>JAJKFI010000001.1:4571912-4634411 GCA_029204185.1 Lerista edwardsae
CGCCCCCCCCCCCCAAAAAAAAAACACAAATTCTGTTAATGTTCAGAATTTCGAAAATATTATAGTAGAAAATGGAAGGTGGGAAAAAACGTGTAAACGGGAAGGGGGAAAAAAGGAGGGGGGAAATATATATATATATATTTTACCTTCTAGACCATTAACAGTGGGTGTCAGAAAATGGTGAATAGGATTGCTAGGAACAACAAGAAATTACACAGCTTCAAAAATAATGCACTGTTTCAGTGAATTGTAGTTTTATTGAACCGATGTAATGTGAATACATGAATCTTTCCATGGAAATTAAATCCCATTTTTCGTACAGCGATTCGCATACCCGTATGCAGAACACGCAGGCATGCTTAAAGACGTTGATATTAACTTTTACACACGCGCAGGGAGATTTTGATTCCTGAATTCGCGGCAATCCTCCTTGGCGGCAATGATCTGAGTCAACCATATGACCCCGCAGGCTTCAAGAAAATGACGTCATGCCGCCTCCTGTGATTAAACCTTTTTGGTCACCCCCTTTCTATGCTTCTTCTTCCACCCACATGTCGCTAGCGTGGTAGTTTGCATGCTGGGAAATGTAGTCTCCCCGCCTTCCTTCCGCGTCCCCCAGTCTCCGCGGAGCATTCTGGCTGGCGGGCGTTTCCGGCGCTTTATGGATGATGACGATTCCGGCGAGAGGTGCTGCTGCTTCTGCTTCTGACGCTGCCACTGCTGCGTCAGGGTGCCTGAGGGACGGCGATGGCGAGCGCCTACCGGCTCAGCTGCTCTTTGGTGGGGCATGAGCTGGACGTGCGGGGCCTCAGTTGCTGCCAGTTTCCGACCGGCTCCTTCGTGTCCGTGTCCCGGGATCGGACGGCGCGGCTCTGGGCGCCGGACGGGTTAGTGCTGCTGACTGAAGCTGGGAGGGGGCTGCGTTGGGAGGAGGGCACCGTGTAGGGCGAATTTCTGCTGCTGGGCGCTGGTTGTGCCCTAACCCAAGTTCCTGCAGATTGGAAGACGGAACCTGGATTGCATTTCTCTGAAATTCTGACCCATTTGTTGCTAGTTTCGTTTGGGGGACGGGGAAGGCAGCGGGGCGGCTGACTGGATGGGATTTGGCGTGCCTGACTTTGCATAGGACGGCGTTGTAAGTCTGCTGAAACACTTTGCTAGGCTACCTTAAAGCAATAGCATCCCTCCTTATAGCCTGCTTTTACATGGGGTGTTTGGAAGCCTCCAGTCGAACAGCACCAATCAATCAGTTTTTATATACTGCTTTTCAACAAAAAGTTCACAAAGCAGTTTACAGGCAAGGTAATAAAAATAATGATCCTATGCATGCCTGTGCATCCTATCCCTGTCTAATCTGAAGTAAGTCCTATTGCACGGATGGCCAAACTTGATTTGTATAAGAGCTATCTATGATAAACTTCACATGGTTGAGAGCTGCACTATTTAAGAAGTATTTACATTCTTAAATATATGTACTCATCATGAACATTAAAAGTACCAAGTGGACTGTTTGTTTATACCTCCTTGAAAAAAAATTATTTACCTTTTTATATTGTGATGCAAGAAGGAACTCAGCCATCATGTTTCCTCGAGCCACACCTTATATGTCAAAGTGCCACTAGTGGGCTTGTGAGCCATGGTTTGACCACCCCTGTCCCATTGTATTCAATAGAATGTGTGTATTGGATTCCAGCTTAAGGGACTGCCCAGGTCCACACTTGATCCTCTTCAGCAGTATTAGTTGTGCCTTGTGGCACCCAGCATAAGGCCTGGAAAAATATTGACTGTCCTGACTCCCAACCCATGTCTGTGGTATTGAAAGTGGGAACCAGAAAAAGGAATGAAAACACCAGCCCTTCTAGATTTCAAAGTCTATCATGCCTGGTTACTTAGTAGTAATTCTTACTCCATGATTGGCTGTTTATGAGCTAGAGCAGTGGTTCCCAAACTGTGAGTTGGAACCAACCCATGGACTGCAACCCAATTTTTGGTGGGATGCGAAACTGACAAGTTGATAGCTGACATGGAAAATTTATTGAGCCCTATGGAAAATGAAACTGAGGCACACATGCATGTTTACTCAAGAGTAGACAAATGTGCCTCAGTCCATTTCAAAGGGAACATAAAGCTACCCGAATGGTTCTGATCTGATGAATGTGGAGCTCAACAAACACTCCAAGTGGTAGTCTCCCCACCATACTAAAAAAGGTTGTCAACCTCTTTCTCCCCCCCCCCCCAAATAAAAAACTGGAACTTGAGCAACTGGTAAAGTTAAACTTTTTCAAAGTCTCATAAAGCTAGGTGAATGTCTTTTCAAGAAGTAGGTTCCAGTGCTAAAACATTTGGGAACCACTGATCTAAGGAATTTAGGATCAGCTACAATCAGGTTCATGTGAAATGGAAGGTTATCTTAAACCTCTTTATTGAGGTTTGAGGGCTTTTTTCCCCTTTCTGATTCAATTTGCTACTGGAAAATGGCTGAGAAATATCCCAATTTATTGCTGTATTTTCAGGAAAGCAACAGGCTCTGTGTTACAGTGACTGCATTTCCAGCCATGACACCACTTCTGGTCATTCTAAAAAGTGGGTCTTGGTGCTGAGAAGTTTGAGAATCACTGTGTTTTACTATAATAGTTAAACCACATCTGATTTGATTTTTTTTCCTAATCAGATATTCTGTTCAAATAGTTTTGGGACATAACATTTACATGGGTTTTTAGTTTTGTTGACTAAATACAGTATGAGCCAAATAAGTATGTTAAATCAGCTTCCATTCTGGGGTATCGGGAAATTTTCCAAATTTCATTGCCCCGACGCAGACAAATTTACCATGTTCTCCGGTTCCATTGAAATCACGAGTGAACTTCTTGAAACATCAAGGCTCCTTCATGTTGGGAAACATGCAATCCCAACCTACGTATGTTTATTTAGAAGTAAGGTCCGTTTTGAGACAGGTGTCATTCACACATAGAATGTCAACCTTAATCAGTCAATACAGGGCTAGTGCTTCAGTCCAGACAAATAGACAGTCTCCAACCAAATGAACAACTGGTAAGCTTATTGATCTAGATTGTTTGCTAATTTTTAGAGCGCATAATCAAGGGATCATCAAAGCTGCACAGTAAAAGAGGTGTTGTTTTTTAAAGGAGTACTGTAATTGAAGTTACTTATTTTTGGAATGTAGTCATTGGCAAGGCTAAACACAGTGAGCTCATTGGCAAATCTCTTGACAAATGCAATATAAAAACTTGGACTGAGCAAAATTGGAGCTCAGTCCTGCAAAATTTGTACAGAACAGAGGATATTTTGTGGGGTTTATAGATACGCTTAATTTCCAAACCAAAGTTGTAAGGAATCCTAGCTTTTGTTGCTTCTGAAATTCTTCCACAATGTTTATTTTGAAACGAAAGATAAAAAATCTTGTCTCTTTGAACTAAGTTGAAGCACAGGTGATGGTAGCTTTCCAAGCTGGTTTATACTATTTTTATTCCCAGATTTTCTTCTCAGAATCTGGCCTAGTTAAACAACAATGCATTGAAGTTTAGATACAAAGTAGGTTCTTTTTAGCTCTGTGTAGGATTCTTTGTTGTGGGAATGTAAACAGAAAAGTTTTTGTTTTGTGTTTAGTTCCAGCAGAGGATTTGCTGAAATGCACTGCATGAGTGGCCACTCTAATTTTGTTTCTTGTGTGTGCGTGATCCCTCCAAATGACATCTACCCACGTGGATTAATTGCCACTGGTGGTAATGACAGCAACATTTGTGTCTTCACGTTGGACAACACTGCACCACTCTACACCCTTAAGAGTCATAAAAACACAGGTAAGCAAAAAGTAATTTACTTATTAGCTTTTATTTACATAATTTGTGTATCACTTTTCAGTCATAGTGGCTTTCAGAGCATTTCAATTTGATTTATGTTGCAGGCACATAATGTATATACATCTCCTTTATTGCCCGATTGACTTCTTAAATATTTTCCTTTGATAGTTGTCTTTTTGTATACCTTGAGGATGTACGTTGTAGTGCAGCTCACACAAATTTCTTTTTTCTGTTTTTTTAAGTCATGGTGGTGGCGGACCTAGACGTGGGCAGATACACTCAGCGCAAGAAGCAGAGGGGGTGGAGACAGCCCAGCATCCCCCTCCCCTCGCAGAACCCCCACCCTGCCTGCCCGCAAGCTGAACGGAGCCGGCAGCCACTGCTGGCTCTGTTCAGCCTTAAGGAGTGGAGGGGAAGCACGTGAGCATTCCACTGCCCACCTCCCCTCCAACCTTTAAAGCTGAACAGGGCCAGCAGTAGCTGCCACTCGGTTTGGTGGGCGGGCGGCAGAGATCTGGCAGTCACCCACTAGCTGTCTACTTTTTGAAGCCAAAGGGGGCAGCTTGCTGGTGGCCCTGTTTGGCTTTAAGGAAGGGAGGAAGTCTGGGTGAGCGAGCAGCAGATCTCCACCACCCGCCCACTCGCTCGCTGAACAGACTCGGCAGCCATTGCTGGCTCTGTTTGGCTTTAAGGTGGGGAGTCAGGCAAGCAGTCTGCTGCCTGCCTCCCCTACCCTTCCGAAAACTGATTGGGGCCGGCAGTAGCATGGAGCGTGGCAGGAAGGTGGAGATCTGCCACTTGCTCACCACCCTCCCTCCCTCCTTAAAGCTGAACGGAATCCCTTAGGCTTCAAAAAGTGGAGGGTGGACACCCCACCCTCTTTTAAAAAGCCAAACAGATCCAGCCTGGTACTGACTGATTTTTTTTAAAAAAGGGGGTGGGAGTTAGCCTCCAACAGTGGCTGAAATTGCAGCCAATGTCAGAACTTCCCCTTCCCTCTGCTGGCCTATCTGCCCTCTGCTTAAGAAAAAGCAGAGAAGGAGAGGGTAGGCCCAGAAGCTGCACAGGAAAGCGATGAAGTGTGGCTTAAAGTGATGAGGCAGTCCTGACTACCCCAATGGTCACCCTTTCTCCTGCTCCACTTTTTTTAAGAAGGTGGAGGAGAGGCAGGCTGGCTATCTCATTTAAAAGATTCAAAGGGGCAGATGCTCGAGCACATTGCAGGCAGGAGTGCTTTGGAAATTTTTTTAAAGAGATTGCCAGCTGGTTGTGGTAACATCATAACATCACTGCAATTGGGGGGGGGGGCGGCCCTGTTGGTCCTGGCTCCTGGGCACAGACAACCAGGACCACCACTGAGTCATTGTCCTATAGAGTGAGATAGACACTGCATTCATAATTACAGCATAAGCACCTGTGGCACCTGGTTGGCACAGTAATGTCTTTGAATAGCATCTAGTCTTAAGGTTTCCTCCTTGATCTGTTGCACCACTAATGTTGCTGCTGCTTTGTGGCAACTTGCCAAAGGCTCGGTAGTTCAGATGGTGAAAACGTATATTGTGGAAAGTAATTGGTGACACAGATGGACCAGAGATAATAAATCAATCCATAGTATGTTATATACTATTATATATACTTATATGTTATATGTATACTATGTAATAGGTTATAGACCCTAATCTAGATGTACATTGATGCCAAATTCCTGATAGTTGAGCTACCTCCTCCATGTGGCATATTGTAAAATCCCAATCCTGCAGGAAATGCAGTATCTTGTGGCACAGTCTCAGGTCCACAAGTCTTTTCCTGAATCTGTATGTGCCATTAGAGTGAATAGACTATTTTATTTAGTGAATAAACAGAACCTCAGGCTTTTCTCCTCTGCTATCACTTCTCTCTCTGCCAGCCTCCACTAGTTTCCTCACTGCATATGTGCTTTCCCGTATCATCTTCTCTCCTCCCCTGCTATCCACTCTGCCCCTGCCATGTATACACCCTGTTGTGTCACCAACATCCTCGACCACATACAGGAGCATAGCTATCGAGAAATTTGTGCCTTGGTGTTTTTGCTATAAATATTGAGACTTGTGTTTTCCCCACTCCCTGTGAATTCAAAACTGGGTTTTGGTGAACTATGAAGAAGGCTCAGACATGCCAATTCATGCTGTTGTCACTGATTGTGTATGTGTATTTAATCAAATAGTACCAGAGGAGTCGTGTGAAATGACCTGAAACCATGATACAAGGTAGGGGGGCTTAAGCACAGCTCCCACCGTGTGTTCATGCATCACCTCTGGTATGTTATTTATAGTTTAAAGAAATGCCTGTTCAAAGCCAACTAGTTAGAACCACAACAAGGATTAAGTGTTCAGATCCTCCAACATGGTTTTGGTGTGTTCCACACAATCCTTCTGGTGCTATGTGAAATAGAAATCAGCAAGGACACCACACATGAGTATGCATATCAGACTGAACCTTTAGTGATTTCCACTAGTGGACGCCAAGCTTCTTGAGGTATGAGCTTAAACATGCTTTTATCAGTTGGCCTTGTAGCAGTTGCCTGCCAAGTTGCAATAGGAGTATTCTACTATACATTGTGAGGATTGTAACTGATGTATTATTAGTATTAGCTGCATTAAGCCCAGTGAGAGGAGGATATAGATATTCTGTAAACATTAAAGCACGTTTCATAATCACGCATTCTTGAAATCCTACAAAAATGCATCTCCCCACACGCATGATGTGCTTTATTTTCACTCTGCTACATATTTCAGCAGTTCCTCGGGAGACATGCCGTTCCCTTCTACTTTCCTCCCTCCTCCTTTTTGCAGCTGAACGTGGCCACATGTATCTTGAATAGTGTCGTACTTCTTCTGTGTATTCTTCCCTGCATGGGAATGGCAGAATGTGTGTTCCTGGGAGGGTTGTTATCATCAGCTTGCTCGGAATTTTCGTTACTGCCTAACTGGAAGAGACTTGAGAGCATAATTTGCTAGCAGACATGAGTTTGCCATGTGCATTAGTACATCATGATCAGAATGGGTAAGAGCTATTGACACCACAATATTGAAAGTTATGTGCCAGTGTTATTGGTTAAGTAAGATAGCTCCTACTGATAACAGTTTTAACTAATTCATTCAAACTGAAAGAATACGAATGTTGTTGCTGTTAGTGAGGATGGGATTAATATTTTTTCTTTTTACTGTTGGAACTGGAACCTGTTCAGATGTTCACTTTAATTAAAACCATTGTGTATGTGATTAGGAGTCAAGCTGAGTAGGATTATACTCTGTTTAGTAATTGTGGTCATGAAAATATGTCCAATGGTATGATGTTGGAGAGCTTATATTGCACTTGTGACCACCAATACTTTTGTCATATAAAGGGGTAGAGAGATTGAAGAGTGGGCTTGGGGTTGAGGATCATGTGGGGGAGGGAGAAAGACAGGTGACATAATGCGTGAGGAGTATGTTCCTCCATAGCGTATTTTGGGTGGAGAACAAAGCGTTGTATTGCTATGTAGTTATCAAACAAATCCTGGGCTTCAAACGTCTAATCAAGTGCAATTGTCTCCTATTGCATGCACTTAAGCAATAATGGAAATTAAAGTAGAGCAGCTTGTCCCACAAGGCTATATCATTAGGCTGGGATGTTGATGTGAAAATATGTAAATGTAAACTGTGCGTAGTTTTATTTGCCGGCATACCCAAAAGGCTTTTCTAATTCATCTATATTAGAAGTTAAACATGTGAATGCTGATTTAATTCTCTGTTCTAGTTTGTAGCCTCTCATCTGGAAAATTTGGCACTTTGCTTAGCGGCTCATGGGATACAACAGCCAAAGTCTGGTTGAACGACAAATGCATGATGACATTGCAGGTATGGTAGCTCTGCCATTAACAACAGTTCATTATCAATAGATAATGGATAAGTGATTGATCTTCAGCAAACCTAGCTTGTCTTTGCTAACCTGAACATTATTTTCTCTTACAGGGCCACACTGCAGCTGTCTGGGCTGTGAAGATACTGCCTGAGCAAGGATTAATGTTGACTGGTTCAGCAGATAAAACCATTAAACTGTGGAAGGCAGGTAGATGTGAGAGAACATTTACTGGTAGGTACTTTACTAAAATGCTTTCTGAGTACTGTGTGTGTCTTATCTGTATTCTCCCCATTCGTAATTTTCAGAGCACAAAAAGTCCTGAATTTTATTCCAGAATTTTCCAAAAGAGGTAGCAAGGTTCTCTGTGCTCCACTTGGTTACCCCTTGAAATTTTCATCCGTCCCTGTAAGGCTCAAGTAGTAGAGAGAAACGTGGAATGCAAGCTGCATTTAAATAAACACAGGTACATTACTGAGATGTACATGTACCAAATTTGAGGTTTCGTTAACCTCATGGAAGTTCGTTAACCATTTTGGGGTACACTTCATATGTTCTGTTGCAAATGTGCCTATGTGTCATTTTTTTAATGCTAACATTGAGATGGACTTTGCCAAAATCTACTTTTTGGAGAACGTTAACTTTAGAAATGTGTGTGTCTGTGTCTTTTTAAATGTTTCATAACTGGAAAATATCAACTTCTGAAAAGACTATTGCATATGAACCAGCTAACAATGAGACAAATATTTTATCTATTCAACTTTTTCATTTCTTTCATAAAGGACATGAAGACTGTGTAAGAGGCCTGGCTATTTTAAGCGAGACAGAGTTTCTTTCTTGTGCAAATGATGCCAGTGTTCGGAGATGGCAGATATCCGGTGAATGTCTTGAAGTGTATTATGGGCACACAAATTATATATATTGCATATCTGTGTTTCCACAGAGTAAAGGTAAGGGTATGGCCTTGAGATGCTTTCTCTTTTAAAAAAAGAAAAAAACAGGCTTGTGCCTTCTGAATATAAGATTTGTTCCAAGGACATTGTTTCATTGACTAGCTTTTCTTGTCCTAGCCCTAGCATTACAGCAATGGTCTGCAAATGTTCTACCTTTTCCACATTGATTTATCATCCGTGTTGCCTCTGCATGTTGTTGAGGTTTCTCTTGAGGTATATGTAGGGTGCTGATCAGGCCTGTGGGTTCTCACAGTTCTGTCAACTGAAGTGAGAGTCTGGAACATCTCCCCCCTCCAACTAC
Organism: Lerista edwardsae; assembly: GCA_029204185.1. Taxonomy (NCBI): domain Eukaryota; kingdom Metazoa; phylum Chordata; class Lepidosauria; order Squamata; family Scincidae; genus Lerista; species Lerista edwardsae. The sequence continues at coordinate 4,580,867 of JAJKFI010000001.1, forward strand.
ACTTCTTAGGTGAAAGTTGGTAAAGTGGACAACATGTCCGACAGGGAAGCTTGGCCATCATTACTATACAGTGGGCCCTCATCCATAGGGATTCTGTTCCTTGAACCCCCCATGGATACTGAATTCCACAGATATTCAGGGCCCCTGCCCACCCTTTGAAGCTGCCCAAGGGTTTTCTGAGAGCCACAAAGATTGCGCTAAAACCGGAAGTGACTTTTTCTGCTCCAATGGCCATTCTTAGGCCTGTGGGTGGGTTACATGCGGCCTTTGCGGGACCCAACTGGAACTCAGCTCTGGCCTGGTTCAGCATTCGCAGATTTTCAAATCCGCAGATGTTGAACCTGCAGATAATGTGGGTCTACCTTATTCTTACTGAAGAAATCTCCAGGGTTTCACAAACAGAATTTAACATCTTCATCCCTGTGCATAAAGTCAAATACTATATTTTTTCAGCTTCCTTGCAACTTGACAAACTGAATGTTAATGACAACCCAGACATTTTAACTAGCAGTGAATTATGTGATTGTCAGAGTTTTGGTATAGTTCCCCTGCCCCATGATTCAGTTTAGTGGCTTGAATCCGAAGAATGACTTACGCAATGGAAAACATTTCTGCTCACCTTGTTGGTCAAATTTTTTTTAAAAAAAATTAGAATATGCTGCAGAGCGTTCTCTCCAAGGTGCAATGTGGCACAGGTGCTGCAGGTGGGAGAAGGGAATTGCAGTTACACACATTCATGCCCATATACATGTGGAACTACGTCCAATGGTGAAAGTGGATCTTTGGAGCCAAGTTGTTGGTTTGAATTGAGGTTTCCAAAACTACTAAGCAGTCCTTTATAGCCTCTGGATTGTCATGTCTATGTAATCTGACATGTAATCTGCCATTAATGTTTTTGTTTTCTATATTGTACTTAGAGGAACACTGTTTTAAACGTAGTTCTTTTTCTACTTAAGGAATGATTTGTTCTCATTTTAGATTTTATCACCACTGGTGAAGATAGATCACTCAGAATCTGGAGAAAAGGGGAATGCACTCAGACAATCAGACTTCCAGCTCAGTCCATCTGGTGCTGCTGTGTATTGGACAATGGAGACCTCGTTGTTGGAGCAAGGTATCCATGCCTAATAATCGGTATCTTTCAAAATTGATATAGAACACAGGCTTTGTGTGTGTGCTCACACACATGTGCGTCAACTATGTGAAGAAATGTTTTGTGCATGATAAGCAATTGAACAAAAGGTTATTGGGTGTTCTCTGTTTTTAAGGATTAGTCACTTCATAGTGTATGGCAGGGATTGGTAGAGGTATACCATGGTTCCCCAAAGGTCTAAAACAGTGGTTCCCAACCCTTTCTGAACCTGGACCCCCTTTTTAGGTACAACAAGTTGTCGTGACTTCCTCCCCCCCCCCAAGACCTAGGGCCGTAAGTGATGTTATTAAGCAGGATTTTAAACAAATCACACTTTTTGAAAGTTGAAAGAACCCTTTTTAGAATTTTCTGAATGCGTTGTATCTAAGTGACGTTTGAATTCAGTGATTGATTCAGCACTGAGAATAACATTTCACCAAATGCATTATGGCTTCTCTATGCCATTGCTGATCAAGGTAGTAAATCCAAATTTTAGATAGTCTTCAAAATAATTTACGTTGTTCCCCATGTGCTGAGACTCACCTAGGCATGCACATGAAAGGCGTGACATGCCCGCTTGGAAAGAGGCCTGGGAGAGACTTCATCACATGCACACACACCAAGACAAGCCCGTAGCAACACCAACTTCCCTTGTGGCCATAAGCATAGAGGAAGTGGTAGTATAATAGCTGAGCCTCTTCCCTAGCCAAAATGAAGCTTCCAAGATGGTGGTGCCCAGCTTTTTAAGATGGCTGTTCCAAGCTCTTTGTGACCCCCTGAAAATCGGTTCATGACCCCCTTGGGTGTCCTGATCCCCAGGTTGGGAACCACTGGTCTAAAACTATTGGCTGTTGTATGCTTGCAAAGCAGAAGCAGCTCTCTTCTTCCCTCTAGCATCTGCCATTGCCATTTTCATGTGTTAAAGGGTGACCCAAACTTCTACCTTCATTTCCACTTTAGGGGTAGGAATCTAGTATCACTGGAAATGGAATGTATTTTGCTATGTAAATCACTTTGGTTACCAAAAAGAGCTGAGTTTTAGGGGAATTGATATATTTTACAGCTTCAGCTCAGTTGGAACATAGAATCATAGGCTGGATATCGAGACAGCATAATGCAGAAGTCCCTGTTTCCTCAAGAAGAGACTGAGAGAAATACTTCCAATAAAATGGTGTCTTCATTAAGAGAAAGAGACAAATAGATAAACAATTTAATAAGCTAGTCTAATACCTTGATCAGAATGTACCTATGGTGGTGGGTGCAGTGTCATGCGAGTGTATTTTGGTGCATCTGATAGAAATCAGGGAAAGGGGTTTGCAGGGAAGGATCTGTAGGAGTCCCTGCTCTTTTACCCCAAGTGGCTAGCACTAAAGGGAAGGGGGAAAAAAGGAGGGTTAGAGAGGTAAGACAGTGCCAGGTATATTTACCTATCCAGTTGTAGGGTCCGTGGGTCAGCAGTTCTGTGTGCAGCATGTGGACACTATGGGAGTGACCCTGTGAGCAGTCTTGATGGACACTCCAGGAGTGACCTTTTCAGCAATGTGTGGACACTTGAGGAGTGACAATTTGCTAGTCAAATTGCCTTAGTATTTAAGGTTTCTTGGAGTTGCTTCTATGTGCAGGAGGATTAATGTGTAACTTCGTGTGTGTTGGCTTTAATGTATGAATGGATAACTTGGGTATGAATTATAATTCATACCCAAAGGAATTCTTCTTAATCAAGCAGGGAATTCTTCCTAATCGAGAAAGGGAATTCTTTCTAATCAAGCAGGATATGAACACAGCTAGTGGTGTCAGCGAAAATATACATTACTCTGGTAAATACATCAAGATAGCTAGCAACTTAAAATGAGGTTTGCATGAGTTAATGTAAAATGTAGGTTTTCAAAATACAAGAGTTCTTGGAGTTGCATTCAAGAGAGTAAATACAAAATGTAAACAATGCAAAGATGCCTGACAGGATTACATTCGTCTAGAGATGATGAGATTATCATTTTTCTTCCAGGATGTGTGGTAATGGTAGGGGGCATATAGAGTCTTCAGGCTTGACCAATGTCTTGTGACCTCTGTCTCTCAGAGTTCATCCTGCATTTTGGCTTTTACTGCTGTGGCCTGTGGATTGTTGCTTGATTTTAGAGTCCATGATATTAATGTAACCAGGAATAAAAGTAAAATAAAGAAAAAGGGAGCTTTACTGGTAACACTTTGAACTTTTGTTTGAAAAGCAGTTCAGGTCATCCCTGAGATCTCGTTCCCAGAATCCCGTTCAGATACCAAAATCTGTGGATGTTTGAATCTGCTGAATTGGGTCTCTAAAACTCTCCAAACTGGGAATCTGCTGATTTGTGCTGCGTTAAGAATGGCCATTTCAGCCAAAAAATGTTACTTCTGGTTTTTGGAGAATGCTTTGTGTTGAGCCTTATCTGGCTCAAATTGGGCCCAGGGGACCTGCGTTGAACCAAATCCGCAGATGAAAAATGTAAAATTCACGGATAATGAATAACCAGTATAATCCAAATAAAACCTGAGGTCAGCCCATTCCTTTAGAAATGCACTGGATTATTCAGTTCTTACATTTTGATATTGGTTCTGCCATCTTAGACTTGTTGTGTAGGGCAAAAGCCAGCAGTAAAAATGGGAATAATGTTGCAGCTTTGTTTTAAGAACACATTTTCTATGAGCAGAGCTGCTTCCTTGTTAACAAAAGTAATTTTTCCTTTTCTTCCTTTAGTGATGGCATTATTAGAGTGTTTACAGAATCTTTGGAGCGCACAGCAAGTCTAGAAGAGATTCAGGCTTTTGAAAATGAGCTTTCTCGAGCAACAATCGATTCTAAAACGGGTGATCTTGGGGACATTAATGCTGATGATCTTCCTGGTAAAGAGCATTTGGACGAACCTGGTATGATTTGCAAATTCTCCTGCACTATTTTTCTTACTTTCTAGTTAAAGCAGCCACTAAGGATACAATGCTATCTAACGCACATGTTCTAACATCTTAATTGCTAAATCACCTACATTTGTTCTGTAAATAGAAATAGATTTTGGCCTGATAGCATGTTGTCTGGACACTGCCTACACAAATGGAAAATGAAATACTAAAGAATATTTCAAATGAACCCATTTCTGCCAATGATTTTTTTGGAAATTCATTTTAGAAAAATTCAGGTGTCACCTTATCTTACCTAATGTATGCCTTACCTTATATGACCTTCTATTCCATCTCATTGAGTTTGGTTTGGTAATTACTGAATAGGCTACTGTCTCATTTACAAGCTGTAGAAGCTATAGACAGACTCCCTGCTCTAGATCGGAGGAATAGAAGCAGATCTGTGTTCTTGGAGGCTGATGTGCAAGATCATAAACATAGGCAATACTGTGATACCTTATGGTTTAGTTGTGGGGGCAGGAGATGTGTAAGTAGATTATAGTGCTAATTTTCTGAAAGGCCTACTTGTACGCACCACTTGCAGCTGCACGTATGCACCATTAGATCGAACCATATTCTTTTTTTATTTCAACAAACTTTGCTACCTAAAAGTTCCATATTACTGCTTTGAACTTTGCTTTCTCCCCAAAAAAAAGTATAGGGAAAAAAACAAATTGTTATACTTTAGGCAAGTGATTTTTTTTTAAATGTTTCAAGGTACAAGGGATGGTCAGACAAGACTTATCAAAGATGGTGGAAAAGTTGAAGCTTATCAGTGGAGCATCAGTGAAGGGCGGTGGATGAAAATTGGGGATGTTGTTGGCTCATCCGGAGCCACACAGCAGACGTCTGGAAAAGTTTTATTTGAAGGAAAGGTAAGTATTCTTTCATTTCTAGTGTTTACTCAGACATCAATTGCCCATCCTCTTATTGTGCACTTTGGAGATGCCTGAAATCTGTATTTTAATTTTGACATATAGGAGTATGACTATGTTTTCACTATTGATGTCAATGAAAGTGGAACTTCCTTCAAGCTGCCGTATAATATCAGTGATGATCCGTGGCTGGCTGCATACAACTTCCTGCAGAAGAATGATCTAAATCCCATGTTCCTGGATCAGGTGGCCAAATTCATAATAGATAACACTAAAGGACAAACATTGGGGCCAGCAAACTCTGAATTTTCAGATCCTTTCACAGGTATGAAAAACAGTATGTTCTTTCTCCTCTGCTTTCTTGCTTTTGAAAAATAAGTGGCTAAAAAGGCATGCACTCTAGATACTTAAAGCAAGATGTCAGTTTCTTTTCAAACCATGCTGCAAAGCACTGATTTGCCTTTTCATTTAAAGCTCTTGAAGGCAAGTTTACTTGAAAAGAACTATACTTTCAGGCACTTCAGTAGAACATAATGGGATTGTTCCTACAATTCATCCATGCACATTAAATAAACTTGTTTCTACTATTGGGATTGCCTTTTTATAGGTGGTGGCCGCTATGTTCCTGGTTCTTCCTCAGAGTCCAATGCAAGACTTGCAGCAGATCCATTTACAGGTATTACTTTTCTCTAAGTGGGTGGTAAAAGTGGGTGAGTGAGATTTGTTTTGTAGACCAAGCAATAACAGTACCTTTTTAAACATCTGAACATCTTGATGGCTTAACATTAACTTCAAGTGCAAAAGGAATGTCTGACGAGGGAGCTAATATTATTATATAGTACTGTTACACATAAATGCTGCATTGTCTTCATTTGCTATGTCTCAAACAATGCAGTATTTTGGAATGCTCCCAGCTTACCATGGCTATATAAGCCTAACTCTCTGTCGAAATGAGTTGTCTGATTCAAATTCTGCTTTGCTTTGCATATTATAGCACCTGCCTCTACATCAGACAGTAGAATACCATTATATTATGTATTGTATTATCTGTGTAGCAGGAATTACTTTTGGTTGGTTCACTGGAGAGAAACTTTAAGATAAATTCTCTTAGTTGCATTTTCTTCCTTTCTCTGATCATTAGAGTTGTGGTTTATATGTGTAAACATCCTTATCCTCTCACCGACAGCTTACTAGTGAATGCATACAATTCTTGCATCTTTCCCTTGGGTCCCTTCTTTGGGTACACTGATGTAGTTTGTATTTGCCGAAACTTTACTGGCTAAATTGAAATATATCTTTGGACAGATGGGTGCCAGTTTTGACCATGCAGAAATTCTCTGCAATCCTCTTACTCCCAGGAGTGAAAAGGGAAGTACATACGTTAGAAAGAAGGAAGCCTCATAGAACTAAATGTGACTGACTGGTTTCACAGTAAATATGCATAGATTTGGAGTGTTAAGATATTTACCTAGTTTTAACATATTAATATGAGAACAACAGAAAGTGGACTTGATGTTATAATTTTTGCTACCCAATTTGAGTATGGTGACGAAATACCATACTCAGTTATGAAGAAACTTCTTGGTAACCTAATATTTGCTTGCATTGGCTCCTCTCCAGGTTCTGGTCGCTATGTCCCAGGTTCCGCATCTGACCCTGCAGCTCCTCTAAGTGGAGTTGATCCATTTACAGGTCAGTAAAGATCCTGTGTCACAAGTGAGAAAAATCTGTGTCAAAGGTCTGTGCTGTAACCATGTAATTGCCACACAAACCGACTGTTCTGAGGGGAGCAGCTGAGTTGCACTGACTCGCCTTCCTCCCCCACCCTTCCCTTACAGAACTCTTCTGTTTCCACTTAGCTTCCTTTCTATTGCTACAGGGGTTGTTTTTCCTAATTGGAGAAACTGAACCCAGTTCTTCAGTAGCTTTGTGTGCTGCCAGGTTTCAAAGAACTACTGGCCCTCATACAATTAACAGCATGTGTAGTTTTTGATTTAGAAGTTGCAGCAACAAAAGGGATACAGTGGAAGGAAAATAGGTGCAACAGGGTAGGTGAGTAGCAACTATAGTAGGAGAAGGCCAATGGGGGAAGCGAAGGGTGGTGGCAGGCAATGGTAGGAAAAGAGATTTTGAAAAAGGCAGTGTGACTGGGGTGTGAGGTTGTCTGCATTGTTTTCAAGGCTGCTCAGCTGAGGTAGGGAGAGTTCCTCAGCTATTGCAGTCCACCGTGGTCCATTTGTGGACTTTTGGTTTAGAGGAGCAATTTTTATGTATTCATTTTTTTCATTAAAAAATGTTTAAATCATTGTACAACGTATTACTAAACAGCAGGCACAGATCCGAGCAAGCCCATTAGGGCGACTAGTGCCTACCCTGGGGCAAAGGCACGAACATGCCCTTGCCCCAGGGAGGCTCCAGCAGCCTCCTAACGTGCGCTACAATGATCAAAAATTTGCAGGCCATCTTTGTATTGGAAGTATGTTATGTCATTGAGTTGTGGATTTTATATGTTATTTATATAGGCCTTTTCATGTAGAAGTCATTTGTTAAGATTCTTATTGCACTCTTGCTTCAAGGTGCATTGTTTAAAAATCCAGATAGAAAACAACTTGTTCTGCAATCCCTTTAAATTGTCATATATAATGTAATTATTTTCCGGTTTTATAGGGTACAAAACTGGTCCACTGAGTTTAAAAAACAGCTTACCTCTTTTCTTCTTTTAGGGACTAGTGCCTACCAGTCAACTAAAACTGAGAATGTTTATTTTCCAAAGAAAGAAGCTGTTACATTTGATCAGGCAAACCCAAAACAAATACTAGGTGAGTATTTCAATTTGACATTTAATGACACCTTAAAGAAGCAGTAGCTTTCCAACATGTCTACCGCGTAAAACACACACTTCAATCCCATGGCCGTTTTGAACAGCTTGATTACGTGTCTATAAATACATAACATAGGAAGGTTCGATTACACACAGAATTTATGTTTTTAATATAATGAAACAACCATTGGCTTCTCATAAAGTATAAATATTGCAGGTCTGTCACTTTGTTCCGCATTGTATGTTTATGTAACAGAGCGTTGCCTTTTGCCCTTGGGAAGATGTGAATGTTTTGGTACTCCATCAGGATTGGAGCCTGTTTAAATATGCTTAATGTACTTGCTTCTTTGCCCCTATGGTGAACTGTCAACCAGACTCTTCCCTGGGTAGCACTTTTTGCTGTGAAGAGGAGCATTAAAAGTACTGCCTGCTTTCCCCTTTCTATGCAGCTGGAATATGTGACAAGGGGTGCAAACAATGAGCAGCAGCTTAATCATGGATCTGCCTTGTGGCAAGTGGACTTTTGTGTACAAACTGTACAATTCCAACCCCTTTTTTTGCTCTTAAGGCATTAAAAAGTAAGGTTAGTTTCAAGTTTGTTGATTTGCTTTACTTAAGATTATGTAACGTTTGCCCATTTTAGTCGCCCTCTTTGGGCAGCAATTTGTCTTTTGGAGGGGGAGCAGCCCTTGTCTTCCTCTGCTCTGCACTTAGGGTAACATGATGTGGGTCCATGGGAAGGCCTGTATTCACAAAGGCCCAAGTTGTGCATTGTTTTCTCCCCCCCCTCCTTTGCACGTTACTTTTAAGTACATAGTGAATGGGAGTGGTACCCAATGTGAGTTGAACCGCTGATGGTAAATCTCAACTGGGCCTCAGCGCCTAATTTACATGTAATGATGGGGGATGTTTCTAATTTTTTTTTTAAGGTAGGCAAATGTGTGCTAGGCTTTAGTCACCTTGTGATCAGAGTTTGTAAACCAAATCCAGCTCAGACAGAGTGCCTCAAGACAATTACAACCATCCATGGACCTTATAGACAGCAAGAGCCATGTGACATTTAGCTTTGCTTTGTGTTCTTTAACAGATTTATAAAGGCATTCTCAAGTTATTTGGCTTTTCAGAATCTCAAAGCAATCATAACTACAGTGAGCCCTTCCTAGCCACAGAGTCAGCCAACTTTGGATCAAAAATATTTGGGGGGAAAAATTCAGAAAGTTAAAAAAGCAAACTTGTATATCTAAAAAGCAACAAGCATATCTATGGGAACTCTCAAGTAATAGTTGATATTAGTTTTTAGAGCAGTGCTTCCCAAAGAGGTAGTTTTATTAAATGTAGCTTTCAACCTACCTCCCGGCACAAGCCTTTTCCTGATGTGCATTCCTCCCTTTACTGCCAAAGCCAGTGTTGTTGCTCTTTTCCAGGGTTAAAAGGCAGGCCCCCCCAGTTGTTGCAAGTCTGTCCCTGCTCAACAAGCTGAAAGAGGAGGGCACACAAAGCAAGTTCTCTCTATCATTTGCATTCCCAGATCAGGCTGAGGCTGCTGACCAGTGCACAAAAGTGAAAAATGGGCAGCACAGCTGAGAATGCTGCACTCTATGCCCTAAGCCAGGATAGGCTCCTTGTCAAGCACCTGTTTCTCCCTTTCCTGTGGCAACCTCAAGGGACTTGGGCATTTGTAGATTTTGGTATCCATGGAGAATCCCAAAACCAAACCCTGTGGTTAGGGCGACTCCCACTGTACCTTTTGAAAATAGTACTTAGACTTACTTAAATACTGCTTACATTTTTACTACTTATTCAGTACTTCATATATCTACTTGCCAGGAAATTGTACAGAAATCAGTGGTGTATTGGATAGCATTGCAGCCTTAATTTTCATGGTTTTTGAGATGTTCATCATGTTTTATATTGGAGTACCTTTCCACTTCTACTGCAGGCTCTTTGCAAGAGGGGACACACAGAGACACACAGACACACACCCTGAGAAGAAAAGGGCTGTATCACCTGTTTTGCGAATACCAGGAGCACAAATTGTAATGAAATAATACAGGGCTATGAACTTGCGTGCAAGTTTTTCCATAGCATGATTCTTGTATACAATACTAGCTGAGTTTTTAAATCTGGGGAAGAGCTGTATTTCAGTGCCAGAATATGACCATGTAGAAGGTCCCAGGTTCAAGCCCTACTATCTCCAAGGTGGGCTGAGAAAGGCCACTCTTAATAACAGCTGCTATTAGTCTGTGTAGTCAGTACTGAGCTACATGGATCAAGGACCTGATTCCATATAAGTCAGCTTCATATCTATATATCTTTTCTGAGATTCATTACAGTGCTCTACAAGCTGAGTGGGAGTTCCCACTTCTGTAATTCGGGTATCTAGGTTGACATTAAATGTTACTACAATATCCAGGGGACCCTGATATTTCACTGAGAATCATTAGCTGAAAGTTGTGCAATGTTTTTCAGAAGATGGAAGAGTACAGTAATTACAAAACGTCTCATGTTTGTGATCACCCAGGTAAACTGAAAGAACTGAACGGAAGTGCGCCTGAAGAACAACAATTAACTGAAGATGATTTCAGTCTCCTAGAAAAGATGTTAGCCATAATATGCCACCCCTCTGATGAAGCACCCACAGCACAGCAGCTTCAGACTTTGTGGAAAGCAATTAACTGGCCAAATGGTATGAATAAATAATTAAAGTCATGTAGGTAAACTAGATAGAATGAAAGCAATTTGAAAACCTTGCTTTAGTTAATGTTTCTTAAGTAAGCTGTTTAAACCCTGCCCACCCCAATCTTACTTCTCATTACCTGGTGGTTTAATCATGGTCCTGTCTAAGTAAAGAGAAAAACCCACTGATGCCACCTAAATTGATCACATACAAAACTGTTTTAGCACAACTCTCATTTGTTGGGCAAGGCATATATGATGGGGCCTACTGGAGTATGGTGTATTTGCGTGGCTATATACACTTTTTTCCTAGGAATTAATAGCAGCAGTTCTCTCAGAGAAAATTAAAATGGTGCCCTTGGTGACACCAGTTTCTTTTTTGAAGTAGGTTTTATTTGTAAAATGTTTATAGCAGGAGTACCTGAAGTGTGTGTCATGATGCCTTAGGTTATTGCAGCACTCTCGTAGGAGCATCACAGGATGACCCTCGTTGCCATTCCTACCTTTCCCCCCAGTCACCACCAGCTTGGATCTCACGAAATCCAAGATGGCAGTGCCCAAATCTCATGAGATTTGGATATTGACATTTTGCAAGATCCAGGATGGCAGCACCTGGGAAGAAAAGCTGCAGGGGCGTCATGAGCCAGGTAAGTTTGGGAACCACCAGTTTATAGCATCTTTTATTTTCTTACAAAATGCCCAGGGTAACTATTGGCAAGAAAGATACTGTTACAATGAAAAAAGACACAAACAGAAGCAACAGAGGAATTAACTAAAGTAAAAAGCCAAAAATACCTTCCCTTAAATCTCCCTGATTTGAGGCTCTTTACTTGACCCAAAATTGGTGTGATGTAGTAGCTACAGGTGATCTGGGAAACCTTCTGTGGTTCAGATCTCATCTGGGCCAAGGATTCATTAGTTTGCCTAAGGCAATTGTTTCTCAACAATGGGGAATAATATCCACACCAATATCCACAATGGTGATAAATGTTGACCATTTTTCCAAGGCTGTTTTAAGAATTCCTGGGGGGGGGGGGAGAATATTCAAAATGTGTAACCAAATAGTATTGTTAGACTGCCACATAACTTAGTGGAACTCACTCAAAATTGACCTTGCTTATGTAGACCTGGCCCAAGTTCCATTCCCTGAGCTGCGATCCTATGCACATTCCTGAGAGTAGGCCCCACTGAAGACATGCATAATCTGAATAGACATGCATAGGATTGTGCTCTTGGTCACTCTAGAGGGGCAGTTTTCAACTGGTGTGCCACAAATGGGCCTCAGGTGTATCATGGAGCCAGAGCAGAGAGTACAGGTAAGTAGGAGAAGCAGCTGCTTTTGAGGCTCACTTGGTAGCACAAATAAAAAAGGTCGCCAGTGAAGAGGCTGGAAGTGATTGCTTTGCGCATCACACTGCAGCGTGCTTAGAAGCGGCCGCTTTGAAGCTCTTGCGGTTGAGAATGAGGTGGCCGTTGCCTGCCTGGCACTATGGCTGGGCAGCCAGAGAAGCCTAAAGGAGCTCCAGGTGGGAGCTGTGTTGTAGGTGAGCCAGAAGAGGCATGTAAGAGGCAAACCGCAAAGCCCAGGTCTGGCTGTAACCAGTCCTTATATAGGACTCGCTGGCTGAAAGAGTCCTTGAGAGCAGAGTCCCTTTTCATTGCCATGCTTTGTCACGGTGCATCTCTCTCTCTTATTCTCCCCCACTCCTTCCAGCACAAACACACACATTCCACCCCAAATCCTAAAATCTCATACTCGCTGTTAACGAGGCCTTTTCCATGCCTCCCCTTGCTCCTCCTCGCATTCCAAATGTCTGGAATCCTTTGCCTTGCACTCTGTCTTTCTCCGCCCTCCCACTTCTGGTTGAATAAAGCCTGAATTCACATTTCTCTAGTACACCGTGTGGTCAGTCTGACCTCTTGCCAACACAGAATTTAATAAATTATGATAAAAACCTTAACCACTCTACTTATAAGTACCCTTTTCCTTCTTTTCAGAAACCACATACACTTCCCTCTTCACTCTCCAATTATAGAGTTCGCCAAGTAACTTTATAAGAACTATTCAAGTTCAGAGAAGTTTGATTTCAGCTTGTTGTGAATTTTTGTCATGTAATGATTTAATTGTATTAATTAAATTATTACAATTAATAAGTACAATTAAATTAATGCAATTTAAAAAAACTACTTGTATGTCTCAACAGTTTTAGTGACTTGTCAGTGTGCAGGGAGCTGAAAAGTTGAAAACTGCTACTCTAGAGTATATCTAGAGTGTATTTAGCACAGTAGCAAATGCTATCGGCCCCTTAGTTTACTATGCCAGTAAGTAATTTAAGTTTTAGTATTATGTGCATTTTTAAATTTAGGGTCCCTTTTTAACATATGCTACAGGCCCTACATTAGCTTAATCACACACTGGAGTGTACTGTACAGTGCGATTTATTCGAATTTAAAAGGGGTGACTATGTGGTGTGTACTAAAAAAATAAACCTTCTGTGAGCATACTTAACAAAAACATATTTACATGAGCTTGCTAAGGCAATTCTATTTAACAATCTTGGGCTGCATTTCTTGAGAGATTATTCTCTTTTTGCTTATCTTGGTCTTTTCTGTTCTTCTCACCCCCTTTCTACCTTTATCCTTTACCATTGTATCTCTGCTAGCATCTTCCTCCCCATTATCACTTTTCTTGGAGATCAGGCTTTGAATACTAGAGGCACGATCCCTCCTAGCAGGGGTAAGAGAAGGTAGACTGGATGGGAAGTGCACAGACTCTAATGCTGGCCCATCCAGGAGGGCAACTGTTGAGTCCAGTGCTGATCATTTTATATGCAAGGAGCTATGCCAATGCTAGAACAGGCTGTGTTCAGTTTTCACTGAAACAGTTGGGAAAAGAGGATAACATTCCTGATACAATGCCATAAGTTATTTCTGCTAAACTTTAAGACTTAGATTACTTGGCAGTTTACTCATGTTTTACTCATATGTTTAGCTTTCAGAATAAATACCTTGTTATACTGGAGGAAACTCCTTTTCTGATTTTACTTTTTTAAAATGCCTTAATTAACTGATAGTTGCAGCTTTTAGTAGTAAAGCAAAGGAAGGCTCACAGTTTTTTGGAATTCACATTCATAGTGCCTATCAAATAAGCTCATTTGCATATGTGGATTTTGGTACATTATCTAAATATGAAGTGTAAAAGTTCCAAAGCATCTCATTTCTGTCCTAATGGAGACTGACAGAACTTTGAAGGCTGGAGGAACCCTTACAAAAGGATTAACAATGTAGAACTTCAGAACTAACAGTGCATCTCACTTTGTGTTGTCGTTTTTTTTTAGATATTGTCTTTCCAGCACTAGATATTCTTCGGTTATCAGTCAGGAACCACAGCGTGAATGAAAGGTTCTGCAGTGAAGAGGATGGAATTCAGTTCAGCAGTCATCTTCTTAAATTTCTGAATCCTGGAGGGAAACAAGCCAACCAGATGCTGGCCCTCAGAACTCTGTGCAATTGTTTTGTCCATCCATTTGGCCAAAAGCTCATGATGTCACAGGGTGACTCAATAATGTCACAAGCAATAGAACTGAAGCTGAGCAGCAATAAGAACATTCATGTTGCACTGGCCACCTTGGCTCTGAACTACGCTGTCTGTTTATATAAAATTGATAACATTGAGGGCAAAGCTCAGTGCTTGTCGGTGATCAGCACAGTCATGGAAGTTGTGCAAGATCTTGAAGCTATTTTTAGACTGCTTGTGGCCCTTGGGACACTAATTAGCGGCGATTCAAATGCTGTACAGTTAGCTAAGTCTCTAGGGGTTGACTCACAAATTAAAAAATATTCCTCTGTATCAGAACCAGCTAAAGTAAATGAATGCTGCAGGTTTGTCCTTAATTTGCTCTAGGACTATGGTGAAGATAAAAAATTTTCATATTTTACAAGAATTGGAAATAAAAAAGTTATGCGGGTTACTATCTAGGTATCAAATGAAACAACCTAAATAAAAAATTTTTGCACTGATTTGCAAAGTGTTATCCTTTAAAACAGTAATGTAAGAAAGCCTGCTGTGCTATTTGTGGTACCACGGAGTCTCCAAGCAGCAGTCCACAAGGGTCTTGATTCAGTGATGTGGTTGAAGAGTTACCTTAGTCTTGTTTTTTTTTTAATTTAAACTTATTTTAAGAAAGCACAATAGTTTGCTATGACAGCATTTAGAATGTAGCATGCGCTTATCCTTCTTGCTTTCTGTTGTGAGATGCTGTGCCTAAGGTGGTCCTGATTTCCTATGAAAATGGAAGATACTGCAAGCCCTTTAGAAATGTCTTGTAGATTTCTTTGTGTGTGTGTGTGTGCTTTACATTATCTGATTATGGGGGGAAAAGATACCTAATGTTCTAGGAAAGATGTGTTTGGGCTTTCAGGTGTATTGTGAGCTTTTCCTTTTTGGGGGTCTCTGTAAAATGTTCCTTCAGAATAATATGGTTACATCTTTCTTTAAATTGCACTGCTTCGCATTGGGAAGGTTATCTGTGGCCAGCCAGATTGCAGCATTATTATTGCAAAGTATGAGCTGTCTCATTCATATTGATGAGATGTTCATTCTAAACTCTAATCCCTTCTGCCAACATGTCAGCATTATTTCTTAGTTCCTTATCAGAAACATGCAGCTCATGTACGTATGCTTTGTTCTTGCCAATTTAGAAATACAACTACAATGCTAAATATGCAAATAGGTAGTTCAGATCTGAATGTACTAATCTGTTTTATTTTGGGAAATCCTCCTTGGGCCTAGCTTTACCAAATTCCAATGTGTTGTACTACAGTCTGTCATGAACTCTTCATATAGATAAGTCTTAACTTCACTTGACCAAATATATAAGGATGTTTCCAAAATACTCAGTTCAACTAAATAATATATGCAAGACTTTGTCATAGAAATAATCACATACTGATTCCTGCATACACCCTACAACTTCATAGGAGCACAAGACATACTTTGTTTCAATTCTGGTTCAATTATGTAAAGAACAATCCATTCTGACATGTTTACTTTCAAAGATCCAAAGTTGTGCAAGAATCCCTTATCTCCCTGGCCTAAACAGTATCTAGATCTGTACAGGCTTGAAACATATTGATTAACTTGCAGAAGACTTCATTATGAAGACATAATGACTTAGGATAATCCCTCTTCTTTCCAGACACTGACAAATGGCCCTGAATCTCACAATCTATGCATGGAGAAGGGGTGTATGCCTATGGTTCCCTTACCCATAGCAGGAGCTTTTCTATGTCCATGACCGTGTGGAATGATCAGCTGCAAAGGTGGGCTTCTTTTTAAGAGTTATGTAGGAGTATCACTTTGCCTTTGCATGTCACCAGACAAAACTCACCCCAATCCTGGGGGTGGGGAGAGAGAAATACAGCAGTGTTGTTCAACCTTGTGGCTTGCAGCAACTTGCAGCAAAAGGAATGAAAAATGTTGAGGACCACTGGACAAAAGCACCACTAGAAGAAGCACCACCACCACCAGGGAGGAAGCTGGTAGCAGGAGATAGGAAGGCCAGGTGAGTCTCTTGCCTGCAGATTCTGAAATCCACTGGTCCTGAATCTGTAGATATTGCAGGGCCACCTGTATTTAGTTACAGTGAACAGTGCTGGGGGGGGGCAGCAAGGGTCATGGAAGGGAATCAGTCTTATACTTTATTTATATAAAACAGTATTTATATACTGCTTTTCAACACAAAGTTCACAAAGCCGTTTACAGGCAAATAGTAATAATAAAGTTAAATGACAAATAGTAATAATAAAGTTAAATGACTCCCTGTCCCAAAAAGGCTCACAATCTAAAAAAATGCAGAACACCACCAGCAACGGCCACTAGAAAAGACACTGTGCAGGGGTGAATAGGGACAATTACTCCCCCCCTGCTAAATATAAGAGGAACACCACTTGGAAAAGTGCCTCTTGCCCACTTAGCAGGGCAGTCGTGGCACGAAAAAGGTTGAAGACCATTGAAATACAGTATTAAACGGAGCCCTGCTCAACTCGTTATTTCAGTTTCAAACTGGTTTGATGTTAAGAGCACGAAGATATTAGCGGTAACTTCCCTTAAGGCTGGAAGGAGTGGGGGAGAGATTTGCAAGCAATGAGAACTTACGGTGTTAGACCACCTTTTTAAAAGGCCTCAAGGAAGTGCGTACTCTGTTCTTACTGGCCGATACGTGTAGAGGGGTATAGCCCTATACAAACGCTCTCGAAAGGCAGGAGGAAAACTGCCTGCTGGCTGCGGTGGGGGAGAGAAGAGCTTGACAAAGGCTCTCCGCCGCTCTCGCTCTATCCAGCGGAAATCCATTACATCCACCGTCCTTGGCCGCGAGGGAAGAATGACGCAATCAAACCTCGACGAGCGGGCCGGCGCGAGAGTGGCGCGCAGCCTTCTCCTCGCCCCGACTCCGAAGTCGCTGCCCACTATGGGCGGTTAATTTTTGAACCGAGTCTCCACAGGGGTGTTGCTGAGGCGGCGAGGGGTGCCATGACGGGCCGCAAGCTCTCGAAAGAGAAGAAGCGGCACCGCTCCCGCTTGGGCTGCCCGGAGGAAGGCAGTGGTGGCAGCGAGAGGAAACGGCGAAGCACTGAATCGCTTCACGGCCTGCAGGAGGTAAAAGGGGCTGTTAGGGGGCGGAGGGGCTCTAGAGCGCATGTGCAGAATGTCCCCCCCTCCCAATCCGCGCGTGTTTGGGGTGGGGCTTCATCAGCGTTGTCAATATTGTCTTCTCTTCGATCGCTTTGGATGCTGTTGGGCTACGGCCCGTCTCGTACAAACGTGACAATCACAATTGCATCTCTCTTAGACCCAATCTACACATTACACAGAGCGAAGTAGCAGGCTGATAGAATTGTGGATTCTTCCACTTCAGACTGCCGCGATGAGGTCATGTTTTAGAATGCTTCCCTGGGCAACACACACAAACCCCTCATTGCATGTGGTTAATGAGTTTATTGGAAGACATGTTTAGTGCTAGACTTCTCCCTGACTTGCTCATGTTCTCTATGCTTGCAAGAAGGGTTGTTCTCCCAAGGGGAGAACATTCTCATTTTCCCCACGACCTAATGGTCTAGTCATAACCAACTGTAGTATAGGGGCGGTGCTTATCTTTGTTTCTAAGCCGAAGAGTTGGCATTTGTCCTAGGATAAGCTTCCGTGGTCATGTGGCCAGCATGACTATATAATACGTCGAGGCTCACGGGACACCGTTACCTTCCCACCAAAGTGGTACCTATTTACTTGCATTTTTACGTGCTTTTGAACTGCTAGGTTGGCAGGAGCTGGGACAAGCGACGGGAGCTCACTCCATTGCGTGGTCTCGAACTGCCAACCTTCCGGTCAGCAAGCTTGCAACTCAGCAATTTAACCCGCTGCACCACCACATCCCTAAACTGGAGTTAGGCTGGCATAAAGTAAGCCAGCAAAGTTTGGCCAGCACAAAGGCCACCATAAAGCGCGTTTGGACCACTCTTGGAGTCAGGAAGGATGGCTCATGCCTGTGTGCTGGCCTCTCTGACTCTGAGAGTGGTCAAATATATTTTACGGTGTCCCTTGTATTGGCCAAACTTTGCTGGCTTAGCTTATGCCAGCCTAACTCAGTTTAGGATTGCGCCCTCAGTTCTGTAGGCTAAACCTTGTCGTTTCTGTTGGCTTATGACTGAAATGGTATTCTGTGTCATGTTATAGGATACAAAATGTACTGAACAAATGCCGGAAAAGGAGGATCTGGAAGAAGAGCCCACTGATATTGAAGAAGGTGGACTAGATCTCAGCGTGCAACTAAAGCCAGTTAGTTTCTACATCACAGACAAGAAAGAGATGCTTCAGCAATGTTTTTGTATAATAGGAGAGAAGAAGTTGCAGAAAATGCTGCCTGATGTTTTAAAGGTATTGTCAAATTTTAGGCAAGGCTTAAACAATTCATCATACATTCAGGTAGTGATCTGAATATTCCAAGGGTAAAGAAAATATTATATGAATTATTACTATTAAGCATCTTCAATCCTAAACACATTTACTAGAGAGGAAACATATTGAAATCATTGGGACTTGGTTCTGAGTAAACATTCATAGGACTGTGCTGCGTGACTCTTACTATTCATATTTCACCAATTTTGAACAAAATCACAATGATGCTCAGTTTATGTTCCCTGTGGTAGTTGTATCTGGAAAAGTATTTCAAATGCCAGAAGTTTCCCTTGCATTCTGTTGGCTGCAGTAATAGCACAGGGCACTTAAATGCCATTGATATCAGTAGTATTTAGGCAAAGCAATTGTATGCAAAATTGCTGCCAGTAGATTGAATTCAAATTTGCATGATTGCAGTGAGCACCTAATGGGGAGGGGGTGCAATGGGAAGAGGGGACAGAAAATATCTCTTGCAAATGTTCATTCTGCATGTGTAAATCTGGATCCAATCTATTGTGTCTTGGTTGGACTATATAAAGGACATACTTTACATTTTACCAGTTTAAATGCTACAGAAAGAATTGCTGTAGTGTGTTTCAATTTAACTTTCAACTGCAGACAGATTGAATAGTGTTTGACTATGTTATTTATTTTTAAACTTACGCATTTAGTTAAATGTCTAGAATACAAAAGAAACTTTGGATGTTGTTGATGATTTACTGAACACTGGGAACCATGTTATGCACTTGAATAATTGATATAATTAGATATTCTCATGGGTATTCTGTTTCCTTGTTAGCTTTCCTTTTTTGTCATTCATGTCTAGAGCTAAGTAAAAAGACCAGATAGCTTGGTGTCAGCTTTATGTATGCATAAGACTGGATAGATGTTTGAAAAACCAAGACATTGGCTTCAGGTTTCTGTGTCTTTAGATAATGACAGCTGGGTTATTCTAGCCATGTCTTGTTTCACATCAACTTTATGCACATTGATTTCTTATAATGACCCAAGCAGCATGCATTACTAAGCTGATACGTATATTGAAGTCGTAATAGACTCTTATAGTATTACTATTACAAAAGTTCTTATATTGCTTTTCAAACAAAAAAATTCACAAAGCAGTTTACATAGTGAAATACCTTTTTAAATGATTCCCTGTTCCCAGAGCTGGAGCAGGCTCTGATGACGCTTGGGGTGGGGCAGTGGCAGACGTCACCACACACCCTGCACAGTCTTGCCACGCCCCCTGCTTCCAGAATCATTCCATTTTGGAGTGTAATGGAGGCAGGGACTTTCTGGAGAATCCGGTGTCTTTGCTCCCCGGTGCGCCCAGCTCCCTCACTGGCGCCCATGATAGGTGCTACACCTCACCCTATGGGTGCAACGCCTCTGCCTGTTCCAGAGGGATCACAATGTAAAAGTATCTGCTCCCAGAGGAAGTTGCCCAGTTCTTCATGAATCCCTTCTCTGGGTTTGTCTTCTTCCAACCAGAGGCTTCTGTTCACCTTGAACAGTCTAAAAAAAACCTTTCCAGCTGAGAGTGAAGTACTTAAAATTGTCCCCCAGATATGTACTACTTAGCTATCAACAGTTCGGGAAACATTGTAAAAAACCAAAAACTGCTACTCCGTAATGTTTCCCCTTGCATTCCTTACTACAATAAGACACCAGAACTCAGCCTCCGAAAACCCACCCAAGTGTCCTTTCTTAAAATTAGCTCTCATAGATTAATCAGCACCGGCTCTAAGTGGTGAACATACCAGCTAAAGCTATCTGCCCTATTCAGTGTGTATTATCCTATGCATTTACAATATAAGATGGTTTGGCAGATATTAAGATTATATTGCTAGAAAAGCATTCTGTGTTTATGTGTTTTAATAAATACTGTTGTGCAGCCCTTGGAGGAGAGCAGGCTGGAAATGTAAATAATGTTAATTACTGTGGCATATGGACTAATGTAGTATATAATTATAGCATTTCCACGGGGATGTTGAAATTTTTCTTTAATTGGACATAACGCCATCAGAGATGAGTGTGGCAACCTGGCAGTTTATAAATAAGTCATTTATAATTAAAAAGAATCTTATTCCCAAGAGACTTACGGCATCCTGCTGAAAAATAAAGTAACTAAATGGATATTTGGAGCAGGTAGAATTTAAGAATAATCTTTAAAAAGAATAGCAGTGTGCTTTTAAAGAGCATAGCAGAATGCTTGTGTTAATGCATTCAGAAAAACAGCTATAGTCATCCCTTATGTTTCAGTGTTTTTGAAGGCCTTTTTATTTTTCCTCATGCCATCCTACAGTCTTTGGGATCTACTGAGGACCTCGTCTTTGGCCTGCTGTTGACACAGATATGTCTGACAAATACCAGGGACAGTTAAAAAAAAAAAAAAAGGTTGCCTCATGTTTGTGAAAGTCTTTCTGTGAAGAGAATTTCAGAGCATGGTTTAAGAGAAATTCTGGCTAATCTTAACCATAGTTAATATCCCTGCTCACAGATTGCTTAACAAGTGTTTCCCAAACTTTTAGCACTGGGACCCACTTTTTAAAATGACTATCAGGACCCATCTAAATTTATGAGACCAAAAAAAGAAGGTATCGCTTTACCAGCCGCTTTACTTTATCCTTTTTATTATGGGGTGCCTTCTGGAGCATTTGTTGAGCTCCATGTTCATCAGATTGGGACCACCCTGATATAATAGACTTGTATTGTGGCTTTCAATAAGAACTGAGGCACATTCACCTACTTGCAAGTGAACATGCATGTGCAGCTCAGTTTCACTTGTAGGGCTCAATACATTTTCCCTGGAAGCTTGAGGGATGACACTTCCTTTTTGAATGTATTTTTTAATCTGTGTTCATCAGGGATCATTCTGGTGGCATTCAGTTCCTCAGTCTGCCTTTTGAAATACTCATGAGTAAACATGCACATGCAGCTCAGTTTCACTTTCCACAGGGCTAACTACATTTTCCTAGTCAGGTCTCAACTTGTCAGGTTCAGGACCCAGTAGCAATTAGTTCATGACCCACTGGTGGGTTCCAACCCACAGTTTGGAAAGAACTGGCTTAACCTTATTTACAAATTGAATGTGCTCCAGGAAGGTAAATTACTGTGTTGTAGGGAAGGAATATGAACTTCCAAAGCTAGCTTTCAGTAACCATGGTTACCAAGCAAATAGATCTGCATTAACCCTGTGTTTGCTGAGAATTTGATGATCATTTTGGTAAATCAGATGCAGGGCTTGTCCAACTTATTGTTTTAAAAAAATTCTTACTTTTTCTTTTATTTTTCCTAGAGCTGTTCCATAGAAGAAATTAAAAGACTTTGTCTTGAACAGTTGGAACTTATGTCTGAGAAGAAGTTATTGAAAATTCTTGAAGGTGAGCAGTTGGAACTTATGTCAGAGAAGAAGTTATTGAAAATCTTGAAGGATAATACTGTATTATCCTGTATATATCCTGCTACATAACAGTGCATGCTTACTCAGAAGTAAGTCCCTCTGTGTTTGGGTAAGTGTGCTTAGAACTAAAGCCTTAAATTTATGTTGTTTTGTTCTGAAATGGTAGAGCAGTGCCTATCAAAGGATGGACTATCCCAGTTGGTAGAAACTTCAGGGGAAACCTTGTATGAGGGCAGTTTCCTTGTGAGGAGAAAAGTCCTGGAAATTTATGATATAATTTGTAATGTATGTTTGGAAATCAAATAGGTAAACTCCTCATGGAGCATCATACAAACAACCAGCTTCAAAGAAGCAGAATAATTCTTTATCTTATCTCCCCACTCTTCAACATATGCCCTTGGAACATGGCAAAGTATTTGCTTGTCACCTGGCTGCAAAATTGAGCTGCTTTTCAACTTTAAATGGTTCCTGTCAAGCTCCCACCTAAGCAGGTGGGCTGTGTCTCCTCACTTGGCAGTCATAATGGTATTAATGAGGCAGGAAAATGCTGGTCGGCCATGGTATCTTACTTTGATATTTTCTTTCGAGGAGAGAGTGGGGCCGACTCTGACAGTGATGAAGAGGCTGATGGTGGCGAAGAGAAGATAGCAGTTGAATCAGTTAGTCAGTAAGTAGTTGTAGAATTTTTTTATTTAACTTCCCAACATTTGTTTGCACTTTGTGCTGGAAGTGATGTCTGAAACTCTGGTGAACCCGCTTGTAAATTTCCAGCAAAATCTCAGGGAAAGCCTTGGCAACACCTTGAACCGCTGCAAATTCTAGTTAACATGGTGAAATCCTTCTGAGACTTTGTGAAGCACCACAAAAACCTAATGAAAGATTGAGAAGCATTGGTGAATTTGAACTCTTTCTACTCTGCCATGAGCCGGGATGATGCTCTGAGGAAACTTTAGTAGGAGCTTGGTAAAACTTTGCGAATCCCTGGGAGAATTTGCAAAATTGCAAATTACAGACTTAGGCCAAACTCTCCCTCCACTTTATTTGTGGATACTACAAGAACAGTAAAAATATCAAATCCTGAAAAAGAAATAAAAGAAGGGGTAAAAAATAAAAAAAAAGATAATGCATAATGTATGCAATAAACATGCAATTAAACATAGCAATCTATAAAATAGATATTGGTAAACAGTGTATGCATAAGCTTCCATGCCTTCTATAAGCAATAGATTCAAACAATGGAAGAGTTGACAGGTCCTCAGTCCATTGGAGGATAGTGGGAGGGGGGCACTTATCCTCAAGACACCCCTCTGGGCCCGCAGACGAGATGTTCAGGCCCATGTGAAAGGATCAGGGACGAACGGAGCCCCGAGTGCGCCCATGGCAGGGTGACGAAACCACACCCCCAGCACGTAGCCCCACCCCCGTGCATCGCCCAGCCACGCCTCCCTGCGCCCGGAATAGCTCCATTTTGGAGCAGAACAGACACAAGGGAGGGAGGGAGGGACAGACAGCGCATGGGTTAGTGCGTGGGTTAGTCTGCGGACTCCGCGCAATGGTGCCCCGCCGCCCTCCCGCTGCCGGCGCCCATGGCTCGCACCACCCCAGGCTACACCCTTCCTCCGCCTCTGGAAAGGATGGAATAAAAAAACATCATCTCCTTGATTGCATGAACCAGGTCATGGAGCTTGTAGGAGCATACAGCCCGCTGCATTAGATTCTGTGACAACATGGAAGTGACAAGCCTCCCACCCCCCTTGAGGTTGACCGTAGAACAGGTGCATATGGGTGAGAAATTTACAAGCAGTCGTGGGCTGGTTGGAGGGACATTTATTGCAATGGGAGATGTGTAGGGGCTGCCCTCCGACACTGTGGTACTCCAAGCCAGGAGGGTCTTTGTGTCCCCTCTGTTTGTTCACTCTAAATAACTTGTGTTTTTATTGTATTCATCGCCCTTACGTGACTGTGACACACAATCTGAATGTTTTCAGCAGTGTAGCTAATACTACTGGAACATGGGGTGGACTCCTCCCACCACCCTGTCCTTGGCTGCTTGATGCCATGAGTAGCCTGGCCTCTGCCTCTAGATTCCCTGCCCCTTGGGGAGGCCAGGTCTACTTGGCATTTGAACGCAAGTGATCTTGCTAGCCTCCTGGGGAAGGCTGCCTCTGCCCTCCAAGCGCAAAGGCAGTCTCCCCTGGCATCTCCTCAGAGGAGGGGGCGTGAGCGATCTCGCCAGCACCTCCTCCTTTGGGGACAGTCCAAAGGTGCCTTCCTGCCGCTTGTGGTGTGAAGACAGTCACCTCCATAATCAAGGCGGGGCCTGGGGCCAGTCCTGTACCCCCATTTAGCAGAGTGCCTGGAGTGGCTGCTCCTCAGGCTCCACCTTAATTACGGTTCTGCTTCTGAGTTTGCAGAGTTCTATTCAAACTCACATACATCCAACGGAGCTTTTCTCTGAAGTGCCCAAGGAAAATGCTCCTGTGAAAAATAAATGAGAGGAAAGGAAGGAAGCCTATTTATATCCTGCCTTGCTGAGTGTACAGCATTAATCTGCTGGTGCTGCAACAAATCACCTCATCTCCAACTTGCCTCTGATGACCACTGTACCAGACAGTACCCAGGATGGTAACACCCCGCAACTCCATTTCCTTTCTCTCTTTACCTTGAGAATTATTGACTTGCTAAGCCAGCCTGTGATGGTCAGCTAACTTCCCATTGTCATTTCTTTACAAGCACCCTCATCCTTTCCCTCCTTTTCATATTAAGGGCAGCCTAGCTCCCTAGCCCAGCTTCCTGTGAGACTTCAGCCTTCCTTGCAAGTGAGGGGCTTGCTTCACAGCTTTCTTTCCATCTCTGTGACCCCTCTTGCCCAGGGAGATTTGTGTGGTCGCCACTTTGCTGCCATGACCCCTGCAATGCCACGATTGAAGCTATGCACCCCTGCTAACTGGACAAGAGGCACTTTTTCCAGTGGTGTTCCTCTTATATTTAGCAGGGGGAGAGTAACTGTCCCTCTTCACCCCTGCGCAGTCTTTCTAGTGGCTGTTGCTGGCGGTCTGCCTTTTTTTAGATTGTGAGCCCTTTTGGTACAGGGAGCCATTTAACTTTATTATTACTATTTGCCTGTAAACCGCTTTGTGAACTTCATGTTGAAAAGCGGTATATAAGTACCTGTTGATTGATTGATTGATTGATGCAGAAAAGGACACGTAACCTTGGTCCATGCCACAGCCCAACTTCTAGGATTCATCAAACCTCTGCTGTTTTTTCTTGTTTTTGTCTTGTACCATCATTAGCTGTGTACTTAGTGAGTGTCTCAGTCTCCCTCTTCTGTGTTTGTGTGTATGTATGAGGTTTTTGTTGGGGTTACTTGACTTGACCCCTCAGGACTTCTGGAGGACTTGTGGCACCAGTTGAAAAAGTTTGTTTGATAGGAGAGACTATCCACCCCCGCTGCAAATGGTTGAAGTACATAATGGCCCCTTTCTACGTATTCCTTGCCTGCTTCTCATGGTCCAACTACAGAGTCCCATCTCCAGTTGTAGACTTATGCTCTAGTACTGAACCACCTGTAGCTCTCTCTTTTCCTTCTACTAATTCTTTTGGCTGTGTCTCTTCTGTTCTCCCTATACCCCAACATATTTCCTCCTTTACCCCATGTCCTTCTGGGATCCTACCTCATCTAACTACATCCCATCCCCCCCCCACACACGTTTCTTCCCTCCAAACACAGCACGTTCTCCTAACAAGTTCTCTCCTCATCTCTCCTCCGCCTAACTTGCTTTCCTTAGGGTTCCACTGTGTGTGGGCATTAACCCCCCTTGTATAGAGAAAGAGTCAGTGTGATAAGTTAGATAGTCCCAGTTCCAAAGTTCCTTGGTTTTTGAACACACTTAAGTAAAAGTTTCAATGCACCTTAACTTAGCCACAGGGCCCTTTCCTGTCCAAATTTCCAGCACTGATGTAGCAGCAATGCAGCAAGGTAAGGGAACGAATATTCCCTTACCTTGAGGAGACCTCCTTGACTTCCCCACCACCACAGAATGCAGTACACACCCCATTGGGATGTCTACATCAGGGCTGGAAAATTGGGCAGGATTTGGCCTTCAGTAATTGTTTCACCGCTGGATTACATAGATGTGCCATTAGTTTTGACACAGGATCCTTGCATACATTTCCCTCCCATCTCCATATGCTTTTGTTTCATGTGCTTAAAAAAAACTCTGTCAGTAACAGTAAGCCAGTTGCCATCACACTGTCCCCTTTCAGAAGGGCCAAAGACACAATTTTGGGTGGGGTTTTGTAGCAGGTTGAGTTCTTAACAGGGTGGGATTATGAGAGCCATAGAAGTAGGCTTGGGCACCATCCCAGTGATGTCCCTATGTAAGTGAATAACTTTAATTTTTTCCTATATTTATAAAACTACACTTGGGGGGATGAGTGGAAAAGACCCAAGGGTGGGACAAAGAGCCAGGGAAATATTGAGTAGGGGAGACAGAGAGAGAAAGAGAGAGCGCCAGAATTTAGTGGGAGTACACAATACCAGTGGGCTGTTATGGGGAAGAGCAAGGGGAATGCTGTGGGGAAGAGATGATAAAAATTATGGGTAGAGGTGTTTGTTTCTGGTAAGATAGGTTCAGTAGACTCACCCCAGTAGAAAAAGGCCAATGGACCTGGGTCACCCCAGATTATTAGGAAGCACCTTCATTTTACAATACCCTTGTATTGATACTACAGCTATCAACTGTTGATAACATTGGGTTTCAAGGCATTTATTTTTCTCTTAGACTTCACATGTCAGCTTAGGTTATTCCTGTAGCTCATGTTCAATTTTGGCAAGCAGGGGGTAAATCTTTCTGAAAGCGTAGAAAGATTCAGCATTTGACTCCTGGCTACCTTCTATAGAGATGTCATGTACAAATGTACAAATTGTTCAGTTGTGAAGATTACAGATATCCTGCTTCAGTGGCCTCCAGGGCTGTAGTACAGCAGGGGGACTACATAGACTAAGATCAGGTGTTTTTCTCTGGTGGACTCTTTTCTAGGTAAACTTTCCATTCATCGTATGGAATTGCTGCCATCTTTATTTTAGTTTTCTTTTGAATCTATAAGTCAATCCTAGCTGTAGATTTCATGAAGACATTTCTTTTTCTATCAACATATCTCCAGTTCAGTGAATGTGTTTTATGTGCCTTATCTTCATCCACGTATTACTTTGCTTTAGGGTTGCAAAAGGACAAATCAATAGTCCTATTACTGAAAACTAAACTGTCAACAAATCTGTTTTTCTTAATTATGAGCAGTTTAAGTCCCTTTGGCAATTGTGATTGTTGCTTCATATCTGAAGTGTGAGAGGATCCTTGGGGGGGGGGTCTATGAAAACTACAAGGTGGGCTGATATACTGCCTTGTAGAATTTTTTACAGGCAGAACAGCAGTGCCTCATGGATTCTGACACGAACAGCTGTTTGACACTTGGCATTTTCCCATTTTCAGTTTTATTTGATATTAACAGGAACTTATGAAAGTAAGAACTATGTGGCATGGGAGAACCTAATGTTTGTGTTGGCCTTACTAGCATGCAAACTGCTTATCATATTGATGTTACAGTGGCATCATTCTGCAATGTATGGGGGTGCAGTGAATAAGTGTGGTCTAGTAGAAGGCAGAGAATCTGTCTTCATCTGTCAACTGTGCTTCTGAAGAACTTTCTTGTATGCAAGTATCTTACTAGTGAGAGCTTACAGTGAGAAGCTCTTATTTGTATAACCTCTCATACTTGTCTTTTTTAATTTTTTACATTAAAACAATATTAGTTTAACTGTGCACATGTGGCCTTGACATCAAGATTAGAACAACAGTACCTAGGATTACTCCTAGCAATATTTGCAGTGTTGGGGCATATGGCAAGTATCCTGCCAAATTTTATGTTGTTTTTCCCCTGTTGACCGTGTGGTAGTATCAGTGAATCTGACTGGATTTTTGGTTTTACCAAATTAGTTTTGAGTCCATTTTCTCCCCCACCCTAGTCAGGATCTGTTGTCAGCCTGTATCAGAGAGCAGTGAAATGCCAATTGGTAATTGGATATCCTGGCAAGGAATGCACACAGCTATTTCAAAATTATTGCATAAACAGAGAAAATCAACTGACTCCCAAGATAATTTGTCTAATCAAGTTGTATTTCCTGTATCTGTGAAATCATCATCCCCTAGAAGCTTGTCGAAGTTTGTGCCTAAATTCTTTTAGAAGCTTTGTGGGCTTTTTTATTTTTATTTTTGGTTTAGGCTGGTTGTTAATGAATGGGGCTAAATGCTTATGGGAAATGTTCATTCATTTTGAGGTGCAGTAGATTTTTGGGAAGGTAACTTTTCCTCAGAAAAATAATTCTTGGATTAACAGTGATTCCATGAGAACAGATTCTTCCGTATTCTGTTAATATGAAAAGAACATGCTAAAGTGATCTCATATCTCTTGATTATTTTGATTAAAATAAAAAACTGAAACAATAGGAGCTAATCTTGACACTATTCGGCCACAAGATGGCAGAATGTGCATGCATATTAAACGCCTGGTTGCAAAACTCTGTCAAGATTCTTTTATATGACAGCATAAGAACTGCTTAGAAACAAAGTGTTTTGGACAGCAGATTGTCTGTATTAGTATATGTACCTTTCTACTGACATGACTGATATGAACCAGATACCACAAAGGTTCTGTGTCTGGCCCTGTAGCAGACAGCTTTCTGACACCTAAGCAGACATTACTAAATACATGCCTATAACTATTTTCATGATCTGTACTTAATCAAACTGCATAAATAGATATAAAGTGGTTGCTGTGGGGCTGCTGCCAAATGAACAGTTTTGATTCCTGCATGAAATTTGGCCGGAAGACTCAGAGCAGAGTGAGCTTTATTGTCCTACAGCAGACACCCTTTGGTGCCTTTTCCTTCTGCAGACTACTTAATTGTACCAGATCTCTCCCTGTTTCTTTGCCAAGCAAAATACTTAGTAGTAAAATGATCAACACATTTTGGAGTTGATGTCTTCATCTTCGGATTGGATAAGAATGAAGGCAATAAGTGCCCGGGGTAGCGTTGCCAAGGCCCTTTTCCTGCTCAGGAATCACTGGAACAAATAGGAAATATGCATCTGTGGAGTACAGATTTACGTGCAGGCAGAATTGTGTACATTTTACACCAAAAGATTTAAAAATTGTGTGCTTAGGGTAGCTAAATGTTGCACCACAAGACAAGGAGTGTGCAGCCTGTATAATCAAGCACTTTTCAATCACACTGTATTTGCTTCTTTTGTACAACTCTGCTTTTGCTCATTATCTCAAATTTTTATTTTTTTATTTGCAGCGTAACTGGCTAAACTGTACCAATTTCTGTATGTATAGTGAGATCGCAGAATATTCCACAACTCTGCATGTGCCACTGATGTATTGCATAGGATTTTTGCATCTGTGATTATTAAGTATGAGCATTTCTCCCTAGTATTCATTGAAACCATGGCAGTCTCAAATATTCAGTGGAAGTGGGCTTAGAGAGGAAGAACTCCTGTTTGCCAGCTTCAGTATCTGTTAAACCAGAAAGCCTTATAGAAGTAAATTTTGGACCAACAGAATTCAAACAGGCAGAAAATTATCAATAATGTAGTTAACTGAATAGCATCAATTGACAACCCCATTAAAAGGATACAGCTTTCATTATTATGAATAAGAATATATATTGTTTTTAACACAAAACTGTTTCCATAGCTAAACAGATAAATGAGTAAGTTTGTTGTTTTATTAGAATACTTAAAATAGCAACATATAAGCCATTTAAAACTGACCTTCAAAGTTTAGGTGACACCTTGAGAAGACATTGGCCTTTTTATGGTACTGTACAGTTTCTCCTGCCTGCAGGGTGGACATTTTGATTACATACATATTAACATGATATGCACGTCACAAATTTTAGACAAAGCAATTGAGGTATAAAATTAGTTAGATGTATATGAAACAATTTTATCTTCAAATTGCTGTTTATACTCAACAATTAGGAATGCCTGGCATGAGTTCAGTATCGTGCGGGAAGCGGTATCCCTATCTTTTGAAATATGTCTTTCTAGTCTAATGCAGTGGTCTTCAAAGTCCTATTTGGACGTTGAAGCCACTGTAAGTGTTTGCGGGGGCAAAGACTGGGGCTGGGGGAGGGTTGCCCCAATGGCACTGCAGCGATCGCTGCGCCATGGCGACCCAGGGGCACGATGACATACCTGGGGGCTGCATGAAGCCTTCCAGAGGAGCCTGGAGGCTCTCAGCCCCTTGCGCAACCCTCCTTGTACTACTGTGAACTCCGTTTTCTTGTTGGAGCTCAGTTCCAGTTTGTGATCGAAGTGAACTGGTTGTGAACCAGAAGTGAGCTCTGACAAGAAAACTGAGTTCACAGCAGCACAAGGAGTGTCATGCAGGGGGCTGCGAGCCTCCAGGACCCTCTGAAAGACTTCACGCAGCCCCCAGGTACGTCATCATGCCCCTGGGTCCCATAGCACCACAATAGCAGCGGCACCATTGGGGCACTTATTCCTGGGTCACTCCCCTTAAGGGGAAATGGCCCTTTTTAGGTTTCAATGGTGGGTCGTGACCCACCACTTTGAATTCCACTGGTCTAATGAATAGCCAGTGTCAAGGGAGTGCCCCCTTGCCAGAAACTGGGAATGACCAGCACAGCAATAGACATCTCCACTAACCATGAGAAGATGGACCAAGTACATTCCCTGCACATGTGCGCACACAATTGGTTAAGGGCCAGGAAACAGAGAGTGGGGGTCAATGGGCAATTTTCACAATGGAGAGAGGTGAAAAGTGGAGTGCCCCAGGGATCTGTCTTGGGGCCCGTGCTTTTCAACTTATTCATAAATGACCTGGAGACAGGGATAAGCAGAGAGGTGGCCAAGTTTGCAGATGACACAAAAATTTTCCGGGTGGTGAAAACCAGAAAGGATTGTGAAGAGCTCCAGAAGGATCTCTCCAAGTTGGGGGAATGGGCAGCCAAATGGCAGATGACATAGACAAATGTAAAGTGATGCACATTGGGGCAAAAAACCAAAACTTCACCTATAGGCTAATGGGTTCTGAGCTGTCTGTGACAGCTCAGGAGAGAGATCTTGGGGTGCTGGTGGACAATTCAATGAAGGTGTCGACCCAGTGTGCGGCAGCAATTAAGAAGGCCAATTCCATGCTTGGGGTCATTAAAAAAGGGGTTGAGAATAAAACAGCCAATATTATCATGCCATTGTACAAGTCGATGGTAAGGCCGCACCTGGAATATTGTGTTCAGTTCTGGTCGCCGCATCTCAAAAAGGACATAGTGGAGCTGGAAAAGGTGCAGAAGAGAGCGACAAAAATGATTACCGGGCTGGGGCACCTCCCTTATGAAGAAAGACTGCAGCGTTTGGGGCTCTTCAGTCTAGAAAAAAGGCGCCTGAGGGGGGACATAATTGAGACATACAAAATTATGCATGGAAGGGATAGAGTCGATAGAGGGATGTTCTTTTCCCTCTCTCAAAACACCAGAACCAGGGGACATCCGCTAAAACTGAGGGTTGGGAGAGTTAAAACAGATAAAAGGAAGTACTTTTTTACCCAGCGGGTAGTTAATCTGTGGAACTCTTTGCCACAGGAGGTGGTGATGGCATCTGGTCTTGATGCCTTTAAGAGGGGATTGGACGGATTTCTGGAGGAAAGGTCCATCGTGGGCTATAGGCAATGATGGATTGTGCAACCTCCTTACAAAGGTGGTGGGCTACTGGTACCAGGTACAAGGGAGTGGCAACAGGATGCATCTTGTTGTCTCATGCCTCCCTGGGGCACCTGGTGGGCCGCTGTGAGATACAGGAAGCTGGACTAGATGGGCCTTTGGCCTGATCCAGCATGGCTCTTCTTATGTTCTTATGTTCTTATGTAAGGATGCTGCACTGCCTCTGTCCCTTACAGCAAAGAAGTGGAAAAATCAAAGAACTGCTAGAAACCTGTGTTGTTAGGGTTCAAGTCTCTGTATCCCACCCATACAAACACACACCTCTGAGGAATAGCTTCTTGATTGCAGCACAGGTAAGGCATGATCACTCCCAAACAAAAAATGCGCTATTAAACCTGAGGAGAATGAATATTCATGGGATCAGTATTACTGCCTGGAAGAGAGAGTTTTTAGTTATACAAAAACTGTATCATGGTTCCTCTCTACATAGGCATTTATTCTGTTTCTGGCATAAGAGCTCCTCTTGTTAAGGTGTTGCCAATGCTTTTTCTTTGTAGGATATTGAACAGTAAAACCTATTAGGTATATTTCTTCTTTACAATGTTAAATGACTGTGGCTGAGTTCCAAAGAACTGCATAATTAATAACATGTACACAAAGAGACTTTGAGCCTATATGTGTCAAACTATCCACCACTCCTTTGTGGCAAATTACTTTTGAAATGTTTTTCACAAGCAATTTAGTTTATGGCACAGGAGGTTTCTATTCAGAGAGGTGGGAAAATTGCACGGTACATGCCCAAGTCTTTAGGCCCATACCAAACGGGCAGTTATCACATCCATGTTGCATCTGTGGGAAAATACATCATAAGTCATATTCATGAGTTTCAACTCATGTGGAATTTGTGACTGCTACAAGATCTCTAATAGAAACTCCACACATCTGTGGTAGGCCCCAAAAAGAGAGCGACAAAAATGATTACGGGGCTGGGGCACCTCCCTTATGAAGAAAGACTGCAGCGTTTGGGGCTCTTCAGTCTGGAAAAAAGGCGCCTGAGGGGGGACATGATTGAGACATAAAATTATGCACAAAAGGGATAGAGTCAATAGAGGGATGTTCTTTTCCCTCTCTCACAATACCAGAACCAGGGGGCATCCACTGAAATTGAGTGTTGGGAGAGTTAAACAGATAAAAGGAAATACTTTTTTACCCAGCAGGTAATTAAGCTTTGGAACTCCTTGCCACATCTCCTGGCCTAGATGCCTTTAAAAGGGGACTGGATGGATTTCTGGAGGAAAAGTCCATCGTGGGCTATAGGCCATGATGGGTTGGGCAACCTCCTTACATTAATAGCAGGCTACTTCAGAATGTCAGGTGCAAGGGAGTGACAATAGGATGCACGCATCTTGTTGACTCCTGAACTCCCTTAGGCACCTGGTGGGTCACTGTGAGATATCAGCAAAGCTGGACTAGATGGGCCTTTGGCCTGATGGCCTTAAGCATATTTCATAAAACAAAGCAAACCTCAGGAATGGTAAGGATCTTGATATTCTGAGCTGCTTATTTTTTTTAAACTGTAAAATGTTCATCAGTTTAAATGTATTTTCATTTGTTTTCAGGCAAGACAACAGCATAGATTCTACCTCTTCTTTAAAGGAAGATAGCAAACTGGAAGGGTTGGACTCAAAACAAGGTAGGAAATGGGGAAGTTAAAACATTGCCTGTCTTGCATGAAGTCACCTGAATGGAGTGGTAGCAATAACATGCCATTACCCAAATCAAACAAATACTCTGTGCAAATGCCACCTAATAAATTGTATTTATAGCAGTGCTGAGTGATGTGTTAACTGTATGAGGAGTTACATTTAAAATCCATTTAAAAAATGGATTTCAGACCTTGGGAGTTACAGTCTCCATCTAGCTCTCACATGCAACATCAGAAGGTACCCCTGAATACCCCTTTCCATATAAAGGACTGATTATTTTTCTTAGGAGTGAATGTCATTATGAAGAGGATAAAACAGGATACCCTGTTGACCTAAGGATTGCTAGGTTATGGGGAAATTAATAGTGTGAGTAGGATCCCACTTTCAAGATTGACAATCCCCTGACTACCCTTGTGAGCCCTCACACTTTTTCTCATTGCATGATATGGGTGAGTGAATGAGTGAGTGAGAACAATTCACCTTCTTGCCTGAAAAAGGGCGCATGCAAGAAGCAAGTGGTTCTCAAACGTTTTAGACCACTTTTTTAGAATTTAGGGATCCACTTTTTAGAGTGGCACTCATGTTGGGACCCACCAGAAGTAATGTTATTAACATTGAAGTGATGTCACAGCTGAAAGCAGGAAATGTTGTCATTGTGACCTAATCAAATGACATTCCTGGAATGCAAACTGGCATTCATGGACTGCAGCAGTTGACAACCATGAAACATCCCTGACAGAAAGCAAGATTAGGACAAAATATTATGTAAAAGAACTGAACTAAAAACCAAATTTTTACAAACTCTCATTTGAAAATTCAAAGCGAGTTTGTATGCAATTGGATTTATGTTATCGTAAGGCAGCAAAGAGAGTAGGATGCTGTGACTTTGCAGAGGGTGCTTTAAATATTGCTCATTGCACTCTCTAAAATGACCTCTGAATTGACATGTTTCCTGCAGACTTCCTCTCTTCCTTCTGTGCTATCAGAGGGAATTGATGACTGTTGCAGGTGATTGCTTCTTTGTCCTTTTTATGACTTTATCAGCCGCAGTTTTGTGATAGCTTTGGGCAATGACAACAGTGCTAGTCAGGATGTTGGCTTTTAAAGAGCTTTTGAAAATGCACAGGCATAAATTGTCAAACTTGCTAACTGCTCTTCCTTCAAACTGGAATCTGTGGTGCTGCAGATGAGGAGTAGGAAGCAGAAAAGATTAGAAAGTGGTTAAGAAAGAGAAATTAAGTGCATGGAAACAAATTTCACTATCCTAGTTAAAAGAATAAATACAAGTTATCAAACTGAAAAAGATAATGAGAAAAACACCATCAGAGACTTTTATTACTAGTAAAATTACAGCTGCAAAAATGGGAAATGAAGCAGTTCAGCTAATTAAACATTTCTTAGGCCAATAGGGCTGTGTGATTATTGCACATCGTACACCATGAAGATTTCAAACACTGAAGAGAACCCTATGCTGATTATATTTATAAGGTTTAGGTAACTTCTTATTCTCCAGGAGAAGGATAAATGGTTTCTTTAAAAAAATAGTTTTTTTTCCTCATTCCTTCAGGTCAGTGCCCCTTTCGCTCAGATCAGTTGGCCTTTGGCAAAAAGAGATGAGTTGGTTGGAACATAACTTATGAACTTTGAACCAGACAAATTCTGTTGAGAATGTTTTCCCTCTGTAGTTTCTGTTGAATTGAACAGCGCATTAAGTAAATATGGACTAGTGCCCTGTAGCAAGGCAAAATAATTTCCATTCCTTAATCTTATTGATTCCTATTTCTTTTGATCTTTTCCACACTTTGTTTCTGGCAAGTTAAAAGCACTCAGGCGATGACTGGAGTTAATGCTTGTCTTTCTGTAGGCAATGTGTGTGGCAAAGGTTAAAACTGCACCTTGAGGGTCAAAGTTGTATATTTTATGCTTGTTTTGACAACTCCTCACAAGCCTGTGTTTGTGAAGATGTATTTTGCATAGGTTTCTAATATCAATTTTTCAAAGCACTGTTGTATAGCTATGTTTTGTTTAACTTGTCTATGAGAAATCCCAACCATGATTGATAGTCTTCTGTTTGATCCAGTTCTGCCAGATAGGTGTCATACTTAATAACTATATAAGTCCAACAGGCTTTTAATACAGTATTCAGCACATGATTATTGGTTAACCTTACAAAGATCTTGGGCCTTAATCTCATGTTTTCTTGAATTCAATTGTAGCCCACAGTTGTGCATTTGTGCTGGGGGGGGGGGGTTAACTGATTTTTATCATAAAAATCGTGTAAATTGACTATTTACATATATTTCTTTATTTGTGAAACTTAATGGAAAGGTTTACCTTCTAGTCACTTTACAAAAGCGACCTTCTACTTTGCTGGTAAAGAGCATTTATAATACATTTCCCACAGTGTTCAGTATTGATTTTTCTTTCCCCTCTAGGTGCCAGTTATATCATGAAAATTCAAGGAAAATATGGTTTTTCTGAAGATTTTCTTCCTTGCTCATAAACAAAAGACCCAAGCACACACAAAGAACATTAAGGCATTTCTTTCTATGAATATGTGAAGCCAGGATAGAATATAGAAATTCTTTCCTCCCTCCACCCACTTTTTTACTTAAGAGGAAAAGCAGCCTTGTTTGAATTCATTTTGGAACCAGCCCAGATTAATTTCGGTAGTATGTAGTTAGCTACACAGTTTTTACACAGAGCTTGTTGAGAACTGAAAAGATCTAGTATGAAGATCAAGCAAAGAATATTGTCTTTTATGTGTATGGAGAAGTTTTTCTTCTCCCTTCCATTTTCTGAAAGAAGCTCTTGCATCCATGTAGCTAGTCTTCTGATACAGAACAGTTATTGCCAAAGGCACTGAAATATTTAACAAGATAGCAACACACTTCTAGAATATTTGTTTTCAGGAACCTTCATGATGAGAAGAGACTAGCACACCTTGGAAACACATTTCTAGGTTTCAGCAACACTCTCATTACACAACCCAAAATGATGGCTGATCGTCTTGAAACTTGTGCAAGAGTGAAGTGCTGTATTTTGGTAATTTGAGAAAAGTTCAGCAAAACCAAGGCCATCTCGAGGCCAGGCGTAGCACAGAATAGACAGCCAAATGTAGCATCACAGCAATGTGTCATTGTGCTTATTTTTTAGGGATCTTAACATACAGAGAATTGGGCTTGTCTTCAATTTCCTATACCAAGATCTCCCTCCCTCCCTCCCTTCCTTCCTCCCTCATTCCTTGCCCCCAATTTCCCTTCTTAGGTCGTCTCTGTCCCCACCATTTGTCTGTGTCTCACTTTGCTTTATCACTTTTCCTTCAGACTCCTCTATCCAGCAGCTAGTACAGTATATCAATCCTCATACAATGAAGAACTTCACTCAGTGCTGTAGTTCATAAGCCTGTGCTTTTACAGGACATACGTATGTGCTTCAGTCACGAATGTCTGAATGACTACTGGAATGCCGTGGCGATTGGGGGCATAAAGCGCACTGGAAGTGTGTGGAATAGCTCAATAATTAGCCAAGAGAGAATAAGCCCTGAACTTTGTACAGCCTGGTGCACAGGAGCTGCTGCTTCTTCCTCAGAGTGCCATGAACCACCATTATACTATCACTTCTGACACAAATAATATGGGTTTGCCACTATGTAATTCTAAGAAAGTCATCTCCTGTGTAGTGGTTTTTGGGACAACTACATTCTCCATGGCCTGGCTCAAGGGTTGAAACTATCTCTCCCCCCCCCACCCCCGGATGGTCAGACAGTTTCTGTAATAATGTTGACCACCCCTATTCATATAGGTTTCACAGAAACAGAGCAGACACTCTCAGGTGATGCGAGATTATGGGAGTGGAGAGGCGGAAGTAATTTTTCCTTTTTTCAGATGTGGATAAGGTAGCAAAGTAGGAGAAAGTATATGAAACATGCATGGATGTTCATTAGTTCTTTTTCTTACAACTGAAACAGAGCAATTAGAGTTGGGTAAAGGTATTGCAAGCCAGATTTTAACAGCAGAGTCAAAAATGTGTTTACTTAGGAGTAAGTCCCTCTGAGTTCAACAGAACTTATAGCACAGTCCTAGGAATGTCTACTCAGAAGTAAGTCTCACTATGTTCCATAGGGCTTACCTCCAGGAAATTGTGTATATGATTGTAGCCTTCATCTGTCCTAAGACTGAAACCTCAGTTGTGCCAAGAGCCTGTCAGGCTGTCAGTTGACCATCCCTAATTTAGGGATATAGAAGTTCCTCTGCTTATGAATATTCAACATGCAAATACACATTTTCTGTCCCAATTCCTGTTTGCAGCCAATGCTGTTGAGTACAGAGGCATTCCCAGTGAAAACTGACAATGTTCAGAGTGAAATTAACAGCTTCATGAGTAAAACAGTGCTGAGCATGGAACTGCTGACTTCTGAGTGAATCTGAGGTTGGACGTGAAAGTGACAGCATCCCAAGTACAGAGACAGAGACAGTGACAGTATTGTACCTTAAGAACAAAACAACTTGGAAACAGGCCCCTAGAACCCAAAATGTTTGTAAATAGGGAAACTTTTGTAAAAAAAAAATCTAGTTTTACTGTTCTCTGAGCCAATGTTAACTAGTATCCTCTTCAGGAACGGCAAGTCTACTGCCGTTTTCTATTGGTTTCCTGTATATCAGTGACTGTGGTTCTGATGAGCAATAGTAGCAGATCAATAATGCTTCCAGCCTTGGAGATTTGAAAGCAGAAGCTAGAGGGGGGAAAACTGCTAATTCTGTAAAAGCAGTCCAGACAAAGAATATATTTTGGTCCAAATGGGAAAGGCTAATTAAAAAACAGGGTCCCTAGAAAAGAAATTGGCTTAGTAAAATATTGATAAAACATATAGTTATTTCTAGGTGTCCTGATCTAGTGCTATCATTTTATTATCATTAATGGTACCTAAGAGCTTGCAAATGAATGTAATGCTACTTTAGATTTTTCCTCTGGAATAAGCTGAAAAGCTAACCGTATTTTAAGTTTCACATCAATTTTAAACTGTGGAGGTTTCAATAATAATCGTGGCAACCATTAGTGACATTCATCTTGAAGCCAGAAAGGATAAAATGGGTAAATGCGAACATGTAACATCCTCTAAATTTGTGAGTCAAGTCTTTCAGAGAATATCTTGCTTTGTACTGTAGAATAATGTACTGCTGTGACCTGCTGCAGTAAATTGAGCAAAGGAGCAGTTGTGCATTTTATCTCTTTGCTATTGTCAAACTGTGTATAAATTCTTGGTGAAGGTTTCTCATTGTCTCTTTAAAAACACTGAACGTAAAGAATCTCCCAAACAGCAACATATTGATTTTTAGCATAATAGACCATATGTCCTTAAGATGTACCAATAGCTAAGCAGTTTCTATGTTCAACTTTTTCATATAGGTAATGACTATGGAACTGATATACCAGATTGTCAATATGTGTGTAGGGTGGGGAGGAAGAAGTCTTTGGTGTCAATAAGATAAAACAGTGGGGATTTGTATATAATGAGTTTTTCAGATAAGTGATAAATATCCCCTTCAGAGAAAACTTTGTTGTCAATTAGCTATTGTTAGTATGCTCTGAGAAGCCCAATCCTAACCTGCGTTGGAGCAGGCAGGCCTTCTTGTTATGCCTTCTTATTATCTGCTGTTGGAAACAGAGTGCTGAACGTCTTGGATTAGTCTGACCCAGCAATGCAAATTGTCTTTTCTAATTTTAATGATAGCAATATTTTTTTGTTAAATTACTTTGTTGCTCATCTGAGCAATAACCAGCTTAGGCTTTATGGCTTAAAGCCAAGGTACCTCAAGGTACCTTGTTCCTATGAGACAGCCCTGAGATCAACTGGAGAGACCTTCCTGCTGCTGCTGCTGCCAGTTTCTAAGGTTTGGCTGGGAGCAGACAGAGGAAGGGCCTTCACTATTGAGCTTAGAACTGAACCATTCCTGGTACCCTTCTATCAGAACCTTTTTTGTTCTAATTGACTGTGCTTCTCTTTTTAGTTTGTTTTGGCTGCTTTCTGCTATTTCTTTGTTTTTAATTTGTTAGCCTCTCTCAACCTTTTGTTTAAAAGACAGAGGCAGGATATATTAAATAAGCAAACAGTCCTTATGGAGTGCCCCCAAAGAGACGAGATCACACAGTGATAGTTCTTGAGACCAAGATGTCAGACATGGATTTTAAATAATTCTTACTACCAAAATGTTTTGGTAGAGATTTGACTGATCTCCTTGCATCATGGCCTGGACCCAAACACAGTTCTGTGAGCTCAAAGGAATTTGGGGCTTGTATTTCTCAATTAGTGCAGGACCGTTCTCTTTAGGAGCTGATAAGAGATTTAAGAGCTGCATGTTGGAGGGCAAACTCAATTCCAAGGGAAAGTGCCCCCACCTTTGGCCATGTCTAGAGTTGCTTTCTGAGACCCAGCCCAATTTTTTTAATCATAATTGAACAAATGAGAGAGCCTTTTGTATTTTATTCATGATGTCAGTTGATATACTTCATTAAAGTCTTCTCATGAACATTTGTAATATGTTTGTTGGTACACTGGCATGAGTATCCTCATGTTCTGTTTTTGAAGCAATATATAAACACATTTTAGGAGCATTTTTAAACTGCACTCTTAGAATTAAATTTACTCCCAACATAATAAACAGGAGTCAGTCCCCAAAGCTCCCCACATCAACTTCCATTTTGTAAAGCAGGCGCGTCCTTGAGGTATAAAACCTTATGACATTTTAATTAGGAAAATAGATCATGCAATTCCATATGATGGAATAAATTTTCCAAGCACTTCTGCCTTGGTCTCTGCATGTTCTTCTAAATGGGAATAAAAATGCATTAAAACTTGTCTAAATTAGATCAGTCTAAAAGTGGGGGGGGGAGAGAAACTGTTGTTTTTTAATTTATAGATGACCTTTTCCTGTGCTCTAAATCTGTGCAAAGAGATATTTTTATGTAGGGGCAAACTTCTGCAAAATGATAAGCAGTTCTTTTTGATAGGTATCTGAATTCCCTGATTCTGTTAATTTTGTGTTACAGGCAAAGGGGAAGATAGCGATGTTCTCAGTATCAATGCAGATGCATATGACAGTGACATTGAAGGGCCATGTAATGAAGAAGATAATCCAGATGTGCCAGAAAAGATTGTCAGAAGCGGAGATGGCCCAATAGATGACCTTCAGAAAGACATTGAGAAAAGCGTGAATGAGATCCTGGGGCTTGCTGAATCCTCCCCAAAGGAGTCTAAGGCAGCGACTTTAGCAGTTCCTCCAACAGATGATGTTCAGCCATCAGCACAGCAGCTGGAGCTCCTGGAGCTGGAGATGCGAGCTAGGGCTATTAAGGCTCTCATGAAAGCTGGAGATGTAAAAAAACAGCCCTAGGGCTGGTTCATTTGCAGGATGTCTAGATTTGTTCTGATGGGTGTGATATCATCTCCTTTCAGTACCAAAATGTATTTGGACTGGATTTGACATTCCTCATTCAAACGCTTGGTGTATTCTGACCAATGGCAGAAATAGTTGGCAGCAGTTTGTCATTGCCTTCAGTATGCTGCAGTTGTGACTTATACAGATTGATTGGTCTGACACTGTTTGACTCAGTTGTCCATTTTTTCTTTGCGCTGGATGATTTCTTGACCTGAATCTGGATCAGTCATGGAAAATATGCATCTCTAGCTAAATTTTGGCGCTTTGCAGAACTACACAAGAACAGTGTAGGGTGTTCTCCAGCTTTCTGGGACTTTGGGGCAACTTGACCTTAAGAAGTTTAATTGTGGTGGTAAATGAAAAAGTCATATCCCTTGATATATAGGTAGGTTATGGGGTATGTGAACTTAGAAACCACTCCAGAAGTAGCGTGTATGTCTTATGGCCTGTATGGTCAAAATTGTGATTCTGGCTCTTTGTAGGTGCTTTAATGGGTCTGGATTCTGGAAACTTGCCAACCTTTGGTGCCGACCATTCATGTTCATCATCTTAATGGTCTGCAATTAAAATGTAATTCTTATCTCTTTTAATTGTTGGAAAATTTGGTAACATGATGCATATGCATCTTAAAACACACTCTTTAGAAGGAACCCTTTGAGGTTTGAGGGTACTTTACGTGCATGGCATCCAGCATCTC
Source organism: Lerista edwardsae (assembly GCA_029204185.1). Lineage (NCBI taxonomy): Eukaryota > Metazoa > Chordata > Lepidosauria > Squamata > Scincidae > Lerista > Lerista edwardsae. Next base: position 4,622,246 of record JAJKFI010000001.1, read on the forward strand.
AAATGGCATAGTTTACTGGATGCGTTACTGCAGAAAATGTTAAAAGGCATACCAAAATTGAAGATTTAATATAGTTAAAAGTAATTGAAAGTGCTCAGTTGATTCCTGTGATCAGGTGTACCAAAGCTATTTTCCTTCTTGGCAGATATTTAAGTTTACTATTCCTTCATTATTGTTCATTTTCATTGCCAGTAATGGTTTTTCACATCTGTTTAATAATAGAAAAGGAGACATTTACACCTTTTGGCCGTCATCTTACTTATTTGTTATACACATGCCCATCTTATAAGATTGTGAAATGTCAATATGCTGAGATTTTGTTTGAAAGTAAACTTGGAAGCACCCATTATAAAGATTATCAAGAGTTACTTATTTAGGGCATATGGTGCATTGACATCCAGATTTGTGAACGTGAGCAAAAAGTGAAACATCAGTAAGCACTTGCGACATAAGAGCCCAATCCTATGGGCTTGTTGTGCCAATGCTGCTGCTCAGCGCCAGCACCAGTTGTCTTAAATGTATGACACCTGGCAAGAAGCGAGCACTGGTGCTGGAGCTGCGCCAGTCAGCACTGGTGGTACAGCTGGCTGGTGCTCCAGCAGCGCCAGCCAGCAGTAAAGCAAGCAGTAAGAGGGGGGGCAGAACTGCATGGGGGAGGGGCAGAGTGGGGTGGGAATGGCAGTGGCCTCCACAGCTTGATTACTATTATTATTATTTATTCAATTTATACCCTGCCTTTCTGCCCGAGGGCACCCAAGGCGGCTTACAACATTAAAAATACAATATATGCAATTAAAACAATATTAAAAACAATGCTTAAAAACAGTCAAGAATTAAAAAAAACAGCAAAACCCCTTGGATCCCACAATTTAAAAGACAGAATGTAAAAAATGTAAAAAAAAAATGCCAGCCCGCCTGTCAACAGTTAAAGGCTTGTTTGAATAAAAAAGTTTTCAGCCCCCGCCAGAATGCGAATAATAAGACCTGCCTATGTGATTCTATCCTCCATCTTGAGCCACATGGCATGACACAGAGGCGTTCAAGTCCGGGCCGGCAAAATAACTGGCACAGACTTGAGGAGGCCCAATGGCGGATCAGCGCCCTTACCTAGGGGGAAGGGGACAAACATCCCCTTTTCCCAAGGAGCCTCCTACAGCTGCCGCAGTGCCCATAGTATGCAGCAGTAGTTGTTTCAGCATCTCCTCCGAGACTGACATTATAGGGTCTCCATCCAAAATTACATATTATTGTTCTCTTGCCGCCTCAAGTTTGAGGCAGAATGGGAAAGACAGGTTGGGTTATGAGTGGATTGAAAAATCATAATTTTCATCGTTTGAATGAATTTTTAATTTTGAAAAAATCAAAATTTAGGAAAGGGATAGTGCTGGCTGGGTGGCACTGAACTGTAATTTGAAAATGCGAGTTATTGTCTGTGGTTGAAGGACATAGAATTTGCATAAGTGAGAAAAATGGAAATTTTTGTTTTCTTGGGTGGTGGTGGGGAGCAGGCAAGACAAGATCTGGAAGGAAATGTATTTGAAATGGAAAATTAATTGAGCTGGACATGGAAGGGAACTGAATGTTTTGTTGGTTTGGTATTGTGGGGCTGAAAACTTCAGTTGTACTTAACTTGTGGTCTTTGGTCTCACTTGTGTCTCAGACATTTTTCTTCTATAAAATTTATTTGAAAATGAATGTTACAACACCAAATAGGGTAGATCAAAAGTATAGTTTGATGCTGTTGAGCTCAGAGCCTATCTCTGCCTTACAGACAAGTTTGTGATACTGAGAATTCACTTGTGTCAATCTAGTTTCTGCTTCCAGTAGTGGCCGTCCAAATACCTCTGTAATCTTATAAAGGGAGCATGGTGACAATAGCCCACTTATCCTCAACATTGGGTATCTGGGAAACATTGAGTATCTACTCAGCATTGAGAATCTGGCATCAGTAGTGCCTCTGATAAAAGGATCTAGCCATCATGATTGATAGGAGGAGCTTGCATGGCTAGAACTGGGATGGAGCAGGTAAGAGAAACTGAGGGAAGGTATAGTGGAGCAGCTTCACAGCGTATATAAAGGTTGATAGAAATGGAGATGTTTACATGTTTAGATATTTAGAGAACCCTGTAAGTCTTCCTGGGGAGGCAGCACAATCTCCATGATTGTGCTGCTGCTGAGCAGGGAAGGAATTTTACACCTCACTTGGGGATTGCTATGGCTTTCTGGGGGGGTCTGAGGAATCTGCCACTCCCTCTGCAGTCCTCCCCAATGCTTGACAATGTTAAAAAAAGGGGGGGGGAAACACACTTCCTGTTTCAAGCCAATATTTTCAAGCCCTGGGAAGGGCTGCAGAGGGGGTTGCATGCTCCCTAGACCCTCTGGAGAGGCATAGCATCCCCCAGGTGTGGAAAGAAAACAAAAACCCTTCACTGCCCAGCAGCAGTACGATCATGGAGATAGTGCAGCTGCTGATTTCTGGGCCTTTCCCCTTAAAGGGGAATTGCCCTTTTCCTGTGCCCCTGGTGGGTTGCAACCCACCAGTTTGGGAACCACTGTTCTAGAGGATATTATCTGTAGCACCCTCACTTTTTAAAGGGACTGGCCTAGGAAATATGTGGAATTTCTTTTAATTTTAATTTTTTTTTGGGGGGGGGGAACATGATCAAAAAATATTTCTCAGTAAGAATTTAGGAATTGACAAATTCTTTGGTGCTGAGGAATGTGATGTTTGTTTAACTTATTTTGTACAACAGACTAGTTTTATAGCCATCTAACTTTGGTTTTTGTTCAAAAGTGGCATTGTTCTTATAATTGACAACCTCATTTTAATGTACCAGTTTATAATTTTGGTCCATACTTTGTCATAGGCAAAAGTAATAAACAGCTCATATAGCAGCATTTGTTTTGTATGAAAATGAATGTTTATTAAGTAATAGCCTTTTCAATTTTAATCAACATTGTGCTGAAAGAAACACTTCCTACATGGGTGGATTGACTGGTTTCTTAAAGGGGTGCAAATAATTAAATAAATAATCCCCCCCAAAACTGGAATGCTTGATGTTCTTATATGTTTTCCTACAAAACCAGTTGATTTTACAACCCCAGTTGTGTGTGCCTTAGAGTGATAAGCTATTGGAGTCAATTTGGCCCTAGTTAAAGTATATCAGAGGAAACATATTTTACATATGCCGAGGAGAGTCCCAGAGCACAATCCTATACTGAACTGGATTAGCAAGGCTGGCCAGCCTGCGCCAAATCCAAGCGCAGTATAATGGAGGCTTGAGCCTCCCTGCGGCAAGGGCACATTCACACCCTTACCATAGGGAAGGCTCCAGCCTCCCCTATGCGCTCCTCAGATCTGTGCCTGCTAACAGAACCGAGGAGACCGCGCAGCCCAAATTTGGGCTGCGTGGCCACCAGGACGGACTTAGGATTCAGCCTTATTGCCGAATCTAGAGTCTGCCCATGTCCCTCCCTCCCTCCACCCAGGACCTCCCTCCCCCTGCCAATCCGATGGCCGATCCAATATGGAACCTCCCTCATGCTGGCCCCTGCAGCCCTGGTCCTGTTGCCATAGCACCGACGCAGGGGTGCCATTTGGTGCCCCCATGTTGGTGCTACCGATGTTGCGTCAACGCTATCATGTAGCATTGCTGCGACGGGCACGCTTGAATTGCTCTGCCAATGTGTTCAGCGGGTCTTATCTACAGTCACAACTTTATGCTGGTTCAACCATTTCTTTTAAAGGATTTGTGCTTCACCTTTCCCCTTGTTTCAGAGCTGTTTAAAATACAATACCGTAAAATACAATAAGAGTAAAACATAATAATCAAATAACATTAAACAACTACAACAAAATAAGCAGCCAATGCATACAGCTTAATAAACAAACAAGAAGAAAGAAATCCTTTCTGCTCCCGTTAGTGCAGTGGTACCAAAATGCTGATTCCTGCATCCAGTGGTGGTGGTGCTGGGCAGTTGCAGTGGTCTCCTCTAGATAATGGGAAAATTGTCTTATGTGAAGGTAAGCCAACATAGAAGGTCTATTCAGACCTGCAACAGCTGTTTTGCTCTCCCCTCCTGGAGACGCGATCCACCCATTCCCTCTTCCCTCTCCCCTGCTCCATTTCACCCACTTCCTGCCCCCATTCCACCCTCCTGCCATCCCCTCATACTTCTCCTGATTACTTACTTTGGTTGTCCAGCAGCTGACGGAGCATCTTTTGTGACAGGCGCTGACAGCTTTATGGCCTTCAATTCTGTCATAAGGCAGAGGATGGATGGCTTTGAGAGGTAAGTATAAGATTGGGCTGTAAAGCTATAATCATGAAGTGGTGTTAATAATGTTAATTATTATTGTTCATGCCCAGAAAGTTTTGAGTTGGCCTAAAATGCGTAGGAAGGGTCTAGACCAGCAGTCTCCAAATTGCGGACCGAAGTATGTCAGAATCACAATTCCCAGCAAGTAATCATGAAAAACATAGTTTCAGTTGTGACTTCATTGAAAGTTCTAGTATAATCAGTAAAGTGCCTTTTTTTCAAACATAGGAAGATTAACGTGATTTCTTGAAATGATGGTCTAGGAAAGAATATTCTAATATATAATATGATACTGCGAGTATAAGACTAATGACATAACAGAGACTTAAATAGTTTTGTGCACTCGCACAACCCGTAAATGTATCCCCAAACATACACAATGCTGAGGAGCTGTTTTTGGCAAAGGGCATCTGTGACCTCAGATTTTCTTCAGTTAGCTTAGCAGTTGGGGGATTCTTGCTGAAGTTCACATGCGAAGAAGTGACCTAATTAGATGTTGCTGAAACTTCTACCTAGATAAGTTTGTTATGTCTTCTGGTCAATTCTTGTGCTCAGCTGCTTAGGGCTCAATCCTATCCAAGTTTCCAGTGCCAATGCAGCTTCAATGCATCCCAAAGGCAAGTGAACAAACATTCTCTTACCATAAGGAGGCCTCCCTGACTCCACCACCACAGAATATAGCACATACCCTATTGGGTCTGCTATATCAGGGTGGGAAAAATGGATAGGGTTTGGTCCTTAGAGAGTTAGGCATTTCTGTAAAGCTAGAGGAGTAAGTGGAGGAGCAAACAAGTAATAAAGGGCACAGCAACAAGGAGCCCTCAAATTGCTTTTTGTGGTTAATGGAGAATATAAAATCATGAGTTGTTACTATTTTATTTTAACATACTGTAATTTTGGTTATTGTACAGTTCTGACTTGACTCTATTCCTAGTGACACCTATAATTATATTTAGTTACAGTTGATTTTCTGGCGCATAAAACAAGAAACTGCATCCTCAGATTTTTAAGTGCTACCAAGAAGTGTAGATTACATGTGCAGATGACTGGTAAATTGAGTGAAAATAGAAGGAAGAGAATTATTTATGGTCATTTGATACCACTAGCCTAATCTGCTAACATCAGTAGACCCACTGTAGAAATCTTAAACTTTGGGATGTATCCTATCTGGAACCACGATTAATCAACACGAGGATTATTGGTCCCTCTTTTTCAGGCCCTCTGCTGACCAGCTACAAAATAAAGAGATAAGGCTTATCGGGCATATACAGTATTTTCTGGGCAAATACTAGGCTAGATTCATTCAAAATGAAGTTAAGGGGAAGTTAAACATTCAGAAGTTAAAAGGGAGGAAAAAATAAGCATCCTTTTAACTAAAACTAGGGAATACGTTTGGATATTGGTGGTGTGTTTTTTAGTGATTTTCCCCCCCAAAATTTATTGATTAAAATAGCAAATTGCGGTGTTATGTGTTTGTATCCACATATTTGTTGCAAGTTGTACAAACCACAATAAATAAGGGTGAATGTCCCTACAAAGGCAAGTACACACACCCCAGCCCGAAATAAACTGCTCAAAAATTCCCAAGCTGCACCCTGGTTGCTGCTTGCAGCGTCAGGAAACTGCTGCTTACTACTTCCACATTCCATTAAAGTTGCCCCAGCGTGCACTATGAATATGCAAGTTTCATGCAAGTTTAAGCAAGCTTCCTTCTGTTTCTGCCACTCCTCCTCCTGATCCCTTACTGAAAACTATATGTGGATTCCTCAAAACTGTGTCAAAGAGAAACAAAAGTGGCATTATTTTTATGAAATTGATCTAAATTTGTGTCAGACTTTCAAAATAAGCAAAAGCTGTGGATTTTTTTGCGTTTTGACCGAAATTTCATTATGTGGAAATTTTCAGTGGAAATTCTCATTATTTAGCGTTCTGTTTTGATCACCGAAAAAAACCATCCCTAGATATTGGTCAAGCAATGAGAAAATGTAAGCTGCTCATTCAGCCTTCTAAGCTGTGGAGACCGACCATTGTGTTAAATAATTCTTTGCTGCACTGTTGGCAAGACTGCAGTTGAATTTTCTAAATAAAAAGGTGTAACTCCCCCGAGAGTCAAAAGTACCAATTATTCCTGGCAAGAGGCTTTAATGCTGTTTTTATGGTGATTTGATAGAGAACAATAATTAGACTTCAAAATGTCACTTTTAAAAGACAAATTATAGGCATTTCCTCTGAACAATTCAGGTTTGTTTGCAGCATTTTCTTTTATTACAGTGTTTTGCATTTGCGGGGAAATGTTTTGCCTAAACTGCTTAGAAAACCAGAGACCTGGTTAATTTGCTTTGAAACATCTCTAGGATTTTTGCCATCTTTTGGATTTAAAATAATTAGCTGCAAGGTATTAATGCATTGATCATGAAGCTGGCAGGTTATTAGATAGCAATAAAAATAAAACGGATGAAGTCTCCTAAAGGCAACATAATAAAAATGCTGCCAATGAAGGTATTGTCCTTCAAATGTTTCAAACTATTCAGCTGTGAAGCTGGTATTATAGATGACTCTGCCCAGCATGGAACAAGGAGTTTCAAAATCTCACTACACTCCAAGTGGCTCCAAGTAAAAAAAAAAAAAAAAACACTCTTCAGGCCCTTCTCAGATGTTAACTTCTTTCCTCCCACTTATCTGAAGGTGCTTCCATGGTGCCAGCCAACAAGAGTGACCACATTTAATGCCGATTTTGATATCTGGGACACAGCTTGTAGCTCAGGTTCCATTAAAGCTACAGTCTTGTGCAAATTCACCTGGGAAGTACTATTGAACGCAGTGGGGCCTAGTTCAGAGTAGACTCTCATCGGCTTGCATTCTGATGAGCCTTTTATATTTTACATGGGATATTTTTAATCCAAATTAAACATTTGTTTCGACATTTGTTTTAAAACTATTGCAAACCTTCTGAGAGGTTGGGACGAAAGGAGCTAGGTCTTTCAATGAAGTACCCTAGGTTCTCCAGGGGTTCCAGGCTGGGTCAGTCTTGTCGTCTAGGAATACTCCAGGAAAGGTTTGGGGAGCCAGTGCAGAAGGGTTTTCCTCTAGCTCAGCCTTTGGCTGCAGATGGAGAAAGAGTGGGCCAATCCAGCTAAGGAAAAAAAATAGGTCTAGGGAAGAAAACATAGGCCTAAGGGGAAAAAATAGGCCTTCTCTACCCCCTAGAGAAAGCAATAACAAGAACAACAAACTTTGCAGCCCTTTTGATCCTCCAAATATCTCACCTCATGATACTGGAAGTGGCGGTATCTGGGAACCCAGACAAACATGACATCAGTGCAGACCCGGGTTCAAGCAGCATGTCCAGATACTCCTGCATCGTGCCACCAAAGAGGTTCAAACTACCCCTTTGCATGATGCTGAAAGCAGAAAGAAGTGGCAGGAGAAGAAAACTAATGAAGAAATGATGTAGTTAATTTTTTGTTACATTCTTAATGGGGTGTGGCTTTCGAGATCTGGTAACATTTACCCCTACAACACTGTTCTTGCTTCAGCTTGGTTAGGGTGGACCAAATGGGTAAGGAGCATTCATTGAGTGGGCTTTAATATGCATCCAGGAGAAGCAAGGGCACATAAGAGCCTTACAGGATATGATCCAAAGTCTATCTAGTCTAGCATCCTGTTTCCCACACTAACCTATCAGATGCTTGTGGGAGCCCAAAAGCAGGTGATCAAGGCAAATAATTGTCTCCCAACATATAGTTTATATACATAAACTATATACATATCAAGGCTTATATACACATATCAGTGAGGCCGACTTGCTTTTATAATCGTGGGTGCCCAAGGCCATGCCCCTGACATTGACGTGGCCACACCCCCTGACATAATGTAGCCACGCCTACCTTTAAACCTCTGGAGCCCAGGTCTACGCATTATAAGTATAGCCGGTGGACCTGGACTCTGGAGCTCCCTCAGTCAGGGAGCAGATGCCAGGACTAAAAATGGCATTGCACGCTTCACTCTTCCCCCAAAGTGCAGGTCAGATTCAGGGTTGCTTTGGAGCAGATTGGGTGTGGGAACTGGATGCGAACGGGGCTGGCATGAACATGTGGGCTCTGCCCCCACGGAAAAAACCCGTGGGAGCTAAAAACCCAAAGCCCCTCCTAGATGGCACCTATGATACATATAGTTGTATGGATTATAATTACACAGTATATTGTGGAGGAAAAGAGGGTAGATTTGCCAGCAACTGGTATTCAGAAGTATCCTGCCTCTGAATCCAAATCAAGGGAATGCACAAATTGTTTGACTGCTCACAGCTCTCATGTCCGCTGCTTCTTGGCATAGTTCGGGCCTGCATGCAAATTGGGTTGAGAATGCTGTTGGGATAGCTTGTCAGACAATGGACCTATGCTGGTTTTGGTAGGTTCACTTTACTTCAAAAGCTATGGCTTGATCCAGTGGTGGCAGTGAGCCTATCTGATGGTCAAAGCTGAAGTTTCAGTCCTAGAGGTAACTCTGAGATGGGATCAAGTGTAAACCATACCCTCTAAAACGATGGGAAAATACATGGATTTCAGAAGTTCAGATCCAAAAATTAAAACTTGATTATTAAGCTCTGCAGTTTAGTCATGATAATATAAAGCTTCACGTTTATTGCTAAGTCAATCTGCAATATGTGCAGAGGGGGAAAAAACTGGGTTTATTATACTTACCTTATTTACGGCCAAATTTAAATGTTAAAATACTGCAATTTTTTTGTCAAGGCTCGTGTTTTATGGTCCTTTCTTTCCATTAATATTAAAATATGTAAACAGGATACATAAAAGGTGAAGAAAAGTCTGAAGCCCGTAAAAAGCTGCATACCAGTTAATCAAAGTGACTCTGTAGTCAGAGGGGGAAAGAACCAAAGAGCGTAACTGTAAATATTGCATGGTTATTAAACTGTGGAGCACAAGTTATCATCTGTATTTTTTTTAAAAGCATCTTCATATAGTCCAACAGCCCCCTCTGGAAATGCATGGCCAAATTCCAACCTTCCCCCTAGCTTTTTAAGGGTTAATGCCCATATAAATGAGAATCTTCATGTGTTTTATGTTGCCGGCTCTTTGATAAATGTTTTCGATTGCAAGTTCCTTTTATAAAGCAATGCCACATCCATTTCTAACTCCTTTCTCTAATTTGACTCATTTGCACTTAAATGCGAGGACTTTGAAAGACAAATTAAAGGCTTCTCTCCACTACTCTGGTACAAAATTACAGTAAATCAACATTTTGTGGTTCGTCCAGAGGAATCTTATTTAGAGTGCAATCCAGCCTGAGCAGACCATGTTTCAGTCTTGTTGACTTCAATGGAAGAGTTATGCACGTGCCCAGTTTCCATTGCTTTTGAAGAATTAATACCATGCAGAACTGGGACTCCACTAGTGACCTTTAATACTACCTGCTACTTGATACATGCTTTGGGTTGTAACTTCCTTTTATCATTCTGTTGGCACATCTAGATATCATAATGTTCTCCTTGTGATGTGTTAAATAGTCATGGCTGAATTTGCCACTGTCGTTCAAAATAGATTCAATTCAAAATAGAATCTATAACAGTGTTTTCCAAATATTGCATACTTTTTAAGATCAATAGAATTGAGACATTCCTCCTAAGCATATTCATTTGGATGTAATGTCTGCAGAAATCAATGGGGAGTACTGCTATTAAATAAGTGTGAGGTTACATGCATCCTGATCCTATGGCCATTTATTTGGATGTGACTGACAAGTAAGCATGCATAAGATTGCAGCTTTTTTTCTTTCCTTGTAGCTCACCTAATTTCAAAGGTTCTGGGTAGGCAACAAAAGCCTTAACACAAATCAACAAAAACAAACTGGATCAACAAATTCAGTATTGAAACACATAAAAAATACAAAATGTTATCCATTCCCCATCTGAAAGTTTGCCTAAGGGAATAAGCATTTTTTATGATGTTCAGGACTCTTACCCCACCATTAAGTTAGGTCGCAATCCTAACCTGGAGTTAGGCCGGCACAGTTAGGCCAGCAAAGTTTGGCCGGCATCAGCGACACCGTGAGGTATGTGTGGCCTACTCTCGGAGTCAGAGAGGCCAGCACACAGACAGGGGCGTATCTAGACAAAATTGCGCCCGTGGCACGCAATGAAATTGCGCCCCCCCCCGCACGCAATGGCCTCGTGATGTCATGACGTTGCGGGGTGTGGCTTCTGCTGCCATGTGTCTGCAGAGCCAACACACACACACACACACAGAGCCAGGAAAATGCAGCCAGCTCTGCCGGCCGTCCCGTCCCGCCTTACCTCTTGAAATCCTGCATGAGGTGCCTCCGGGCCATCGTGGACGTGGTGGGCTCGCGGTTATAAATAAATAACTCATATACCAGGCGGCCCAGGGGAAGGGGAGGGAGGCGAGGCGTCAGGGCAAAAGCGGCGGCTGGGTGGTGAGTGAGGCGCTGAGGAGGCGGCAGCAGCGGCTCCCTGAGCGACGGCGGCCTCTACCACTCCGAGTGGTCCACTCGCGCCTCAGAGGAGGGGGGAGACAGGAGGAGGAGGCCGTGAGGGGTGGGGAGAGGAGGCGGTGCCAACCACATAATTGAGGGCGACAGGGCGCCTTAAAGTGGCCTTAAAGTGCCAGTGCCGTGGCAGCCAGGAAAAGCCGGCAAGTTTAAGGCCACTTTAAGGTGTCCCCACGGTTTGCAGAGCCGGGGGGCATGGTGGCGGCTTCCTTCCCCGGGGCTGCTGCTTGGGCACTTTAAGTACTCGAGTGGCAGGCTGGGAGGGGAGACGCCGGCACGCCTCCCAGCTTGGGGAATGGAGGGTCGCAAATTTGCGGGCGGGGGTGGGGTGCCATGCCAACGGCGCCCCCACCTTATGGAGCCCCAGGGCTCATGCCCCCTGCTGCCATATCCTAGTTACGCTTCTGCACACAGATGTGTGCCATCCTCCCTGACTCTGAGAATGGTCCAAACATGCTTTATGTGGTCCAAATGCACTGTGTAGCTTCAGCCTTCCTGCTATGAAGCTTCAGGCTTCCTTCCACATGAGCTTCCTTGGTCTGGATTTCTTCATCATAAGTTTACAACCCAGTGGGGCTCAGGGCAATGCCTTGTCAGTGGTGGCACCACAGCGTTAGCACAACTGCCCAGTGGAGTTTGTCAGACGATCTTATCATTGGAATTGAGACAGAGTGAAAGCCTTTTAATTTGAATGGCTGTTGCTGCCACTTCTGCTTGTTTTCTGCTTATTTAGTTATTTTATAGCAGGTTTGACTCTGGAGATGGCACTTACCTTTTTGCACCTTGTGGCAGAAAGGTGACAAATGCTTATCAATAACAAAATTGCATGCATTTCTTATAAGCATCCTGTTGGGATATGCAAATTAAAATTGAAAGGGGCACAGGAGGTGCAGGGAATACAGGTGATCATAGGCTTGAACTGGATGCTGTAAAGCTCCAGCTTGGTGGTCAAACCACCAGTTGGAAGCCTAGGTATCCAGCCAATGCCATAATGTCCCTAATATCTGCTTATATGTTTTAACATAAAGTAATTGAAGACATAAGATTAATAGAAGCAATCAATATGCTTTGACAGCCAACTCCCTTCCCAGCCCAAGCTGACAAGCTGAAATAAAAAGTACCTAGCTGTCCCATGGGAAAAAGGGAAGTTACAGATGCAGCTTGATGAACGCTGACAAGAAAGACAGAAATAATTTTAGCTCATGAAAAAGTTCTGTATCTGCTAAAAGTTGTGCTGAAGTCATGCTGAAGTTTGCAAGTAACGTGCTAGTTACATACATACATACATACATACATACATACATACATACATACATACATA
>JAJKFI010000001.1:4634421-4664653 GCA_029204185.1 Lerista edwardsae
ATACATACATACATACATACATACATACATACATACATACATACATATATATATATATATATATATATATATATATATATATATGCAACATTACATATATTTTATATATTGTGATTAAAGAAATATAGTTGAAAAATAATCAAAATAGCTCTTATCCCTCAGCAGTTTGAGCTAGGTGAGTGGAAAGCACCTAGCATTCTGAGCTTTTGCAAAAAGAAGTAACACAGCTACAGCTAGCTCAGGCAGGATGCAGCTAGCTCAGGCAGGATATCAAGTTTGCAAAAATAACCCTTGACTCATATGAAACTTATGGTTTACAGAAGTATCTTACAACTTGCAAAAATCATGCTGAAGGCTGGAAATACTGTACTGGGAAAATTCTTGTTGCTGAATGTGTATCAAGGATGAAATGTACTTTTTCTAAATATGGTTACTGTTATACTTAAAGACAGCCAGTTCCGGGGGAGTGGAAAACCCTTAAAAGCCAGGAACTAGGCTCATCGATCCTTGTGCTTGAGATTTGGACACATGTCCCTCTAGCACCCAGCAGTACACACACTGTCAAATAAAGGCTGCTTGTACTCTTGAAGAACCGAGTCAGAGTCTTAATGGGGAGTGCCTAACAAAATGACCGCCTTTAAAGCCTTTTTAAAAATATTGCTAGCTGAAGATGCTTTCTGACTAGCCGTTGGAGCTGGTGGCTACCAGCTCCTGGACCATACCCTACCTTTAGGAAAAGATTGGGAGAAAATCAATCAGGGAATTCAATACCTTGAATTCTGGAGAGTCACTGCCTGTTAGTGTCAACAATAATGCATTAGGTCAGTGGTTCCCAAACCTTTTCAACGAATGAGCCATTGGGCCATGATACTAACTGCTAACTGGGCAAGAGGCATTTTTTCAAATGGTGCTTCTCTTAAATTTAGCAGGGGGAGTGTAATTGTCCCTCTTCACCCCAGATAGATATGTCTTATCTAGTGGCTGTTGCTGGTGGTGTTCTACATTTTTTTTTTAAAGATTGTGAGTCCTTTTGGGACAGGGAGCCATTTAACTTTTTTTTTTTTTTTGCCTGTTAATCACTTTGTGAACTTGTTGAAAAGCCGTATATAAATATGGATTGATTGATACAATCCTATACATTGTATAGTCTGGCAGATTTTTTGTGAGGATTCTGCAGCTCCCTTGGCTGGTTTCCACGGCTCCCCAGGGAGCCACGGCTCACAGTTTGGGAACCGCTGCACTTGGTGGATTCATGATCTGACTTGATAGAAGGAATTTTGATGTTCAACATTTTAACAGCTGGAATGTTGCCAGCAAAGGGGACACATTTGCAATTTGCAGATGGATTTGCAAGAGGAGTCCTCCTATAGAAGGGGCTCCAGGATCCTTTTGAGGAGCTGGAGCTGCTTTAAAACAAGGACTGTCTGGGGCCTGCCTGATGATCCCCTCCATTCAACCCATGTCTTTATAAATATGCAAATAGCACAAAAACACCATAAGTTCCCTGTATACTCTTGCTCCAAACGAAATCAGTGTTGGGCTGCACCTGGCATTTCCTATTGCTCAGGGATGCTTGGAGCGAGCAGGAAACCACACAACAGTATTTACTTCTGATTAATTGCCTTGCATGCCATATCTAATGAAATCTATAATTTACTCACGGAGTCCACTCTTATCCAGTTATTAGCAGCTGCCCTGTTAACCTGAGCCGCTCTTAAAGGCAATGGCATGAAGCAAAGCTTTCTTTCTAGACCATCCATGGATGAACATTATCAGAGATCCTGGCACTGATCCGGCCGTATCTAAAAACGCTTTCTTTTAAAAAGCAAGCAAAGAAGGAGAATCATAAGTGACTCGGCCACCAGCAGCACTTCTCTTCCCATTCGCTGCAAAGGCAGGTAGCGTCATCACTACTGTTCATCAACTATCAATAGGCCAAAGAGAATAAACCTGGCAGTGTCAGATCTCTAGTTGATGAAGAACTGCAGGCTTCATAAAGCTGTATGGTTGTAATATATGCTTAACACTGAATGCTCCAATCAGCCCCCGGAATCAGTGGGCAACGTTGGACACATCGGGCCTATAAAGTTGATGATGAATTTAATTTGAAAGGCAAGCGAGTTCACGTGGGGACAAGAAAGGCTGTGTGGAAGAATTTTGGTGGTTGCGGTTTTTTTTGTTTTTTTAACTTTGATGATGTGTGCCAAGGCAGACATCTTGCATGAGCGTTGACACAAATAAGTGGTTCCAAGTGAACAGTTAAGATACACTGTGAGATACAGGAAGCCGGACTAGATGGGCCTTTGGCCTGATCCAGCAAGGCTTTTTCTTATGTTCTTATATTTTTAAGTCCTAAAAAAATTGTGCTAGAATTTTGTCTCAGCAAGTGAGTGTACGCAAGAATATTGGGGGGGTGTGTGCAGCAGAAGCCCCCTCATCTAGCTCTTAAACTTGAAATTCATGTTTCAATTCCCCCTTCCCCGGGGGGGGGGGCGGGTTCTCATACATGACACATCCATAAAAGAAAGGAACCTAAATTCCTACAAATTATGTGAGCAGAACATGTGTGTTGCATGACTGGAATAAACAAGTGCACATTCAGATATGAATGGGGGGGGTTATAATTGTGTAATTTGTTGTTAAGAACTTGGGTATTTTTTTTATACAGACAAAAGACAGGAAAGGGAAGGAAGAGTGAGGTAATGATAGCCATGACGGTTAGTAAATCAAATATCCTTGTTTAGAGGTCAATATATTTTCAGATTTAAGCTACAATCCTATGCACGCTTTCCTGGGAGTAAGTCCCATTGAATACAATGGGAATTACTTCTGAGTAGACCTGAATAGGATTGGGCTCTGTATAGCCTACTCCTTCAGAACAGAATGCTGATCTAGATCGGGGTGGCCCAACCAGATCCACTTCCTGATGGTGCTGCCACCACCCTGTCCCTCCAAAAAGCCTAGTACGAAAAAAGCAGCAACTAGTCTCTCTCCTTCCTGTGGTATCCTTTTCAAACAAACAGGAAGGATGGGTTATGCTGGGAACTCCCAGCATGTCCCTCACTTCTGGTTTTATTTAAAGAGGTCACAAGGAAGGAGTGAGATAAGTGAAGGGGATTGGTGCAGCCCATGCCCTAGAAAACTGTGTAGGCAACGGTGATCTGCTTTCCTACCCCTTTGCCTCATTCCTTCCTTGCACGGCCCCTTTAAATTTAAAGGGATCGGGAGAGGCAGGAGCAAGATGAGTGGCTAGGCAAGTGCCCACAGCAGGCTGGAGTTAGGGGGCAAAGTCGAGGTGAAGGGCACGACGTTCCACCCACCACTCAACATGAGCTATGTCGTTCACATCCTCTGATGGGTCACCCCTGATCTTGATGGTCTGACCTTGTAAGGCAGCCTTTGTGCTCTATAGTAGGAAAGCCTGGTGACTTGACCTAGGAGAGCAGAATTTTAAAAGCCAACTTCCCGACCATTAGGATAGTTTCCTTCTCCTCCTCCATATTCCATTTGTCTACATTTTCAAGCCTGAAAGAGAAGGTGCCTGCCTGGTTACTTGAACATTGACAGAGAGGGAAAGAAAATACACTCAAAATACCTTCTTGAAATATTTGGAACGACATATAAAAAGGAAGCAACAGCAGGTGAATTCTCACTCCCCAGTGAGCTGATTGGGGCAGTTGGCTATTGTCTGATTCGAGCTACATGCAAACAGCCCTGGCTGCTGGACTGGGCTAAGAACTCAACCTCCAGTGCCCATCGGCACTCTCCATTCTTCATCCAGCTCAGGATGTGGAAAGCTGTTTTCCAGTGATCTTGCCTCTCTTGAGATCAGTGTGTTTTAGCAGTCACACAAGTGTCTATGGAAAATACAAGCTGCCTTCTTCCGAATCAGACCATTGGTCTGTCTAGCTCAAGACTGCTTTGCATTGCGTGACTCCCTAAGATTTCAGACAGGTGTCTTTTGTATACCTGTCTGTAGACGCAGGCAGTGGAGCTGGGGAGCTTCTGCATGCAAAGCATCTACTCTATTGCCGAGCTACAAGCTCTCCCCTGATATAATGTAAAGGTGATCATAAAATTAATGGCTCCTCCCTTACCTTCTCCCTTTGAGGGAGAAGAAAGGAAAGAAATCTAGATAATAAAATGGGTGCGGTGAAAAGCCCACCTTTCTCTCGAGCAAGCTTTTCTCGCTCCATATATGCCACATGCATATATGCCAAGAAACGGCATCCTCTCTTTTTTTAATTCTCCACACCGCTGTATACCCAGAGCAATAGAAATATTTTACTATGGCAGCTTGCTCTTTGTGGCTTCTCGTGTTGGTATTGATGAAGTGTTATAATCAACGCTTTGTCTTGCTACCTCATTTTAATTTTTTCCCCTTGTGTGTTTATCTCGGTGGGGAACTCTCCACTATATTTTTATAATGTCCTCTTTCCCTGCAAACTTTTATCTTCTGCTAGTGAAAAAGATTAATAATCCCCTTACCTTCACTGCAAAAGGTTTAATAAACAATGCTTAATTAAAACAAGGGAAGCACAATAAACCCAAAGGGTTCTGCTTGAGTGTTGCATATTTGTGTCATTTTTCTTGTTGTTGTAGGGGCTTTAAAAAAAAAGAGGACCATGAAAGTGGAGGAGGGGGTAGAGAAGGGAAGGGCCAGCAGAGAATATCAGTGTTTTATATTTAATTGAACTAACAGCATGTGCTGACAAGTAATAAATAACCGCAGGACGCAGTGACTAAATAAATTGGTTTCCCCAAGCAATGATTCATCCTCTGTCGTTCATTGCCATCAAGTTAAGAGAGAGCTTCTTTTTGTCAGCTACTGGGAGAAATATTTAATAGTGGACCAAACTTGTTTCTATTACAGCCACGACAGACCACCTAAGTGCCCAGAATTACGGGAAATAAATAAAAATGTGGTAATTAACACACACACATCCCATACATACACACAGATGTGGCAGGGGTGCCACTTGGTTTATAAGCCCAACTTGCAACTAAAACTTCCCTGAAAACATCTTGTAGTGATTCTGTTTTCTAGCAGTCTCAGGGGATCAGTGGCTTTTATTTATTATATTTCTATCCCGCCTTTCTCCCACACTAAATAAAAGGGGACCCAAGGCGGCTAACAATTTAAAAAACATAAATACAGTTTCATTAAAACAATACTGACCACATTTAAAAACAGTTAAAACATTAAAACAAAGCCAACACTCTGGATCCCAATATTAAAATGCTGGAATGTGGATGGTGTGCTCAAGAAGACACCAGAGTGGCGCACTATGCTGTTGAAGAGGCAACATGCAGCAAAGCTGTTCGAAGTCTAGCATAGCTCCTTAGGCTGACAGCCTAAATGTCAGTGTAAAGTCTAAAGTGCTAAACGGATCAATTGCACTAACTAGAAATTTATAAATAAATCTTATGTTGTAATGATCCAGACCTCCATGAACCTGCCCACTTTATCCTCCTGAATGGTTTGGTCTGTGCAGGTATTTGGGCAGGGTCCATTAGAGGGGGGTGCAGGGGTCAAATTATATCTGGGCCAAGGCTCAAAAAGGGGCTCCTTTTTGAAAATTTCCTGGGATCTTCCATTTTTCTGTCTCACCAGGGTCCACAAGAAGGGGGCGCATCGGGTACCATTAGCACCAACTTTGTGGGGGCCAGAGAGCCAGATGCCCCCCAATATCCAGCACTCCCAAAGAGCGGCGCACCCCATGCCCAAACTACCCTTGGCCTGGTCACGCAGGTAAACCTGCCCAAATTCCATTTGGCCTCTCTGATTTGTTGCAGTGCCCTGGAAGGCACGCGTCCCAACGCTCCTTTTCATTGGTCACAAGGCAAATATGGGCTTTCGATTTGTTTTTATTCCTTGTAGGTCCCGCCTGTTGCATGCTGATTGGATGAAGTGATTGGGTTGGGAGAACACAGACAAGACTGTTAACTTCGCAGCCGGCCAGCAGGACTGAAAAAGCAGCCCTGCTTGTGTGCTGTGGCTAGGAGGGGGCTGGGGGTTAGGGCTTCCTGGTTAGGACTTACTCTCCAGTCCCTCCTGAGGCATCATTATAAAAGGAGACATTGCTAGAAAGAATCCTGTGTCTGGCAGCAAAATCTGAGATCCCCTTGCCAGAGCAAAACATTTGGTCTGAGCAAAAGAATTGACAGGAAAGAAAGAGAAAACGGAGACCAAAGCACATTTGTTAATGCTGTGTAGGTGTAGGGATGCTGGGCTTAGGGACTACATTTCCCAAGAGGCCGTGCTGTGACCTGGACTCTGGCCCTGAGAGTGGGAGGAGGCCTTGCTGGAGGGCTGGAAAACGGAGGGAACCGGAAGGCCGGAGGCATGCAGCTGTCACCTCAACTACAGCAGTGCTTCAACCTTGGGATTGATTGCGAAGCCTCAGTTGTGGGTTGTGGCAACCTACAGCAATGAAAAAGAAGGCCACTATACTAGAGCACCAGCAGGCAAAGGGGGAGGCATCTGGTACCAGGAGATGTAGGGTCCAGGTGGGTCCATCCCACGCAGGTTTAGAACCTGCCGGTTCTAAAATCTGCTGGTCCCGAATCTGAGGATATTACGGGCCCACCTGTATTTAGTTGCAGCGAACAGTGCTGGGAGCAGGCAGTGACGGAGGTGGGCGGATAGGGTGCTGGGAGAAGTGGGGTCCCCAGTCTCATTCCTTATTTATATATTGGGGTCATTGCACAAAAAAGTTCCTCTACTAAACTAGAGGAAAGGAATTCAAGCGGGTAAATGAAAAGGCACACTAGATTAAAAAAAAAACTCATAACAGTTCACCTTTCTCTTCCTGACAGATAGTAGAGGAATGAAATAAAAGGAAACCAAACCTCGTGGAGGAACAGAAATGGCTGCCGTTCATCCAGGCCCGGCAAGAGGGATTTGCAGGGAACAACTGTGGCTTCTCTTTCTGTAACATTCTCAGCTGCAGCCTTCTTACCTCAGTCTGGACTATCTTTACCACATTTCATCCCTACTAAGTCCTGCTTCCTTTATTTTTTTCCCTTTCCCTGAAGCCTCAGTCCTTCTCCAGGATTCTCCTGGAAAGCCCAGCTAACCTCTCTCCCTTGCATTTTTCCCATCTCTGTGTTTCCTCTCTCCGTTTCTCCTCCTTCTGGTTGCTTTCCTTGGGGCTTGTTGTGTGTGTGCAGGGCCCTCCTTGTTGTGTGGTGGTGGTCAGGGCCCTCCTGTATACAGACCAAGTGTGACACAATAGATCATCTTAGCTGAAACCCTGTTTTGGTTCTTAAGCATTTTCAGTAAACATTGGTGCACCTTAATTCTTGCAGAAGTGCATAGACTTGCCATTATTTTCAACATGGGATCCCTGCACACCATTGCTTTCCCCCTTGGGTGCAATTGTCACACATATTTTTTAAAAAGCACTGCTGGTAACATAGTGCAGCAGCACTAGAGATGTAGAATTTTTGGAAATTTTGAAGCTCGGAAAAAAACCCAAGTTTTTTTTTTGGGCGGGGGAGGGGAACATAAATTTTTGGAAAAATTGAAAAAAAAATGCTACAGTAGCACTTATTTTTTCTTTTCCAGATTGAAAGTCATTCTGTTACTTTAGGAACATAAAATATGACTATGGACAATTTGACTTGGCATAAAATTATCACAACTAGCATATTAAAAATATAGTATATTCAAACAATTATTATAAACAGAATTTACTTTTTTTATATTTATTTGTAATTGTAACAAATGGAGCAACGATCTCCTAAACTGTTTACTAGTTTATGTGGATCAGACAATAAAACCTCCACAAAACAATTTTAAAAAATCCAGAAGTAACAATTATTCATATTTCCTCTCCACAGTATTAAATAAAAAAAAAACCCATTCTCATAAAAAGAATTGAAGAGGAGGAAAGTGTATAGAAGGGAGTGGGACTAAGTTTCAATGAATGGGCATGAAATTTAATCAGAATCATTTTCTGAGCTGTAATTATCAGTATCAGTTTCAGTCTTTTTTTTCTTTTTTCAATTTTTTTTTCCAGAAAAAACAAAAAGGCTTCAGGAAAAAAATGGGTTTTTTTTTTTCTGAATTTTTCTGGTGTTTTTTCAGGCCTTCACATCTCAAAGCAGCACAAGTGGGCAGATGCCCACCTGGAGAAGCCCCCACTGCAGCCAGAGCAGCAGAAAGTGATGCAATGTTTTTGCAAGTGGGAAGAGTGCTGGGGATTATCATGCGTGAAAGCAGCTACACCATGCACAAGGTTCTGGGTGTAGTGTGCTTTCTTGGGAATATGCCCTGTGTCAAGCAGTAGGGCTAGTTTCCAGACTAACATGCATAGGATTGGGGGCAGGCAGGAATGGCAGAAAAGGATCCTCTTAGCCTTTCAGAAAATTTATTTATTATTTATTTGAAGAATTTATACCCCGCCTTTCCAGGAGTACAATACCTGTACCAGGAGTACAATGCAGAAGCCCATTCCAACCTAGGCCAGGGGTTTATTAATTAAAATAATTAAAACATTGATTGAAATGTTAATAAAAAATAAGAATAGTGAATAATTGAGTAAAATTATATCAACTAAAATAATATTTTATTGCTTTTAGTTTATTAGTCCCAGGGCTCAATCCTAGGCGCCCTGTAGCATCGACGCTGGGATGCAGAGCGGCACCTCCACGTCAGCGCTCTAACTTTGAGACCTTGGAGCGCCCACGCTCAGCTCCCTCTGCGCCAGCCGACCCCGGTTGGCACAGAGGTGTGACCAGGAGGGTGGGGGTGGGCATTTCTGGGTGGGGGGTGGGTGGGCTGGCACATATGCTGGCTCGGGAGGGAGGCAGGCCCAGGATTTGGCCCAGGATAAGGCTGAATCCTACACCCGTTCCCAAAGCCGTGCAGCCTCCTCGGATCTGCGCCTGCCATTTAGCAGATGCAGATCCGAGGAACGCATAGGGGAGGCTGGTGCCTCCCCTACAGTAAGGGCACGAAGTGCCCTTGCCACGAGGAGGCTCTAACCTCCCATATACTGCACTGGATATAGTGCAGGCCTGCAAGCTTCAGCGCAGTATAGGATTGCGCTGCCAATAAATTAGCTCTTTTGAACTAGATGGCCTCCGAGTGATGTTCTATCTCCTTCTGTTCTTAAGGTGGCCATTTGTGGGTGTGTGCATCACAACCAAATACTGCAAGATCCCTAGACATGCATGTTTTTGGCATATGCAAATGTGCTATGCACATGTCTCCGAAGTATGTGTTCAAACAGATTGGTGGAGAATGCACCTAGTCATAAGTGAATTCCCATGGTTCAGCCTTGCATAAGCTTGTGACGAAAGAACTGGTACCAATCAGAACTGGTACCAAGTTCTGAAAGTTCAGAAAGAACTGGTACCAAGAACTGGTTCCTTTTTGTCCTTGCAGTGCATGTATCGCCAAAGCATGTGTGTTAACAGCATAAAAGGTAAAGGTTTCCCCATGACTGAATGGTCTAGTTGTGACCGACTGTAGGGGGCGGTGCCCATCTCCGTTTCAAAGCCTGTAGAGCCAGCGTTTTGTCCGAGGACAAGCTTCCATGATCATGTGGCTGGCATGACTCTACGCCGTAGCGCACAGAACGCCGTTCCCTTCCCACCGAAGTGGTCCCTATTTATCTACTCGCATTTACATGCTTTCAAACTGCTAGGTTGGCAAGAGCTGGGTCAAACAATGGGAGCTCACTCCGTCCCGCCGTCTTGAACGTCTTGCGGTCGGGAAGCCCAACAACAGCGGATTAACCCGCTGCGCCACCATGTCCCGCATACTATGATACATACTATGCATATAGTATGCATACATAACAGCATACTATGATAGAAAAAGGTAATGCTGAGTTACCCGACCCTTGTGCCTTCCATTCTTTTTTCCTTTGCCCATTTGTCTGCCTTGTTGCTTCATTTGACCCACTGGTGCATCATGAAGCCACCCACCTCTTTTCCTCTCCCCCTTCTTTCCTACTTTTTTTTTTTTCTAAAAGCAGCTACTTCTGGTTTTCATTGCAAAACCGAAAGGTTTTTTCGCTATTTCATTGTCCCAGGTAAGTTAAAAAAAATGTGCCCCTCATGGCAGCACAATTGTAACAATTGCATTTCTGCCGTCGCTCTCCCCTAAATGAACTTATAGAGCGTTTGGGTCTAGCCATACGAACTGCTAAGAAACATAGGGCGCAATCCTACCCAGTGCTGGGGTAGGAGCGCCGGCCAGCCAGCACCCTATCCAGCGCTTGGTGTGGGGAGGCTGGAGCCTCCTGCAGCAAGGGAACGTGCTGCTCCCTTACCGTACTGAGAGGCCAACACACAAACATGAGCCATCCTCCCTGACTGTGAGAGTAGTCCAAACACGCTTTACGGTGTCCCTTGTGCTGGCCAAATTTTGCTGGCTTAGTTTATGCCGGCCTAACTCCAGTTTAGGATTGCGCTCTCAGAGTCAGGGAGGATGGCGCACATCTGTGTGCTGGCCTCTCTGACTCCAAGAGTGGTCCAAACTTACAGTGTTCCTTGTGCCGACCAAATTTTGCTAGCCTAACTGCCGACCTAGCTCCAGGTTAGGATTGCGCTCTTTGTCTCTTACTGCATTTCTTTTGTTATTTCAATAGCATCAGTGTGGAACCAGACTGGAAGAAAAAGGAAACAGATGCATTCTTCACAGCAAAGAGCCCACACAGGGGGAAGACCGTTCATGTGCCAGGAGTATGGAAAGAGCTTCAGTCACACTGATGAACTTAAGAACTACCAGAGAACCCACAAAGGGGAGAACCTGTATGAGTGCCGGGAATGTGTAAAGACTTTTAGTCAGAATGGGAAACTTAAGCGCCATCAGATGATCCACACAGGGGAGAAACCCTGTAAGTGCCAGGAGTGTGGAAAGAGCTTCAGTCGGAGTGGTAAACTTAAGGTCCATGGGAGATCCCACACATGGGAGAAATCCTATAAGTGCCAGGAGTTTTGAAAGAGTTTCACTCAGTGGGGAGCTTAAGCTCCATGAGAGAACCTACACAGGGGAGAAACCATATAAGTGCCAGGAGTGTGAAAGAGCTTCATTGTCAGCCACAGCCGTATACTCTATCACAGAACCCAGACATGGGAGAAATCCTTTGTGCCAGGACTGTGGAAAGACCATCTATGAGAGAGGTACTTTTATGAACCATCTTAGAACCCACTCAGGAGATAAACCTTATGCAACCTAGGAGTATTGAAAATGTTTTTGTGCTCCGTCAAGCAACAAAATTTAAGTTCCTTTGTTTGCATCAAATAATTGATGTCTGAAAAATTCTTGTTATTTCTGCAGTGTTTGTTTGAAACGTAGATGGAAGTACATTCCTAGTTTTTCAGAAAATAAAATTTGTCAAAATTGCCCTGTCATTATTTCCTACAGCAGGGGTGTCAAACTCATTTCAAAGAGTGGGCCAAACAGCATTCATGCCTCATGAGGGCAAGAAGGGACATAATTAAGCAGGAGGTGGCTTCGTTAAGCAGATGGTGGCCAAAAATAGGCACTTTGTTCTCACATAGCGATTCATTAGCTACAAGTGACAGAACAGTGATTTACCAATCTTGACCATTTTTTCAAGGTATGGGAAACCCCAAATATCACATGCCCTTTCTGGCCTTTCAGCAGCTCCATTTCTGCTGCAGCATCATTTCGCAGATCAGCAGCGGTAGAAGTGGCGCTACTGAAAGGGCAGCCCACGTAAACCCATTGGGGTCTTCCAGTGCCTCAGCAGCCTCTCCCTTTCCTTATCCCTCTTGGTCTACACCTTCCTCTGTATCAGTGGTTTTCAATGTGGTGGGTTGTGACCTATCACCCTGGGAATCTACTGCTTCGGCTCCTTTAAGGGGCTGGGAAAGGTGGAACGCAGCTAGGATCGTACTGCTGCCCTGGGCACAGGGGCTCTTCCAGACTTGCCTCTTCCAATGCTGGTGTTCGAGGGATGTGGGGAGCCCCCCCACAGGCCTCCCCAAGCCTTAGAATGTTTCAAATGCAATCACATCCCACTTCCAGTTTGTGATCGCAAAACCGGAAGTGAGATGTGATTGCATTTGAAACATTCTAAGGCTTGGGGAGGCCTGTGGGGTAAGTCTGGAAATCGCCCCTCTGCCCAGGACAGCTGTGCGATTCTGGGGATTGTTTTGATGCCTTTGCCCCCCTCCCACAACTTACATGACTCCGATAGTGTTATTTGCCTTCTGAAGCCTCCTTCCATCTCTCCCTTCCCGGAGTCAATGGCAGAAGCAGCGGTGCTGAAAGGGTGGTGATGGGAGCAGAGATGTAATGGGGGGCATGGAGTCGTCACCTCTGGTGCAGAATTCCTAGGGACACAAAACTTTGCCTTATTAGGATTGGGCCCTTAGGCTCTCTGCTTCTTCTGAGGTTAAAGGCTGAAGCTTCTCCGCATTTGTTTCTCAGTTGTCCAAGTTGGGTTCCAGCACCAATCACTATGATACCGTGAACCCTCCATTTAACCAGCCTCGACTTAGGGTGCACTCCTACACTATGCCGGCCTAGTAAGGCTGACATAGCAAGGCCATATCCCAAGGCCTATTAGGAGGCAGCAGCAGCAATGTGCAGGACAAGGTTTTCCCCTTGCACCTGCGTAAGCCCCAGTCACCCCATGGGCCTGCTCAGATCTGTGCCTGCTGTTTTGAGGCTCAGAGGAACGTGGACAAGAGTGGCCCTGGCCACTTGGACAATTGGGGCCGCCCTGGCCAGGGACAGGCATTAGGATTTGGCACTACGGCCGTCCTGCGTCACAACCCCCGTCTCTGTCCACTGCGCCGTCCAGTTACGCCCCTGGCATGTCGCTGGAACGCCCTTGTGGAGGCCCTGCACCAACCAAGCAATACTGACTGAGTGCCATAGCGCCTACGCAGTTGCGCTTTATAGCACATTCGCAACAGTGTTCGGCCGGCGCAAGAGTGCAGCTCCGGCACTAAGCGGGGTATTGGATTGCGCTGCCATTGTATACATTTTGCAGATGCATGCCTCCATTGACTTCAGTGCATTTGGACTGATGGACTTTCAGCATTAACAGAACCCCTTCCTATCATTCCACTAAATTGAGTGTTCACTGTACTATCAATTTCATTTTTCATCCTAATGTAAAAAAGCATCCTAATATTTGCCTAATAATTTCTTGCCTACAATTTTGTTTGGTTTTCACAATCAAAATAACTCTGTAGGAAATTGAGGGCGCAATCGTAACCTGGAATTAGACCGGCTCAGTTAGGCCAGCAAAGTTTGACTGGCACAAGGGACACCATAAGATATGTTTGGAGCACTCTCGAAGAGGCCAGTACACAAACGTGCACCATCCTTTCTGACTCCAAGAGTGGTCCAAACGTACTTTATGGTGTCCCTTGTGCCAGCCAAACTTTGCTGGCCTCCAGGTTAGGATTGCTCCCACAGTCATTTCACAATTTCCTAACTTACATAAACCCCACCCAGACCACATTGTACCAGTCCTATTAGAGTCCTTCAGAAAGCATCATGGAAGACATTGACCACAAAGCACGGATGGTGCATTGGGAATGGCTGATCCAAGTCCATCTGATCCAGTTTGGCACCAGCCAAGTTGGGTAGCTGCCTGTTCAAAAAAGGCATATAGATGGGGAGGAGGATTTGGAACATGTCTAGTTAGCAGAGACTTATGGAAAACTGCTAGTTTTGGACATATTTGAATGGAAGATCATTTAGTTATGTGAGCCAGTGCTGTATGAAGGAGGGCTGGGGGGTGGGGGGGCCGGGTGCCATGAGACAGGGGGTGATAGAGCCTGTTCCCAAAACATGGCAACAGAGGTAGCAACGCTAGCTGCAGCCACAATTTTACGACTACTGGTTGCAGCCCCATCTTATAGGAGCACTGATCAGCTGCTGATATGAAAGGAGGGGCGAGGGGGGTGCTGACACACAAGCACCCATCTTGCGTCCTGTTGAAACACTCCTTCGCCTCTCAGTTCACCTCGGTAGCCTACCGGGTCTGTGTGTTCCAACAGAGCGTTATCCTGCAAGATCGGAGGAGGCATAGTTCAGCCTGCTGCACCAATGGGGAAAAAAAAAAACACTCATACCCCTCAACATGCCTTGCAAAGAGCTGCCTCTTGGAGTCTCTTGCCTCTTGAGTTCTCTCCATGGTGCAAAGATCCACAAAAATCTGCCTTGCCACAGTAGGGGCTGTTCTCTCCTCTGCCTGTTCTCTCCTGCTCCTCATTTGGGGCTCTAGACATCGGCTTGGGAGGGGAATGGAACCCCACTTTCCTTTCTAGCAAGTGGCTAGCATCCGTCCAATGGTGCATTCAGGATTGCTCCCTCAAGAACTTTTTTGCCTTGATGATTGGACTTTGGATGCAGGAGACAGGTTTCGCAGAATCATGGTCCACCCTTGCTGTTTATTGTCGACTGATGTGGTCCATGAGGCCTTAATGCTCTCAGCTGCTTCCCAGCACTGTTTCTTCATCATTTCCTACCCAGAAAATGTCAGAATGAGGACAGCGGCAGGAAGGGATGCTTTCTGCCTTCATTCTAGTGGCTTTTGAGTAGGATGCATGGAGGAAATGGTGTCAGCATCACAAGTGGGAGTTGGCTGTTCAGTTGGTTCTTGTTTGTATTCTCTAGCTACTAAGATGGCCTCCCTACTTGTCTACCATACACAATGACTGGCATGTTGTAGTAGACGTTTTGGCTCTGCACTAATATTGCCCTCTCCTTTCTCCTGCAGCATTCCATTTTAATTGCATCTGAATTGGAACCCCCTAGAACTATTCTGGAATGATTAAGCTGTGGTCAGGGTATGGTTTGATTGGTTCACCAGACTCAACTGTGAGTCTCTGGGGAACCACAGATCTGTTATCAAATTGGGGGGAAAAAATGTTGGCTCCCTGAGCTTATTTTTGGCAGTTATCAGCAGATGGTGCTATTGTACCTCCTCTTCTAAATTGCTTTGAGATGCCAGAATGAAGCTGGTCTTAGGAAGCCATATTTAAATAGTTCCACTTCAGGAGAGATTAGCAAAGTTCTGTGGAGAGACGTTTTTGAAAAGAAGGCATCAAAGAGAATATGGTCTCTGCACCTTGCTTTCGGGTAACTCAGCTGATCGTTTTGTCCTTTGTATCAACAAAGTAACATTACAAAGAAAAGTCCTACAATTATTGTGTAATCAAAAGCAGGGAGTATTACACAAATGTCATTTTTAATTACATAGAATAGAATGGTGGCTACTCCATTTTGAGATATTTGGTAAATATATACCAGACAAGTACTGAAGACGTTTTGCAGCCCAATCCTATCTTGGGTTTATGGTGGTGGATCTTGCAATCTGCTACCCTATGTCCTGATGTGGCCTCACAAAAGGCATGCTGCTGGCATGCGTTATGGAACCTCTGGCACATGGCAATGGCTCATCTGTGCCAGAGCAGGTAGAGTGGAGGTGGGGTGGGTTGTAGGCAGTATGGGGGAGGAATGGGGTAGGGAGAGTGGTGGGCAGCAGATGGTTGGAGGATAGGTGGAAATGACATTCAGCAGCAGTCATGCACGTCAAGATCCTATCCCCCTTTTCCTGGCCCAACATGCCCCCTAAATAGTTGGCATAGGCCCGAAGAGACCAATTGGTGGCCAGGGATGTAAGTAAAAAATATTTTTAATTTCCTGTCTTGGGCCATCTGGTTGCCTCCCCCCCCCCCACGCACACACCATAGGATGCAGTGCATGCTCTGTTGGTGATGCTGCATCGGGTAAGCTAATGGAGATTAGGGCATTAAAGATATACAGATTGGCAATAATTGTCTTTGCTACAAAGCCTTGGAGCACCAGGACTTTATCCATTCAATAATGACATCATGTTAAGAACACTGTTTCAAACAGCATTAAACAAATTTCATGCACAAACAATGTTTTGCCTTTTTCATACAGAGGAGAAAATAAAAATAGATTTCCATGTTTCTTGTAAAACGATGCTTTTAGTTAATCATGGTTAGGAAACTAGTGATAAACGTTCCAGTGTACCTAAATTCTAATAAAAAAGCAATGCAGATGTCACATGAAGTTTTTAGTGTAGAATGGAGAAAAAACCCAGTTATTTTGATAAGGGGATGTTGGGTGACCTTTGTCTAGAACAGTGGTTCCCAGGGATGGGCTGGAGTAAGTCAAGTTGTGAGTCAATTCTCGAGTCTCCGCCCCCTGTGATTTGACTCATCTGCAAGTCATAGCATGTGCCCATGGTAACGCACCCCTCCCCCCCGCCCCATAAATTCCCAAGTCTTTTTCACCAAGTACAAGCCTTTTTGTGAAGTGAGTTGCGGCCAAGTCAGGTGTGACTCCAGGTACAAAAAAGGGAGGTGCTGATATGAGGGGAGGTCTTTTACATTCCCCTGATGTTCCTATCCCCCACATATGCTACTTGTGTACCAAGACTGAAGAACGGAAAGATATAAATTTAATAAACAAACCCACTGGGAGCTATGGAGATTGGAGTAGTTGTAGTTCTTGGTGGCTCCACTTCTCTATGGAGAAAAGGTTCTAAGCACCGTGAGTATTAGAAAAAGGGCTAAACCTGCCCCCCCTTGAGATCACCCGCAGAGGTCCTACTCAATAGAGCCAGAGTGTACTTCCCTTTGTTTTTTCCCAAGTGGATGAATTGACGCCGTTGACACTCAAAACAAAGATACAGTAGGCCCTCTGTTTGCCCCATCGCTCATAATGACAGACATTTGGAAACCAATTAATGGCTACTATCAAATTACAAGAAGAACCTTGATTGGTTCCCTCTGCCACATCTGTAACACCCGTCATATTTTCCCCCTTCTGTTCTTATGGAACGATCCAGTCTTCTGTATGAGAAAGAGCAATCCAGAAATCAGTGCCCTCTTGTGGACACTAGAGCAATCTAGAATAAAAACCACAGTGACTGCTCGTACGCCATTTGCTGAGGTCACATGGAATGGAAAACATATTTAGTGATACGTTCATAATGATTTCTAATTGTAGTGAACCCACTATTCTGCTGGAGAGGAGGAAGGAATACAAGCCAACCACAAAGGCAAGAGCCACTTCTTTTCTGAAAATGGAAAGAATTAGATCAATGTTTATTCCGTGCTCCCGATTAAAATTGGCATGCTCAGTCTTTGCAATGTACCGATTTAGCAGAGCTATAAGAACATCAGAACATAAGAAGAGCCCTGCTGGACTAGGCCAAAAGCTCATCTAGTCCAGCTGGATCTCACAGTGGCCCCCCCAGGTGCCTCAGGGACCACACAAGACAACAAGATGCCTGCATCCTGTTGCCACTCCCTTGTATCTAGCACTCTGAAGTAGCCTACTACTAACGTAAGGAGGTTGCACCACCCATCATGGCCTATAGCCCATGATGGATTTTTCCTCCAGAAATCTGTCCAATACCCTTTTAAAGGCTCCCAGGCCAGATGCCATCACCACCTCCTGTGGCAAGGAGTTCCACATATTAATTACCCGCTGAGTGAAAAAAGTATTTCCTTTTATCTGTTTTAACTCTCCCAACCGTCAATTTCAGTGGATGTCCTGAAATGTATCTTAGCAGAGAACATAAGTAGGCACCCAAGACAAATCTACCACGAACAATTTTCTGTAGGTGGAGAAAAGCCTCATAAAATAGTCCTTTATAATTCAACTAATTATGCATCCTAGTGCTGACAGATCTGTCTAGATAGGTCTTAGGCCAGCGTAGATTCAAAACTGCCATTTCGCACAAGTTTAGCACTGAAGTTGGTATCAAAACAAACCCTTCAGATTGTTGCTTTGGAAAATGTCTGTTAGTCTGAGCAGTGTTAATGGCTGAATCATCAGCGCATTCAGAACAGCAGTTGAAAAGGCCACCTGCCCTTTCAGAGAAGCGCAACAGCTAAATTATTCACTACTGCTCTGTGGGCAGGATAGTTGATGTTTTATGGCTTCGGTGGACTCTGATGGAAAGGGTTGGAAGTCAGGCTTGTGTTTTGCCATTTGTCCTTTAGTGTTTGCCTTCCAAGAACACAGCACAAACGTAGGACTAATGATGTGTTTTTATTTTCCCTCAAGTGTATAGGAAATTGTCCTGTACTTGACAGAGTGATGCTCATGTGCTGTGTGTGCACTGAGTCAGTTGGTGGAGCTCATGCAACCACAGTGATGTGACCATCAGTTGACCTTGTGCCCAGCAAGAGCAGGCAGTCTGGACTGATGGTTGAGCTGCTGGTACTGCCTGAAGCTAGAATCTGGGGTCTTGCTTTTGGATGGGAGAGAGAATGCCAGGCTGTGACCAGCTGCAGTATCTGTTGTGGCTGAACAGAGTCGCTGTGGAGCTGATTAGCCAGTTTGGGAATGTGTGAGAAGGCCAGCCAGCAAAAGAATGGAGTACAATCTTGAGGACCTGTCCAGGCTGGACTTACGATTGCCTGCTGAAGCTCGATGGCACACAGCCAGAGGTGAGAACCACACTGTGAAGGCTACATCTGGGACTCAGTGAATCATAGAATACTGTACAGTTGTAAAACCCAATGAAAAAAAAATGGTGGTTTAGACTAACCTGCTCATGGAAGGCATTTGCTTCGGCATGGGAAAGGCAGGATATAAATTCTTCAAATAAAATAAGCATCTATCTGATCACTTGCAGCCAGCCACCTGGCCTGCTGCTGGTGTTCTCTAGCTGTAAAAAAATCATTCACTTCCTGGAGCTTGTTAGGTTCTGAACTGGGTCACTGAGACACCCATTGCTATCTTGTAGCATGAAATCACTCCCTGATATCAGAGGTGTAAAAATGCTATCCAGTTCATGTCATTGGAATCACATTGGATGCATTCTACAAAATCATTGATTGATTGATAATGCCTAGAGGCTAACATTGTACAACCACAACAATAGCCATGTTATCATTTAAATGAAAGTTTGCTTTGCCACATCATCTGACTGCTTGTGAGCTCTGTTCGAGCGCATGCCACTTCACTGTCCACAATGAAAACAAAAATAAGATATATTTACAGCATAAATATTATGAAGTACATTAGCATATAAATAAACACAGATAATGGCGCAAATAGAGTAAAGATATTTTTGCAGCTAATGCAATTTCCTCCAATGAAGTAAAGCCAGATATTCTGTGAATGACTTTCTTTAAAAGACCTATTGTAAAGAATATGGATGAAGGTTAGACGTTATATCTCATATGAATTCAGAATAGATTATAAAGCATATGTGTTTGGAAACTCATTTCTTTGCAGTGTTTAGTGGCAGAATGGCATTCACTCCAAAGACCCCGTCTTCATTTTATATTCACACAATGGGACCGAATAATGAAAGTTCAAAGTCACATATCAATGCTTGCAAAACCAGTGGACAAAAGGCTCAGATCAGTAGTTCTTTTCCTCCCATCGAATAATGTATTTGGATTTTTACACCCCTTTGTTCCTGAAAGCTCCTGGAAGTTGAATTCATTTAGAAGCAAGCAATCAAAACACTGGAACACGTCATTATGACACATCTTCGTGCCAATGTACTTGCCCAACTAAAATGTTTTTACAGTACTTTGAAGAAGAAGAAACATTCGAGCTTTGGTGTGGTTGGACCCCTGGTGGAAAAAGATGTGGGAGCCGCGAGAGAGAGAGCCTCAATTATGGTCATTTATATCCCAGTTCAGTGTATGGAGGTCTGCATGAATTGTTCATGTCCCTTTCCTATGGTGTTTGTTTCAGCCCTGAAGTATAGCACATGGAGTGAAGCATTCTGGCTACAATATAGGGCAGTGATACAGGGAGCAATCCTGCCCGCCACGCCCGCTAAGATGCCCAGGCCAGCGCTAGCTGTAGCGCCAACCTGGGAGTGCACGCTGAGAACCGCCTATGTGCCAGCTGAACTTGGCTGACGCAGGGATGGTTCACGGAGGAGGGACAGTGGGGTGGAACTGGGCGGGGTGCAGAGGCATAGCTACCTATGAGATGGGGGGCGCAACACCCCAGGTGCCATCTTCAGGGGGGGGTGTCACCACTGAACCCCAAATTCTGAAAATCGCGAGTTCACAGCATAATATGGTCATATAATATGGCCAGCCTCGCAAATCCAGTGCAATTTAGGATTGCACCGACAGATGACTGTTTTGCCATGCATTTGTACCTGTTGTGTTTGACATTCTCTTGACCATTTGATGGGATGGAACAGAAGATCAAACCCTTCCAGAGAAACAAGAACTCACCCTGGAAAATACTTGGCTTTCTGTGTTAGCGCTGCATGCTGAAATTGAATTAGGAATTGGATTTTAGCCTTAAAAACTGAAGGCATTGGCTGGCTGGCTCTGAGACTGCAGCTTTGGTGAACTAGATTTTGCATCTCTTTCCCCCAAATAGTATAGTTTGTTTTTTTCCTGCTGCCATTAAGATTTTGTACTGTTCATATTATGATTATTTCAATCTTGCTTTTTTATTTTTATTAGTATTGCATTTTGCTCACTACTGTGACTCTGGTCTCTCAAAATCTTTCCCTTCCATCTTGGCTTTGGCGAAAACTTAATTCCATGGTTCTCAAAGTTTTTTGCACAGGGACCCACTTTCAGAATTTCAATCTGTCCAGGACCCACCAGAAGTGATGTCATGGCCGGAAGTGCTGTCATTGTGACGCCAGAGCTAGCTACTTTCCAGAGAACGCAACAATGTCGGGTTATTATATTTCTCAGCCATTTTCCATAGCAAAGTGAAACAGAAAGAAAAAAGAGCCTATATACAACCTTGACACAAGCAACATAACTTCATAGCCCTCCCCCTTTCCAGCATCCCCTCTTCCCATATTTTCAACGATGGTTGCCCTAGGTCAGTGGTGTTATCCTACCAGAACGCTGGGCGGGACATCCGGGTGATCGACAGCCCGCCCGTCGTGTACCGCGGTGTTATGCTGTTTGCGTAACCAATTATGCCGCTTGTGTACATTACGCAAACGGCGTAACGCTGCGGTACGCGATGGGCGGGCTGCTGATCACCCGGATGTCCCACCCAGTGTTCTTGTAGGATAACACCACTGCCCTAGGTGGTATGTGACCCACCTGAAATGGGCTCATGACCCACCTACTTTCTACTCACAGTTTGAGAAACACTGCAGGGTCAAACTCTAGTAAAGCATTAGTAGAGGCATGAGATATAATACAGTGTGGCCAGCAGGGTTCCAAATAGCTGTTGCGTATGTATTGTGTGAGCAGATCTCACCCTTTCATTTCCGTACAATCGTCTCTTGCTAAGCTGGAAAAGCCACTTGATGGTCCACCAAGCCTGACTTTTCTTCAATCATATGATTGATGATATTCTGTGTAGCAACACCTTCTCCAAGAGATGCTTAATGAACTTCGGGGCGGGGGGGGGAGAAAAAGTTTGAATAGAAGAAGGTTCTATTATCCACAAATGGTAGCGAGAAAGAACTAAATAGGATTATGAAGATTATCCTTCTTTAACAATGCCTTACATTTTTATCTCCTTATCCTTTCCTCATTGCTTTCTCTCTCAAGACATTATGGTTTATTGTGTCTCGCAAGGTACCTTGCATGTGATTTACACACTGAACGGCCTGGCTTTCAGAGCAAGTTAATGATATAATATCCCCATTTATATTCAGAGCAGTCAACACTTTCCAGCTCTCGGAATAATAAAACCACCTGCATTTAATATACATAGAAAAATGGGAAGGCAAATAGCAGATATGGCACAATCAGATAAGTGTAATCAGATAAAATATCACAATATTATAGCAGATCAGCATCTGGTAATGACTTGAATTTTAAAAGACTGACAACCAGCATGGCCCAAAGCAATCAGGCATACCTCATTCGGAGCTACTTATCCCAGATATGATTGCTCTTCTCATATGTTTCTGGCAGATTAAACATTCAGGGTTTCTTAGTTTAACACTTCTAGCGCTGGGTGTCTCTTTGGTGGAAAAACACTCGTTCGCCCCTCCCATCCCTACCCTTGCCTGAAAGCGACAGCACGTGACGGAACAGGCCAGCAGACTAGGGCTCCCTTCAATTGTTACAGTTAACTAAGGCAAGTCATTCCTAGCAGTGTCACTGTGTTGATGTGAATACAGCTGCCATTGCGTTCACTGCTGGGTTTCCCCCCCCCCCGCCTCTCGCTTTTTCCCATATTGAAGCCACATCAGAGAAATGTACAGCAGCTTGCACAGCTTGCCCGGACCTGTGTCTGCTATATAGCGGGCGCAGATCCGAGCAAGCCCATTGGGGCACCTGGCGCCTGCCCCAGGGCCCTCATACAAATGTTTTGGGAGCAAACAGGGATGACGCTGAGGGTGCAATCCTAACCTGCTCTGGAACAGTGCAGGCTGGTGGGCCTGCTCAATATCCAACGCAAGCTGGAACTGTGCTGGAACCTCCATGGGGCAACGGCACATTTGTGCCCTTGCCCTGGGGTTGGCGCCAGCTGCCCCAATGGGCTTGCTCAGATCTGTGCCCGCTATATAGCAGGCGCAGGTCCGAGCAAGGTGTGCGGCCCGGGGACAAAGGCTTGGATGCGGTTTAACAGCCACACCCAACCTCCACTCCACTCCCCAGGCCAGCAAGCCTCCCAGCCTGCCCTTTCCCCCCAAAATGCCCTCCTTCCCACTCTCCTCCCGCCCAGAAACGCCCCTGCGCCAGCCCAACTTGGCTGGTGCAGGAGTGGTGCATCGGCAGCTTGTGTCAGCACTGCAGCGTCCACGCAGGAAGTGCCGTCATTGCGACATAATCAAATGACATTCCTGGAATGCAAACTGGCATTCTTGGACTACAGCAATTGCACAACCATGAAACATCCCTGACAGAAAGATTAGGACAAAAAATTATGTAAAACCACTGAACTAAAAACAAGTTTCATAGTTGTGCAATTGCTGCAGTCCAAGAATGTTAATTTGCATTCCTGGAGTGTCATTTGATTACATCATAATGATGGCACTTCCTGCTTCACGATGTCACTTCTGGCTATGACATCACTCCTAGGTTAATGACATCACTTCTAGCGGGTCCCGACACAAGTGCCACTCTAAAAAGTGGGTCCTGGTCTAAAAAGTTTGAGAACCACTGCAATAGTGTGATTCCTGCATTTATTTTTTTAAAACCTAGTTGGTTGCCCTCACTTACTTTTGTTATCTCTGCTTCTGGGCAATCATTTGAGGATTGTTCAGCTGCTCTGTATGTTCAGGTTTCCTTGCTCTGCTTTCATTTCCTTGGGATTACAAATGAGTATTGCATGTTGTAATGTATTATCGGGGTTGTTACCTGTTCATAATATTGATGGATTATGCATATTTTGGAAACTTTGCCTGCAGTAAGGAGAAGACCTATTATGAATAGAGCCTCTCCATAATCTTGTTGTAAGTTATTTCTTCTAAGAAATGGAATAAAATGAGATTGTCAATGAAGGCAAAATTGAGCGTCTGAACAAACTTTCAGTCACTCCGAAACAAATGTTCAACGAAGCCAAAAAGGGCTCCTGGAGGCAGTGACGAGGAACATCAGGCAAAGGTAAACAAGCTACAATAAGGCTGCAAATCCTATAACACAGTGGTTCCCAAACTGTGGGTCACAAGTCAATTTCAGGTGGATTGCGAAGCACCTAGAGCAGCCATACTGAAAATATGGGAAGATGGGATGCCGGAGCGGGGGAGGGCTGTGTGAAGCAGCAGCGCCAATGAAGTGTGCACTGTATCCTGTGGGGCTGAGGTCGTCAGGCCTTCTCCGAATAGAAGGGAACTTTCATTTCATTTCTCCCTGGCAAGCCTCTGCTGCCCCAATGAGTCTCCTCAGAACTGAGCCAGCTATTTTGCTGGCACAAATCCAAGGAAAGTAAGGGAGAGGGAAAGGGAGAGAAAATGCAGTTAGGATCTGGCACTTGCTGGTGCTGCCAGGATTGTTGATTTAGCTTCCACTCGCCTGGAAACTACCCCATTCCATTCCCCCTGTCCCGTCAGCTTCAACCTAGCCTGTCCAAGCTGGGTGGTGATGTTAGGCTCCCTCACTTAGGCCCCCCACCTACTGTTTTGCAATGGATGGAGGAAATCTCAACTCTCTCTATTTGAATCAGTTGTCTATTGATGACAACTTTGTATGGATAAATACCTGGAGATATGGAAACCTTTGTCTATAAATATAGAAACCTTTGTCTATAAATATTTGTCTATAAATGTTTAATAATATTTACATATATATACTGTATGTAAATGTAAATATTATTAAACATTTATGTGTGTGTATGTGTGTGTGTGTGTGTGTGTGTGTGTGATAAATATATACTGTATATAAATGTGTATATATATAAGTGTGTGTGTGTATATGTATGTATGTATGTGTGTGTGTATGTATAGGCATATGTATGTCTTTCCCCCCTCCTTTTTTCCCCTTTCTTTCTATCTTTTTTCTTCAATTTTTTCTTATTCAATTTCACTTATTATGATGATATATGTTGTGTTTAAAAGTTACTATATAAAATTCACTTTGGTATTATTTTTATTCCTTTTTGTTATTAATTTGTTATTAAAGATAAATAAAATTAAAAAAATAAAATAGGAGAAAAGTACACAAGAGTAGGCTTGCACTGTAATAATGGCAAGTTGTTGTACAGAAATATATGGTGGATGCCATAGGGACGTGGTGGCGCAGCGGGTTAATTCGCTGCTGCTGGGCTTTCCAACCGGAAGGTTAGGAGTTCAAGACTGCGGGACGGAGTGAGCTCCTGTTGCTTGTCCCAGCTCCTGCCAACCTAGCAGTTCAAAAGCACCTAAATGCAAGTAGATAAATAGGGACACTTCGGTGGGAAGGGAACGGCATTCCGTGCGCTATGGCACAGATTCATGCTGGCCACATGACCACGGAAGCTTATCCTCGGACAAAATGCCGGCTCTACAGGCTTTGAAACGGAGATAAGCACCACCCCCTACAGTCTGGCACAACTAGACCATTTGGTCATGGGCAGTAGTGGGATCTAAATGATTTAGGAACAGGAACTCACTTTTGATTGGCACTTGTTGGGAACCCGGAACCAGCCACGGAGCCCGTTAGGATCCGGAACGCCCGTTCTGGTCCGTTCTCCCTGAATGACATCACTGCCTTCGCCCCCCTAGGAATCGCTCCCTTTAACCCTCTGAGTGCCGGCCAACCAAGAAGAAAAGCTCTTTGCAGAGGAATTGGGAGGGGGGAGGAGGGAGAGTGAAGTGGGCGGAGTCAGCCCTAATTTTAACTAGTGGAACTGAGTTCCCCAGCGTTCCCCCTCAATCCCACCACTGGTCGTGGGGAAACCTTTACCTTTACCTTTACTGTTATTTTACTTGCGATGACTAAAAGCTAAATTGCAGTCTAATACAGATCTCAGTTGCTATTATTAGGTAGGGTTACCAGATACAAATAGGAAAACAGTGTTATACCTTTAATCATTGTACAGAAGTGGGAATGAGGGCCAGTGCAGCTTTTGAAACCTTTCCATGATGAGCTGCACCTGCCCAAATTCCCTCTTCTATACAGTGGTTAAAGGTATACACACTTTGTCCCAGTCTGTATCTGGTTACACTATTATTAGGTATTTATGATCTGTTTGTTTATTGATAGACTTGTCAAAGCAAAAACAGTGCAGGTGGCTAACATTTAATAATAAAGTATTGCACTTTAAGGATCAAAGCAGATATTAGTTGATCAGAAGCATGTGACTGGGATGTGTTTTTTTTTTTTTAACTTTTATTTCCCGTAAATTGCAGCTGCATCAAACATACCCCTCATGGACTGGAACCATAGCAGAGGAAAAGGTTTCCCCCTTCCTATGCTAGTCTCAATTCCCCAGTGGGTCTCCAATCTAACTGCTATTTATTCACTACAAATGAAGCACACCTCTTCTAATCATAGGCTTAGCATAAGCCTAAAGATGCTGACTCAGAAGTGAATCCATCGAGTTCCACAGAACTTATTCCTAGGTAAACACAAAAGTTCACAAACTTACAGCACAATCCCACATGTACCCAGGGCTGTTCCTGGCTCTGAGCGCGCCCAGGGGTAGGGTGATGTCACAGTGCCCCCAGCGTAGCGCCCCCCATGTGGTGCCTAGCCACACCTCCCTGCACCCAGAATCATTCCATTAAGAAGCAATACGAGCGCAAGGGAGGGCGGGGGGCCAAAAAAGGTGCGGGTTGTTCCGCACAGCAGCACCTTGCCACTGCCAGCACCCATTGCGTGTGTCACCCCCCTGGTACACCCTCCCTCCGCCTCTGTGTGTGCCTACTCCGAAATCAGAACCATAGAACTTATTTCCAGCTAAGTGTATATATGGGATTGCAGCCTAAGGGTCCAATTCTATGCTGCTTGCCCGGCCCATGGTACAATGGTGCCAAAATGGATGCTGCTGTATCTTGCAGGACAGGAGAAGCAGCCAGAGGTCTCCTTAGGGTAAGGGATCATCAGTTCCCAAAATGGCAGATGCGTTTCAATGTAGACAAGTGTAAAGTGATGCACATTGGGGCAAAAACCCAAAACTTCACCTATAGGCTAATGGCTGCTGAGCTGTCTGTGACAGCTCAGGGGAGAGATCTTGGGGTGCTGGTGGACAACTCAATGAAGGTATCGACCCAGTGTGCGGCAGCAATTAAGAAGGCCAATTCCATGCTTGGCGTAATTTAAAAAGGGCTTGAGAATAAAATAGCCAATATTATCATGCCATTGTACAAGTCGATGGTAAGGCCGCACCTGGAATATTGTGTTCAGTTCTGGTCGCCGCATCTCAAAAAGGACATAGTGGAGCTGGAAAAGGTGCAGAAGAGAGCAGCAAAAATGATTACGGGGCTGGGGCACCTCCCTTATGAAGAAAGATTGCAGCGTTTGGGGCTCTTCAGTCTGGAAAAAAGGCGCCTGAGGGGGGACATGATTGAGACATACAGAATTATGCACGGAAGGGATAGAGTTGATAGAGGGATGTTCTTTTCCCTCTCTCACAATACCAGAACCAGGGGACATCCACTGAAATTGAGTGTTGGGAGAGTTAAAAGGAAATACTTTACCCAGAGGGTAATTAAGTTATGGAACTCTTTGCCACAGGAGGTGGTGATGGCATCTAGCCTAGATGACTTTAAAAGGGGACTGGACAGATTTCTGGAGGAAAAGTCCATCGTGGGCTATAGGCAGTGATGTCATTCAGGGGGGACAGACCAGAATGGGCGTTCTGGATCCTAACGGGCTCCGTGGCTGCTTCCGGGTTTCCCCCCCCCCCCAACATTTGAATTTGAACTCAAAAGTGAGTTCCTGTTCCTAAATCATTTGAATGACACCACTGGCTTCCGGAAGGAAGGCCATGATGAGTGGTGCAACCCCCTTACATTAGTAGTAGGCTACTTCAGAATGCCAGGTGCAAGGGAGTGGCAACAGGATGCAAGCACCTTGCTGTCTACTGAGCTCCCTGAGGCACCTGGTGGGCCACTGTGAGATACAGGAAGCTGGACTAGATGGGTCTCTGGCCTTGTCCAACAGGGCTCTTCTTATGTTCCCTTACCACATATAGCACCCCTGCAGTCCTTATTAGTCTGCTTCAATCTGCTGTAGCTCTTTAGCTGGCACAGCCGAGGAGACCTGTGAGGGCTCTGAGGCCGCCATCCCCACCCCTAGACTGCCCTCCCCTTGCCCAGTTTCACCCTTCCGCACCTTCCCCCACCTTTCTCCCACCTGCCACTGGGCAAGGAGCTTACTATGTGCCACTCTGCTGCTGGTGCCACTGTGGCTGAGTGAGGAGTGGCGCGGGCCTCCCCGCTGGAACTACTCATCTGGCAGCCACCGCACTGTGCATTACAGCAGGCGATGTTGTCCAGGCAACGTGTGAGCAAGCAGTGCTGCCTAGACACAGGATTGGGCTGTAAGCAGTGGTGGTATCTAAAGCGGGAGGAACCGGAATGCTGGGCGGGACGGACGGTTGATTGGCAGCCTGTCCATTCCGTTCCGCTGCCTGCCTGCTCGCCCGCCACGCGGGCTGCCCCCGGTTGGTGCGCCTCACCACTGCTCACCCAGGCACCCGGCACGCCCCCCCCGGTGAGCAGGCACCCCCTCCAAGGCCAGGGCAGCCCGCATGGCGGGCGGGCAGGCGGCGGAACCAAATGGACAGGCAGCCAATCACATGTAAGTCCCGCCCAGCATACCAGTTCCTCCCGCTTTAGATACCACCACTGGCTGTAAGATATGTTATACCAAACAAAGGGCGCAATCCTAACTTGGAGTTAGGCCGGCACAGTTAGGCCAGCAAAGTTTGGCTTGCACAAGGGCCACCATAAAGTGCGTTTGGACCACTCTCAAAATCAGGGAGGATGCACACTTTATGGTGCCCCTCATGCCAGCCTAACTCCAGGATTGCACTTGATGGACCAGTAAATAAGCCAATTCATAGGTCAATTGTGGTTGAAAATGTAGAAAGCTTTTATTGATAGCATTTTGCAAAATGCGGTGATTTCAAAGATGCTTTTCAAAGCAAAGCCCAAAAGAAACCACACCCTTCAAGTGTTTTTACAGCTCCTTTTAACACCCTTACCCTGATGGTTCGTTCTCTCTCCCCCTCCTCCTGAATACTTTACACCTCACTGTCCCGCCCATTCCTAGGCGGAGCCGCCTAAAACAAAGAACAACAGATTCCTTCTTTCCCTCCTCTCCCTCTGATTGCTTCCCTCCCCCCTGAATACATGTTCCCATACGCTTGTTTGGAACTTGTTAGTTTTGCTAGCAAGAATTAGGAGTTGACCGGGATTCAGCACTTTTTCAACCTTGGGCTGACAGAACAATTCTGCAGCTGCAAATGTCCAGTCTCCCCCCTCCCCCTCCTCTGAGAGAAGAAGGCTGTCTTTTTCACTCCAAGATTTCAAACCTGTGTTAGTGTGTTTACCACTTTGGTTAGTAAATATATGCTACTATCAATAATTGATTTTTATATCCCACACACTCAAAAAGTGGCTCTGTGGGTAGCAGTCTGTTAAAGGCCAGGAACAGAAATAGGCCCAGGGCCCAGGAACCCTCCAGTCAGTGATGTCATTCAGGGGGAACGGACCAGAATGGGTGTTCCGGATCCTAATGGGCTCCGTGGCTGGTTCTGGGCAAGGAGCTTAGATGGCTGGAGAAGCCATGACATCACATTCTTGAAGCCATGGACCTGGACCGAACAATATGGCTGACTCAGATAATCGCCGCGAACCTCCTTGGCCGCGAACGACGAGGATTGCCGCCGGAGGGGCTCTCTCGCTTGCACGGCGCGCATGTGAAAGTTAATTTTAGGGGGGGGGTGAGTGTAGAAGTTTAAAAAAATACTCTTAATAGCCTAGAAGTAAAAAAGAATTCCTCTCATATTGACAACTACTTGTGTCATGAAGAGATTTTAATGTAATTTTCCTACATATTTATCTAATTTTTGCCCACCCTCCCCTTTTTTTTCTTTCCCTCCCGTTCACACTTTATTCCTGCTTGTGTAGATTTCAAAAAATAAGTCTGTCAAAACAGTGCAATCCGAGTTTAAATAGGCAGCAAGTGGCATTTCGTCCGGTGTGTTCAGTAATATAATTACGCGGAATTATACCTTGGAATTGCATATTAACTCATAATTAGGTTACCAATGATGTTTCTCCACGATCACATGTTGTTATTTTGGTAAGTTTTTACTTCAGGAGTAAACGATTCAGTCCTAAACATCACGCGAAAACCCATTTGAAATGCTTGGAATGAGCAATGTTTTGTACTTAACAACATGGCCGCTAAGCCTGCCCCCTGGCTTCAATTCCTGCCTATCAATTGTACAAGGAGGGTCAGGGGTTGGTTCTGGTTCCCGACAAGTGCCAATCAAAAGTGAGTTCCTGTTCCTAAATTATTTGAATGACACCACTGCCTCCAGTCAAGCTGTCTCCTCCAAGCCCTGTGCTTGAAGCAGCCACTTCACCCTGCCTTGTGTGTCTGTGATCCAACCCTGGGTGTGCTTGTGAGCTTCCCATAGGCAACCATCTTTCGTGTCTGATCTGCGAGTGAAGTGGAACTTTGCAATTAACTTCACCACTTTCTGTTATTTAATGTCTATTGTCCCTTCATTTGAGCGAGTTGCTTCCCTGTAGCAGGAATAATCCACTGCTGATTAGGTGCAGAGGAAATCTGATGTAAATTGTCTGCTCTGCAGCCTGTATAATGGAAGCATCAAAGGTGAGGAGCTGTTGAATTCTCTCTCTCTCTCTCTCTCTCTCTCTCTCTCTCTCTCTCTCTCTCT
>JAJKFI010000001.1:4674567-4712709 GCA_029204185.1 Lerista edwardsae
CACACACACACACACACACACACACACACACACACACACACACACACACACCAGCAGCGCCCCCCCCCCTCCACCAGGCCACACTTTTCCCCATGAAAAATTAAGTGAAAGTGTGCAACCACATGCATATCAAGTGGTGTACTTAGAGTTGGTACTAGATTAGGGTGAGTTCTTGGGGCAAAACCCTGAACTAGACCCCAATGTTACCCTCTGCCCCATGCTCTGAAAACACAATTGGGCACGACAACTACCCAGTACTAGTAAACCCCAGAGAAGTAAACCCCATTTCATGTGGGTCCTCAGCCAATGCCCACTTGATGACATTTGTGCTCAGGGAAACTGCTGGAGTTGAGACTGAGGGTACAATCCTAAAATGAGTTAGGCCGGTATAAACTAAGCCAGCAAAGTTTGGCCAGCACAAGAGACACCACAAAGCATGTTTGGACCACTCTCGGAGTCAGAGAGGCCAGCACACAGACATGAGCCATCCTCCCTGACTCTGAGAGTAGTCCAAACACGCTTTATGGTGGCCCTTGTGCTGGCCAAACTTTGCTGGCTTAGTTTATGCCGGCCTAACTCCAGTTTAGGATTGAGCTCTAAATCATTCTAGTGTGCTTTGCGGCGCTTTGTGATTTCAGCCACTGCAGATAAAGTGTGCTCCTTACCTTTGGATCCCTCTCTCTGTTCTCTTGTTTTTTTTGTCATCCTAGAGCAGTGTTTCTCAAACTGTGGGACCTACTAGAGGGGTCATGAGCCAATATCAGGAGGGTTGTGTAGGGGAAGATGGGATACTGGAAACGGGGAGGGCTGAGTGGTTATTTTGCTTGTGTCAAGGTTGCAAATTGGCTTTTCCCTCTTCTGATTCACCTTGCTATTGGAAATGGCTGAGTACCCAACGTTTCTTCATTTTCAGAGAGCAGCAGGCTCTGGCATCACAGTGACAGCATGCCCAGCAATGACATCACTTCCAGTGGGTCCCAAACAGATTTTCAATCTAAAAAGTGGGCCCTGGTGCTAAAAGCTTTGAGAACCAATAGAGTGTGATGTTCAGAGGCAGCCCATAATCAGCCCTGAAGTGGCTGTCAAACGCCACCCCCTTGTACTCTGGCTCTTGCTTTCTTTCCTGGGGGCATGGTGACACTCTGTTGCAGCCCACCAGCAGATAAGCAAATAGCTGCTCCTCCTTCCACATGGAGGAAATGGTGGTGGTGGAGAGGATAGGAGTGATGGGCTAGAGCAGTGATGGCGAATCTATGACACGCGTATCAAAGGTCACCCGTGTTTGGCCTCTGGGGTTTTGCCCTGACAGCAGTGGCCGGCAGAAAAGTGGACTGGCTGCCACACCAGCGGCCCAGGCCTTACCCTGGCAGATAGCAAGACCCAACAGGGACAGGCCTGGATAGGATTGGGCTGTCAGTCCCAAGTAAGTGTGCAAAAGATTGCAGGCTCTGTGAACAGTGTGGTAGAGCAAAGAGTAGTCACACAATCCAACATTGTGTCCACCCACCAATGGTGAGATATTCTGAGGACCATCTGAGCTGTTCTCCCTTGGCCCATACTGTTATTTTTGTAGGCAGATCACATAAGAGAATTAGAAGGGAGCACAAAAAAAAGAAAATAAGAAAGAAGTTGTGTGTACACTGAAGAAGAAACAATTAAAATATGAGCTATGACTCAACTGCAGTCAAAAAATTGAATCCATTACTTGCAAACAATATGACTGAAACTTAATCATTTTTATTAAAAATAATCCCACTCAGCTAAAAAAAAAATGTGGAATAGATTTGTATTAAAAATCTTTTAGATCAGAGATGTAATCTCTTAACTGGAGAAATGAAATGGAAACATGGAAGAGTCATTCATTTGTCTTTCTTAAAACCTCAGGATGAGTGACGATTATGCCCTGCCATAGGTGTTCAATAAATCACAATGTTCAGTAAAACAGGCCCACCTTACTAATATGGTGGAAGCTATTTCTTGGTATTTTGCAGGCAAAGAGGATGCTCAAGTTGGAATTCTTTTTTTGGGGGGGGTGTCCCTTTTTCTCTTTATGCCACCAGATAATGTTCATTAGAGCACAATCCTAACCTGGAGTTAGGCCAGCAGATGCACTCCTATCTTTTTATTAGGAGTCCCAGTATCCATAGTATTCATGGATAACTGAAACCGTGGATACCAGGGCTCACCTGTATAACCCATTAAGGGCGCAATCCTAACCTGGAGTTAGGCCAGCAAAGTTTGGCTGGC
The DNA here is from genome assembly GCA_029204185.1 of Lerista edwardsae. Lineage (NCBI taxonomy): Eukaryota > Metazoa > Chordata > Lepidosauria > Squamata > Scincidae > Lerista > Lerista edwardsae. The sequence goes on from JAJKFI010000001.1 coordinate 4,676,815, forward strand.
ACAAGGGACACCGTAAAGTATGTTTGAACCACTCTCAAAGTCAGAGAGGCCAGTACAAAGATGTGTGCCATCCTCCCCGACTCCAAGAGTGGTCCAAACGTGCTTTACAGTAGCCCTGGTGCCAACCAAACTTTGCTGGCCTAACTCCAGGTTAGGATTGCACCCTTAATGGGTTATACAGGTGAGCCCTGGTATCCACTGATTTAGTATCCACTGTTTCAGTTATCCACGAATACTATGGATACTGGGACTCCAAATAAAAAGATAGGGGAACATCAAACAAATCTTTCTCTTTTTAACTTGTTGCAGCAAAACAATTGATGTTATCTTTAAAAAGGTATCCCTGGTATTTATGGTTTCAGGTATCAACGGTGGAGTCTGGAACAGAACCCCAGCGGATCCCAGGGCATGCCTGTAATTTGTTGTACATTGCTCCATGTGGAAATGGGTAACCATCTTGAGTTACGCATCTGAAAGAAACGTTTTGCTTCGATCCTTAAATTAAAAATGTGCATGCATATGTGTGCATGCACACACATAGAACATAAGAGCCCCGCTGGATCAGGCCAAAGGCCTATCTAGTCCAGCTTCTTGTATCTCACAGTGGCCCACCAGATGCCTTAGGGAGCACACAAAGCCCTTGCATCTGGCATTCAGATATAGGCTACCTCTAAAACCCAAAGACTGCATACAGTCTTCATGACTTGTAACCTGTGATTGAATTTTCCTCCCTAAATCTGTCGAATCCCCTTTTAAAAGCATACAGGCCAGGTGCCATCACAAATGTCCTATGGCAAGGCATTCCACAGGTGAAGTATGCTCTGGTTAAAGAAATATTTTCTGACTCTCCCACTAGTCAATTTTAGTGGAATACCATTGGTGGAATACCATTGTGAGAGCGGGAAAAGAACTTTGCTCTCTCCACTCTGTCAATCCCATGCATAATTTTATCATCTCAATCTTATCCCGTCAGGCACCCTTTTTCTAGACTGAAGAGCCCCAAACATTGTATTTGCATTTGTATTCCACTTCCTGAAAGGACGGCCAGATGATCTATGTGGGCTTCCAACTTGTCCTCTCCACAACCGTATGACATTGGCTAGGCTGAGATTGTGATTTGTCCCAAAGCAGGGGTGACATAAGAGGTTGACACATGCCTGTCAGAGAACCCACCTGACAAGGCTGGCCTCTAAAACCTGGGTGTGATTGGCAGTGCCCAATGTGTCATTAGAGGGTGGGTGGGGAATGCACCAGGGAGGGGGTGTAGTGCAAGGCATTACCCCAGAGCCTTTAGCACCTGGTGCCATCGCTGGACCAAGACATCTACAAAGTTTCACTGCCAAGTAGGAATTTGTACCTTGGTCTCTATACAGCAGATCCAACACAACACTAGCCCAGGGCCAAACTGTATGTGTCCTGCCCAACATTGGCACTAATGTGCTTCACTTTCTTTCAAAAGCAGCATTTGCAAGAGGCTGGATCAAGGCTATGTTGGGGGAGAGATACTATTTGCCCTATTACGTTCTCAATCTGGATTGAGTGCCCACCTTATGCATGGCTAGAGTTACCAGATACAAACAGGGACAGAATGCCTTTACCTTTAACCATTGTATAGAAGAGGGAATTTGGGCAGGTGCAGCTCATCATGGAAGGGTTTCAAAAGCTGCTTCTGCCAAAATTCCCTCTTCTATACAAAAGTTAAAGGTATAGGCACTCTGTCCCAGTTTGGAACTGGTAACCCTAATCATTGCTGCTATTTGACAAGGGGAAAAAGTTCCCATGTTCCCTTCAGGAGAATGTCTGAGATTTCAAACATAACTCTAGACTGGAAAGCATCTTTTTTTTGGGGGGGGGGGGCAAATCCTATCCCATTTTTCCAGTGCTGATACAACCATGCCAAAAGAGCGTGCACTGAATCCTGCAGCGGGGGAAAGTCATGGGGGCCTCCTCAAGGTAAATGAATGTTAGTTCCCTCACCTAGGGGCTGCATTGTGGTTGCATCAGTGCTAGAAAGTTGGATAGGATTGGGCCCTTAGGGTGTTTCCTTGAGAATAATCACCAATATAATTGTGTGCTTTCTTTTGTATCTGTTCGAGTCAATTTAATAAAGACTCCACCTGTTCATGAAATATATTGTCTTCAAATACTGTTCAGTGGACTTGTGTGTGTGTGTGTGTGTGTGTGTGTGTGTGTGTGTGTGTGTTACCTTTGGACCAACCATTTTAAAAACATGATTTTACAATTTAACCTTCGCTGTATTTATTGTGTGCCAGTAACATGGATTTAAAAGCACATTGCTCCCACAGCTATAGAATTGCTATTTCAGGACTATCTACCCAAAAGGTAGATCGCTGGTAGAAACAGTTCCAGGGCATTTAAATGTGGTTTCATTTATGTGGCTTTTCATGATGAGCCAGACGTAGAAAGAAGAATCCTCTAAAGGAAGGAAAAATGAAAGGGGGGGAGGAGGAAAAGGGAAGAAGAAACTTTCCATTTTGCAGTTCAAGCGTGTATTATTTATTGTATCGCTTTGTAGAAAAATCCCAAAGGGGCCTACCTTTAACATCCTGGGCTGCTCCAAAGGCCACACTCAGTTCTAATTACCAGTGTAAACGGGGATTCTTTTCACAGATTTCACTGGTGTTACTTCAGTTTTACACAGGTATCGCTGAGAATAGTATATGCCCCTGGGTCTTTGTATGAGAAGGTGAAGAAAATCAATTTCAATATTGAATAAGATGCCTGTGGAGAAGGTCACTAAAGTCTATAGGACTGGAATTTTAATGAAAGAATCTAACAACATAGGGGTGTGGAATCAAGGAAACTTTAATATGTGCTTTTCAGAACTGTACATGGGCATGTGTGCGTGCATGCATGCATGCGTGTGATCATAAAGTTGTGCATTAAATAAAGATGCTTTGTTTTGTTCAGTATTACACAATAGGAAAGTGGCTTTGTAGTTTGCGAAAATCATAAGGGGTTAGTAGACTTGTCACACTATGTATTTATTTATGCAGCCTGCTCAATAGACATGTGCCTGACAGCATATGCAAATAGAATTTACAATCTAAAATAAACAATTAAATTTTACATTGAAGAGATAAATGTACAATTTCAGACATCTTGTTTGCTTGCTCTTTTATCTCGCCCTTCTTGAAGTTGCTGAGGGCAGCATACATGCATGGCTTTCCTCTTCAGTTCCTCCAGCTACCCTACAGGCTACATAAGATTGAGTGATAATATCTAGCCCAATTTAAGACCCTTGCACTCAGTTTTCCCTAGCCTGTATGGCAGATTGTAAATGGGAACACTGTAAATTAAGGGCACCCTCAGTATACTTGGAAGTAGAAAAGAGTGGAGGAAAATTTGCCAATTAATTAATGTGTGGGTGAGCAGGTTATGAAGAAATATTAATTTTGAAGAGAATACGGACAGAAGCAAACATTGTGATCAAAAAGAAAATGAACTTCAAAACATCACGCGTGAAGAAAAACAGAAGCAGTAGAGATTAGCATTTGAATTATTATCTGGAAGAGGGCTGTTTAAAGAAGTTATAATATAATAAGAGTCAATGAAATCTGATAAGGGAGAGACTCTTGAACAGTGAAAAATCAAAGACACAGCACTGTGTTAATAAAGGAGCTTCTTTTCCTTTTCAAATATTTCTTTTCCATGTTTTCAAATCTTTTTCCTTTTCAAATATTTTCCGTGTTTTCAAATATAGTTAATTAAAGGCCCAATCCTATTCAATTTTCCATTGGTTTCCAATGCCAACCAATACAACTCTGAGGTAAGGGAACATTTTTCCCTTCGAAGAGGCCTCTGAGACTGTCCCTGCAACTGCAGGATGAAGCACACACCCCTTTGGTATGGCTGCATTAGTACTGGAAAATTGAATAGGATTGGGCCATGAGGTAATTTATTAATAACCCAGTCCTATCCAACATAGCAGCAGTGGCTCCAGATGGTGACTGCTGCATCCTATGCTGGATGCAAGTAGGCTGAGTAAGGGGTCTTCTTGGAATAAAGGGTCATTTGTCTCGTTTACCCCGAGTAAACGAGCTATGGGGCTCAATGGGGCTTCTCGAGTCTGTGCCTCCTAAACTGCCTCCTAAACTGTGCCTCCACACGGGATAGAATCCAGAGGAGGACACCACTGCTGGTCACACCATTCCCAAGCCTGTACCCAGTGGTGTAGCTACTTATGGGGTGGGGGTGCAGCACCCCAGGTGCCATCTTTTGGGGGGGGGGGTGTCACCACTGAATCCCAACTTCTGAAAATCTCGAGTTTATGGCATAATATGGTCATGCTGTACACCGTTGGATGTGGAATTCCACCCGGAATTCAATGGAAGAAACTGGAGGGTAATATCTTTATTCTGTCAAAAGGTATGGCCAAAACAGTAAAAGCCGAAAATAAAACTTCTTTGAACAAATCGTGATTTTTAAAATAGCAGTTTTAAGGAATAATACCATCATGCTGTATACTGTTGGATGCAGAATTTCACCAGGAATTCAATGAAACATGCTGGAGTGTAATACCTTAATGCTAACAAACGTTATGGTCAAAAAACAAAAAACATTGCCGTGGGGGGTGTGTGTATAAAAAAATTAAGTAGCCCCGGGTGCAAAATGCCCTCACTATGCCACTGCATGTACCTCCCCAATTTTGCTCTCCCACCACCCTCCTCAAACCCTGCACTGCTTGGCGCTTACCTAGGGCTCCCACTGTGGTCATAGTGCCAGCGATAGGGCACCACAGGGTTGGGCTTTAAATCCTATTTGTTTTGTGTTCTTTTCCTTTCGTTTTTTTGAAACTAGGGCCTCTCTCTCTCTCTCCAATTTACGGCCTTGTTTTCATCAGTCTTTTTTTTTTTTTAGCCTATCATGTCCCCAGGCATACACTCCATTGTAGGTGGAAGAACTATGCAACGGTCTGCTATTCACACATTTGTATAACTGCATTTGGTTCTCTAATAGCAAGTGTGGTATTAGAGATTGACTAGGGGTGCAAACCTAATCTGGAATTAGGCCGGCACAGTTAGGCCAGCAAAGTTTGGCTGGCACAAGGGTCACCATAAAGCGTGTTTGGACAACTCTCTGAATCAGGGAGGATAGCGCATGTCTGCATGCTGACCTCTCTGACTCCAAGAGATGTCCAAACATACTTTACAGTGACGGTTGTGCCTGCCAAACTTTGCTGGCTTAACTGTGTCGGCCTAACTCCAGGTTAGGATTGTGATCTAGATCAGGCCCCAGTAGAGGGCTCACCTTCCCAGGTTGATCTCCTGACATCCCCCCCCCCCGCCCAAGTCAGGGCCAGCTTTAAGCCAATGTGACCAATGTCATCACATTGGGCCCTGCATCACATTGGGCACTAGCAGTGTGAGCATATTGCCTGTGGCTGCAGCTAGGATCTTGATGGGCTGTAAATCAGTGGGGTAAGAAGAGCATCTTTACCTTGGTCTCTCCCACCTGACCCTCTGCCTCTGAACAGCCCAAAATGGGCCACCTAGAAACAGTTGGCATTGGGATGTGTGTGTCTGTCACTCAAAGAAAGAAGTCAAAGTTTTCGCTGGGCATACCCAAACATATCTGTGGATTCAAGCATCTATATTTTGAATGTCCTAGTCAAAACCCATGCAGAGGACATTGCTTTCCCATGTGGAACTAGAGCTACTGGCTATAATGGAAAATGTATTTTGTACTGTAGTCTGAACAAATTGCATTGCATTAGAATGCTGCTCTTTGGCTGGAGCAGTGAATTAGATGAGGGATGTCATTTAGGGGTTTTCCCTACTGGGCATAATACCCAATTTATTTTCATTTACATTAATTTTTCTACATCAATGGCTGCAAGATGCATTAAACTATTAAATGCAGACAATTCCCAGGTCACAAGATGCAAAATTGAAAGGGGTAATGAATATATATTTATAACGTCTATAAACCCCACACCGACATGGCTGATGCTGGTACGCTGAATGACAGGATCCTGTTTAATCAGTCCCACAATCAGATGTCAGAGAAGTCTGCAAGTGTTCTGAGGGTTCCTGTGGAATGGCAAAAGAAATGCATTTCAACAAAACCTAATCAGGTGACACAATAATGACACAATGAGTGAAGTGCTTGGAAATGAAAACCTACATCTCGATCTGTCAGGGGACTGGGGAGAAGGAGAGGAACTTTGGTCAGCGGAACATCTCTTCCTTGCAAAATTAATGCAAAACAAACACTCTTAGTAATGACTGCCTGTCAGGAAATTATATTTACCCAATGCTGGTCATTCTTAAGGGGCCACTGCCTATGTTACCACAACGGTGCATGACCCATGTTACAAGGCCAGTCCCAGGCATCTCACTGTCTCTGACCCAGAGTAAGTACCAGGCTGGTGTGGCACTCAGGCCAGAGCCAAACCCAAGTTTTAGACTATCCTCAAACTGAATTCAGAAGGGCAATGTTTTTCCCTGTTCAGCCAGCTGCCCCTGAGGGACCCAGGCAATTTCTGGGTACTTCAACTTGTTCAAAAAGTTATTGCCTGTCCTTGTAGGACATTAGAATAACTTGTGTGTGTGCCCTTAAAACAAAATGAGCTGTTGGAGTCCAGTCAAAGATCATTTCCAGCTCTACTGATATGCAGAGCCTGGCCACATACAGTATAAATATGCTGCATAGGCTCTTGAATTGACACTCCGCTCAAGTCTTACCTCCAAAGGAAGATTTTCCCAATCTGATAAACCCATTAGTTCCCCACCCCTGCCATCCCTGCACATGCCAAGCCCTTGAGAAACAAGAATTTGTTGCTGAGAGAGCAATGCCAACCTGGAGTTAGGCTGGCACAGTTAGGCCAGCAAAGTTAGGCCGGCACAAGGCCGGCACCCATAAAGCACAAGGCCGGCACCCATAAAGTCAGGGAGGATAGTGCAGATCTGTGTGCTGGCCCCTCTGACTCTGAGAGTGGTCCAAACATACTTTACAGTGTCCCTTGTGCTGGCCAAACTTTGCTGGCCTAATTGTGCCAGCCTAACTCCAGGTTAGGATTGCGCTCTGAGAACCATCCAGGCACAAAAGATTGGGTGAGATTGAGCCCAAAGGCTCAGGGCGCCATCCTAAGGCGCCCATCGCACCGATGCTATGTCATAGTGTCTGCGTGACACATGTAGTGCCAACGTGGGGGAGCTAGTTTCAACGTGGGGGAGCCTGTGTCATTGCTCAACAAGACCGGCGCTGCCTGCACAAAGCCTTCCTCGCGTTGGCCGAAGCTGGCTGGTGCAAGGGGCCCCCTGTGTCCAAGCGGACACGGGATTGGCAGGGGGGAGGGAAGTTGGGGGCGGAACATGAGCGGGTTTGGGATTCAGCCATAAGGCCAAATTCTAAGCCCGATTGGGAGACCACATGGCACCAATTCAAGCTGCACAGTCTCCTTAGATCTGCCCCTGCTGTTTAGCAGGCGCAGAACCGAGTGGCGCATTGGGGAGGCTGGAGGCTCCCCAACAGTAAGTGCCCCTGCTGCGGGGAGGCTCCTGCCTCCCCTATCCAGCTTAGGATAAGGCTCTAGCCGGCCAGCCTCGCCATTCTGACGCTGGGTAGGATTGCGCTGTCAGTCAGATGAATTTTGCGATGGCAGTAGTGTGCACAGAAAATAAGACAACAGTTCAGCCCATAGCCAACCCACCTCCCCATCTCAAAAGTGTGCATTCTTCTTTCTCCTAGCTTCATTTGTTGGAGCAGTTCTTCTCAAACTGAGGGTTGAGACTCATTGGGTGGGTTGTGAGCCCATTTCAAGTGGGTCCCTTTTCTTTTCACTGTGTATTTTATTTTTAGTATGTTAGACTTGCTATGGTATGTGACTACATTACATGTTACAGATCTGTATTTTTAACAGGCTGCTATGTAGTGTATATGCTCTTAACAGTGCAAATGTATGGGGCTTACTCCTGGGTAAGTGTGGATAGGATTACTGCCTTCGGGATGTTTGGGGAATTTTTAAAAACACAGATCAGCAACTCCTTAGAAAGGAGAGGTTTGTTCTTTATTTTAAATTTTTTGAAGTTAGTGTAAACTTTTACTTGATTTGATTTGATTTTGTTTTATGGGGGGTGTTAAAATTTTTCCTGCTTGATGATGTCACTTCTGGCCATGACATCACCTCCAAGTTAATTATATCACTTCCGGTGGGTCCAGACAGATTATCATTCTAAAAAGTGGGTTCCGGTGCTAAAATATTTGATAACTGTTGAATGCTTACTTGTGCTGCATTAAGCACTCCCATCTCATCAGCAACTTGGAATCTGAACCTTCCCAGGTGCCCAGGACTAGTGTCCAGCTGCTTCCCTTTCTGCGCCCCTCTTTTTTCTTTTTCTTTCCACCACATTCCTTTCCCTCTGACTGGACACACTGTGCCCCCCCCCGAAACCGCCCTTGTGAACCCTCCTCAGGCTCCCTTGCTTCATTTCCTGCTTCTCAACCCTGCTGGGCTTGCCTAGCAATCCTTTTCATTGACCTTTCGAAATCCTGGGTTGTCCTTCCAACTGCTCTCCGCCTAAGGACCATTTCCTATATTCTATCCAATTCTTACATAGAAGTCCTAGTGCAGTTACTTCAATGTGGCAACACCATCGCATGTGTAAATGGGCCGTCACAGCTCACGGCCCACAGACAAAACTATCACTTCGCCTCAAACACAGCACTGGTTCACACATGCGTGTACTCCATAGCTCTCTACTTGATGACTAGCAGCTGAATGTGTGACCTGACTCATCAAAAAGCATTACACGTGAATGAGGTGACAGTTCTGTCTGTGGTGTTAGACAGATCTGGGATGCCACTTCTGTTGTGTGAAAGAACTGTAGTTTAAAAATGTCCCAAGACTAAACTTAAAATTCTATGTTTATAATAAGTTGTATATTATAAGTTTTGGATCTATCATAGAGCAGTGATTCCCAAACTGTGGGTCTGGACCCACCAATGGGTCACAAGCCAATTTCAGGTGGGTCATGAAGCACCTAGAGCAGCCATATTGAAAATATGGGAAGATGGGATGCTGAAAAGGAAAGGGAGTGTGGCTGTTTTGCTTGTGTCAAGGTTGTAAATAGGCTTTTTTCCAGTGGTGTCATCTACAAACAAGGAATGGGAACGCTGGGTGGGACTTCTGTGGGACTTCCGCGTGATTGGCTGCCTGCCCATCCCGTTCTGCGGCTGCCCTGGCCTGGGGGGGGGGTTGCCTGCTCACCAGGAGAGATGGGTGGGGGGTGCGCCGGAGCCTGGGCGAGCAGCGGTGGGGCGCGCAAACCGGGGGCAGCCCCCCCCGAGGCCAGGGCAGCCGCGGAACGAAATGGGCAGGCTGCCAATCACGTGGAAGTCCCGCCCAAGTCCCGCCCAGTGTTCCCGTTCCTTGTTTGTAGATGACACCACTGCTTTTTTCCCTTTGTTTTTATTGGAAAATGGCTGAGAAATAATCCAACTTATTGCTGCATTTTCAGGAAAGGAGCAGGCTCTGGCATTACAATGACGGCACTTCTGGCCATGACATCACTTCCCGGACAGATTGTCATTCTAAAAAGTGGGTCCCAGTGCTAAAAAGTTTGAGTACCACTGCCATAGAGAGATGTGTGAGAACTGAGAGAACTCTGAGAACTAATTTTATTGGAATTACGTAAGTTCCCTCCCAATGCTTATTGATGTTTTATCTAAGTGGAACCTTCCAAAGGTGAGATTTTATTGGCAATTCTAGAGATAAGCAACCCCATCTGACAGACTGAAAATATGATTACAATTTTTGCGTCTGTCAAAATTCCTACATTTTACTTCAGAAGGACTCACGAAGCAGAGTTTTTTTCTGCTTTTTGTGAGAGGTTTTTTCAATGAATATCAGCAATGGATGCAATGCCTGTCAGCAAGGTGTTATCTAATAACAGAAGATACAACATGAAGTGGGTATGACATTTTCTTTGGCAACTGGCCTCCTGTACTCATAGGATTCTCCTTCAGCTTGTGTTTAAATGTAAGAATGAAACAAAATGCTTAACTTTGTCAATAAAATTATTGCCCACATTTTCATTGTGAACAGAATGGGCATTAATTGTGTACACTTCCTCAGAATTGCTTATTCACTTATAGCAGCCTTTTTCAACCAGCGTGCCAAGGCACATTGGTGTGCCACGAATGGTCCGCAGGTGTGTCGCGGGAGTTTGGGTAAGGGTCATTTCTTCTTAGGGTCATTGGGGGATGAGACCCACACCAGCAGTGTGGTGTGCCTTGACACTTTTAGCACCTTCTCAGTGAGCCATGAGATGAAAAAGGTTGAAAATTGCTTACCTATAGCAACATTTCATTTTATAGAGATCATGACACTGATCAATATTTGGGGATGGAAAGGAATCTCTCCTCAGGCAAGATGCATCAGGGTTTTTACATGCCTTGCTTTCTCTTAGAGCGCAATCCTTAACTGGAGTTAGGCCGGCATAAGCTAAGCCAGCAAAGTTTGGCCAGCTCAAGGGCCACCATAAAGCATTTTTGGACTACTCTCGGAGTCAGGGAGGATGGCGCATGCCTGTGTGCTCAGAGAGACTACGAGAGTGGACCAGACATACTTTACAATGCTCCTTGCGCTGGACAAACTTTGCTGGCTTAGCTTATTCCGGCCTAACTCAGTTTAGAATTGCACACTTATTCTTAGCAGCATTTTAAAATTTTGTTGTGTGTTACAAAAGCAATTTCTTGGGTTGCATCCCAAGTCAGTGTCATGAATGGAAAAGACTCTGTGAAGGGAGGGAGGGAGGGAGGGGAGATTCTGCTGAACTCACTTCCTTCTGTAGCCACCTATGACTTCTGCCCCCATGATATGCTCCTGAGGGTTGGGGGGTGGCAGGAGGACTTGAAGCATGGGCTAGGTGCTAAAGCACCAAGGGGTATCAGCAAAACAGCTCTTTTATTCTAAAAGAGAATTTTGTTCTCCTAGGAAAGCAATCTTGGCTCCTTTGCCTTGCTTCGTACTTAGAACTAACTAGGGCTACTGCCTAGCCTGCCTGGGTTGGCTTTTGAAGCTCTTCTCTGCTTTTTCTTGTCTGAAGTTCTTCTCTGCAGTGCCTTGGCATCTCAGGATCTCTGCAACACATCCAGTCACCTCAGCAGATAACCTTCATCTTTGTTAGATAACCTTGATATCTTGGTCTTGGGCAATCCAGACCTGTGACCTAAAAACCTCTTCTGTGTCTCACAGCGCAATCCGGCACTGCCCGTCGCGCCGACCCTACGTCTTAGCATCGGCGTGACATCACTAGCGTCGATGTGGGAGCACTGATCGGCACCCCCGCGTCGGTGCTGGAGCAGCAGGACTGAAGCCAGTCGGCGCGAGGAAGGGTTGTCCCAGGGGTTTATTCCCTCCCACCCCCACAAGTTCTCTGCTATAAGTAATTCCCCTGGGAGCTAAAATCAGCTTTGGGGCAAAACATGCTGGAGGAGGGTTCAGTTTCTTCCACCCACTGGCCCCTGACACAGCTGCCTCCCACCCAACCTCACTTTTCATCCATTTGGCAGGGCTAGAGTTGGGTCTACCACCATCACGTCTGGCTTGACCTGTGGAGGCCGCAGCCCTGAAGTTTCCTGAAAAATATGGATATTTAGTGAAATATGCTCCCTTTTTAATAGGAAGTAATCCATTTTGGAGAAGCATCACACGTAATTTGGTGCAATTGAACTTCGTCTTTAACCTTTTGCTATGATTTATGTGATTAGGTCACCAGAGAAAGTAGTTTTCGAAAGCATGATTAACCACTTTAAGGAAATCATTTCTGTCTTCAAGCACTTTGTGTAACTGCGCTCTTCAAGTGTTTGTCCTTCCTCATAAAATTGTCTGGGGAAGGGGGGGGAGAAAAGTGGAAACATTTTGCTATGAAGAATTGTCTTGGATTTGAAAAGCAAGGAGCCTGGAGGACAAAGGAGTCGGTTGCAAATTGACTGGAGGCGATATCCCGCCACTGAATATCAACGCTGATGTGATTTTGGTGGAACAAGTTCCAGAACAAAGTACAATGCTAAGTAGCAACAAAATGCCTACTTGGAGCTTGCTAGGACAGTCTTATCAATTACAGTCCATCTTCCAGGTATTCTAACCTATTATTGACTGCTTATACTAAAGATTTCTCTCTCTCTCTCTCTCTCTCTCTCTCTCTCTCTCTCTCTCTGTGTGTGTGTGTGTGTGCTATACTACTATATTATAATACACACTCATTCAACATCTTAGGGACACTTTACTGGCTCAAGTTCATGTCCTTGGGCAAAACAAAACCACAAGCAGAAAAATGCATTCAAAGCATAGAGAGAAGACCTCCTTTTTCTCCCATCCTCACGGTTGCAGCATCACTCTATGAGCACAATCCTAACCTGGAGTTAGGCTGGCACAGTGAGGCCAGCAAAGTTTGGTCAGCACAAGGGACACCATAAAGTGTGTTTGGACCACTCTCAGAGTTAGAGGCCAGCACACAGAGGTGCACCATCCTCCCTGACTCTGCGAGTGGTCCAAATGCACTTTACGGTGGCCCTTGTGCCAGTCAAACTTTGCTGGCCTCACTGTGCCGGCCTAACTCCAGGTTAGGATTGTGCCCTAAGTTCCTGCTTCTGGCCCAGCTGTTGAGTTTAAAGGGAAGCAGGAGGATATTGGAAGGGGCAGAGGAAATAGTGGGGTTTGGTAGGAGGAGGGAGCCCATGAGGCCGCTCATCTTTTAAGAGTGCTTCACCAGCCCTGAATCTCGTTTCTATACCAAGATATAAATTTCACTTGCAGGTTCGATTTCCAACACATCTGCAGTCAGTCCTCATTATCCACTAGGGATTGGGTTCCTGGAAATCCTCATGGATAGTGAATTCGCAGATAATGAACCATTTATCATATGGTATCAATGGGGTTAGGTGCAAGGGGCTCTTTATCTGCCATTCTCTGCTGGAAGAATCCAGCAGAGATCCTCAGGAAGTCAGCAGAGTGCAGCAGGAAGTGCCAAAAGATCTCTGAATGCTGCAGAGACCTTCCAGAGGCTGCAGGGACTTTCAGAATGGCACCTGCGACCAACATGGACCCCTTAAACAAGGCCGGTGGATGCTTCTACCAGCCATTTTAAAGGGTCAGTGCTGGTCGCAGGTGCCCTCCTGAACATCCCTGCAGCCTCTGGAAGGTCTCTGCATAGTGGATAATGAGGACTGAGGCACAGATAACGAGAAAAGTAGCAATTCTGCTCCTCACAAATTTGTAAACAAATTTGCAGATAGCAAGTTCACATATAAAGAGGACCGGCTGCAGTGATGTCATTCAGGGGGGACGGACCAGAATGGGCGTTCTGGATCCTAACGGGCTCTGTGGCTGGTTCCGGGTTCCCGACAAGTGCCAATCAAAAGTGAGTTCCTGTTCCTAAATCATTTGAATGATACCACTGACCGGCTGTATTAAATTTCCTCTGTCTTTGCCCTAGCACTACCATTTAAAAGTTGTGGATTGGGGGTCTCCTCAGCCCCTTTTTGCTGGCCTGTGGAAATAGTACAGTTAAATATGAATTCTCCCCCACTCCATGAAGCTGCAAAATCTCTCCTGACCCCCAGTTCCCAAATACATGTTCCCTCCCACCTTTATAGTACTCCAAGCCTCTGCAGAGACCTTTATAGTCCTCCAAGCCTCCTTCCTTTTCAACTCCATCTATTGCCTGGGGCAGCATTGGAGGAACTCTTAATCACAGAGAGCGGGAAAGGGGAGGCCTCTCTTCCCCGGCTGGGAAGAAAGGCCCCAGTGGCCATTGGGAAATGTAGTTTTTGCTAACATAACATCTCAGCTGCTCTTCCCCTTTCAGCATCCCCACACACGTTTTATTTATCCTTGCAAACAGGTGTCTGCAACTTTCTGCAACTGGGGATGATTTGGAACAGAGCAACAGGTGGTGGGGAAAGGTTTAAATCTCAGTACCCCTCTGCTCTCTCAAAGCTATTTTTCCATTCTGGAAGTAGCTATTGTGGTTGAAAATCCCACATTTGCATGTAAGATCTATCCTCTTTCTCCCCTGCAAAGCTTCCTGGCTGGAGACAGCTCCCCGCTAGTCATGCACATACGATTCTTCTTGGCTATGGGCACAAGTACCAGCTGAAAGCTGCAAACTATTCCTCTAACAGGCAGGTTGTGACCCATCAAAATTCCTTGGCTGGCTGAACAGTGATTAACATTTAAAATATATCAAACTCGGCTCCTAATTAAAGTTCAATAATGTAAGACTTTGAACCTCTTCATTGCCTTTGGAAATCATCAGAAAGGCAGCCTGCTTATCACCCAAAGTCATTATCATAAAGCACTGAGCTTCCAGCCCTCCCCACTCTTCATCCCCACGGCAGGGGCCAAAATTGCATCCAAGCGATGGCATGTTAGTCAAAGAGGGTTTGCTGCTTATTGTTGATTCAGGCACTGCTTCCTCATCCTGGAGATGAAACTGGATGGAAAACATGCTTTCCAAAAATGTTTGGCAAGAAAGCAGTGGGCTCAAATCTGGGCTCGTGCCCACAGAGCTTCCTATGACAGCAGTCCAAGTGAGGGTTGGAAGAACTGTTTTTCAAGAACAGCTTTCATACTACTGTGACATCCCATCCGCTTGATGACCAATTTTTTTTTTTAACACTGCTTGTGAAATATTTGCCTCTTTGTTTATATATGAAGCAATCTCAGATTAGACCACTGGTCCATTTTGGGAGTATTATCAGGGACAGCCTAAGATCTCTTGATGCCTGCGGGTGCATGTTAAATACTTTGCCCATTACTCAGTGATGTGTCAGCCTCTGCTCCTCCCACTCCTTCTCGCACCGTATTTCCTCTTCCTCTTTGTCCCCTTCTTGCTTTTCCAATCCAGGGAGTGGAAGGAGAACGAGGAGAATCAAGAATAGAGAATAGAGAAGAATAGAGAAGAATAGAGGAGAATAGAGAAGAGCAACCCTACCAGTCTGCTGCCTGATGCAACAGGCTCAGTTGGCCTTATTGATGGGCCAGCCCTGAGTATGGTCAACACAGACTGGCACTGGCTCACCACAGTTTCAGCAGTCTTTTGGAGACGCCAGGTGCATTATTCCCTTTAAGCTCGGTGCTTGCGCAGCTCCAATTCCCGCCTAGCTGAATTTCTCAGAGCTTGGTTTTTCCTGAAAGCCCAGCGATGATGTCATATGCCATCACTGTGTGTCTGTAAGTGATGGGGAGCTGCCATGCAGCCAGTGAAGGGGTCCACACAGTAACCCTGATTTGGAACCCAGGAATTGAATCTGGGACCTTTTGAGCAAAGCAAGTGCTCTACCACGGAGCCACATCCCCTCCCTTGAGGAAGGGCCATCTGACCTGCTCTGGCCTATTGATATAAAGAGGCTTCCTTCTTGCTGGTGAGACTCATCTTCCTGCAATCCTCTCATTGACCCCTCCCACTCCATTGACTTCATTGGTCTTCAGTGATGTCATCACACAGCCACGACTGGGGACATGCCGGCCGTCTGCTACTAGTCACAATATACACTCCCAAATAAAAATACTAAAGAAATTAAGCAGTAACTAAACCAGTCAACATCTAATGAGTTCCAAAGAGAAGCAGCCCTCAGGCCTTCCTGCCTTTTGGGAAACGCAATGAGTTTTCCTGTCTCCTGTAGGAGCATTTTATGAGGGCACTCAAGGAAGCCTCTCCGCCTCACTTCCACTGATAGGCTCATATAAGGGATTTGAAGGATCCAGTGAGAAAACTCAATAAAGGCAAGGAGAGATATAGGGTCAGTGACCTAATATTACTTCAGTTGCTTAATCACTGCATAGAAGTGCCAAAGGGACTAAAATTGATAGTAGGCTGGCCGTGTTCACCATGGGGCCACTACATTTCTTTGCCTGTCAGGGGCCTTCAAAGATATGATACATGGCTCCATAAGCCGCCATCTGTGGAATATATTAAATGTTATATATCAGGAATCTTTATAAAGCAAACTTTTGTTCCATTTGGGTTGAATTGGAACTAAATGTTGAATTGGAAGTAAACACACACACACACACACACACACACACACAACAGAGGAGGGAGGGAGGGGGAAGAGAGAGAGAGAGAGAGAGAGAGAGAGAGAGAGAGAGAGAGAGAGAGAGAGAGAGAGCGCTAATTTCAATTGTGCCATTGAAGCTATGAGGCCAAGAATGCTTACCATGCAAGACCTTCTCTACTTCCCACCTTCTCAAGATCCTTCCATCTTCTTCGATAACAGTTAATCTGTAAAATGGCCAAAGAAAATGAGGCCAAACTACACAGAATTTGGAATTGAATAAATTTCTTCATAGTTTGTGGGCCAAACTAAGTGAACTTTTGCAGCCCAATTCTATGGTGCCTGGCCCCATAGGAGCGTTGGTACCAAAATGGCTACTGCTGCATCTTATGAGTGCGGCGGCAGCTGGAAGAGACGGCTCAGGAGAAGGGGTGGCCCATCCCCTTCCCCTGTGAGAGCTTTGGCCCAGCAAAGGGCCTTCTCAAATCTACACCAGCTATTTTGCCAGCACAGATTTGAGAGCCTCCATGTTGGGGCGCATGGCCTGACATGGAGGATAGGATCCAGTGGTGAAGGCCACCACCAGTCCCACCCTGCTCTGCCCCCTTTTGTTCTCTCCCTGCCCTGAAAGAGCTTCCCGCTGGTGGCAGTGAGACTACTGGCTGGTTCTGTGTCAGGTTCTCCTTGCGCTGGGGCCTGGTGCTGGCTCAGCACTGGCAGTAACCCTTACGACACTTTTGCAACACCAGCCCTGGCGGTAAGGCCACATATGATTGGGCCCTTATTCTCTTTAGCAGCAAAAGAGAAGAGTAAAAGGGACTACAGGCTCTCTGCCACTACCATCTTAGTACACCCCACTGAAACTATTGATTTTTGCCAACCTCCTCTAAAACTGGCCCCTGTTCCAGGACCCTCCACTTCAGCAGACATCCAAATCTGAGTCAAAAAGTTTTTTTCTTGATTACTTTTGGCACAGCCTTGTCGGAGGAGGCATTTGATCCTTATGTTTCCAGTATTGGCTTGGATGGGACACCCAGCCACCAGACCAGTAATGCTATCTAGCCGGTAGGCTGGGCGGGAGTTTCGTTTGAGCAGCAGCCCGCCCGGTGCGTAATGCTGCGTTCCGCCGCGGCGGCGGGCGGGGCGGCGGGCGGAGCAGCGGCAGAACGCAGTGTTACGCAACGGGCGGGCTGCCGCTCAAACAAAACTCCCGCCCAGCGTACTGGCTAGATAGCATTACTGCACCAGACCCACTGCCAGCAGAAATACAACTATCAGACCTGCCACAAAATTTAGACTCAGGGGAAATAGGAAACAGAAGGAAGAGGGAGGGATCCAAAAGAACAGAATTGAAGGAATTGGAAAACCAACATATCTCCCAGAGCTTGGTTTTTCTTTCTGTAGTGATGTTCCCCACGGCTTGTGACTCTAATATGTTTCCGTGCAGCCATTTGTGCTGCAACACAGTAATATTAATAAAAGCAGTAACGATAATGGGCACAATTGGATATATATGGATCACGATGGATGGAGAACATTTTGCAAGCTAATATTGAGCAACATATTTTTCTCCTGGCCAATTACTGACAGGAAAACATCAGAGGTGAAGCAGTTTTTATTTCCCATTAAATTCTGTCTAAATACAAAAAATATTGCATCATTACCTAGCGAATTGTTTTTTAACTTACAGCAGTTCATCATCAGGCAGATACTGTCATGTCTTGATGCTTGAGTCATTATACTTACAAAATTTAATTTTTAATGATGCAAAAATTATGCAGGATATACAGTTTCTTTACTCCCTTTCTTTACTCCAGGAGACCTGATTGCTACCAAACGGGAACACAAACCAAAGCTGGCCAACTTAAGAACATAAGAACATAAGAAGAGCCCTGCTGGATCAGGCCAAAGGCCCGCCTAGTCCAGCTTCCTGTATCTCACAGCGGCCCACCAGGTGCCCCACCTTTTCAGGTGCCTCTGAAAAGAACTTACGCCTTTTCAGAGGACATTCTGTTCTGCAGACACTAGTTCTAGGCAGTAATGGCATCTAAATGATTTAGCAACAGGTACTCACTTTTGATTGGCACTTGTGTCGGGGCCCGCTCACCAGAAGTGAGGTCATAGCCGGAACCCAGGAACCGCCCCCAGGAACCGCCGCGCCTCCTCGGTAGGCCGCGCAGCGGCCCGGGAGAAGGCCCGGGAGTCCCAGGCCTTCTCCTGGGCCGCCGCGCGGCTACCGATTCCCCCCCCCCAGGAACCGCCGCACCTCCTCGGGAGGGAGCCCCAGGCGGCCTACCTGCTCACGCTGCTGCTGCCATCAGTCTCCCTCGCTCCGCTGCCTGCCTGCCTGCCTGCCTGCCTGGCTCTGAGAACGTGCAGGCAACTCAAACGTGCAGGCAATTCAAACGTTGCAGGGGATGGAGCGGAGCGCCGACGGAGTCGACGAGTGGGCGGGCGAATGGGCGGGGCCAGCCCTAATCCTAGCAACGAGTATGCACATACCCCCGCGTACCTGCTACATGACATGTCTGGTTCTAGGTCTAGTTTGATCTGCCCCCTTGTGGATGCACAACGCTTCAGCAAAGTTAGTGACAGTTAGCAAAGGGATCACAAAGACAAAATATACAGAGGCGTACCTGACCAGGGGGCCACATGGTCCTGGGCTACATGTGGACGGGCCCCACAAGCCTCTGCTGCTACTGCCGCTTGCCCTCTAGAGCCATAGTCGCCCACCCTCTGGGGCCCTTCCAAGGGCCAGGCAGGCCACATGTGATATCTGCAGGTCCACCGAAAGCCTTCTGAAGCTTTTTATTTGGAGGGCTTTTAAACAGTACTTCTGGTTTTCTGACAAAAACTGGAAGTAATGTTTAAAGGCCTTCAGATGTGCGAAGCTGTGGAGTGGATGGCGTAGAGGCAGCCTTGGGGCGGGAGGTAGTCTGCTGACCTGGGCTGGGGCAGCGCATGGGCCAGGGACATGACTGAAAACACATGCACTCATATGCTATTCAGTTATCAGTTGGAGGACATGAGGAATGAATGAGGAGAGATCCCCTCTAGAGGATCTCCTGGTGCACTGAGGACTCCACCAATATCAATATCCACTCAGTTGAGAAGAAGTGGGGAAAGGAAGGTTGGGTACCCGTTCTTTCAAGACACTTGGCAACTTTGTTACCTGCCCTTGGTTCCTCAGTACAGAGAGGGGGAAAGCTCATTGGTCAGGGATGCCAAGAGGAAAATAAGGCTCCTTCCATTTGGTTTTGGAAAAGAAGAGCCTCATGCAGGAATGTGCAAGACATCAGTATGTAGAATGTAGAAAACAGGAATTGTGTTCCCTGCATGCCATCAGAGCTGAAAGAAAAAGTAGTACTATATATATGGGCAGGAAGCCAAGCTTTCCTTTTGAATATGCAACATGCTGATTTGTATAATGCACAGTATAAAGGTGTAGATCCCCCTTTTGTCAGGGGAGCACAACCTAACATCTAAGCCAAGTGCTCCCGAGACGGTTGTCTTGGATAAACAGAAGTGAATCTTCACTTGCAGATTGTGTTGCCTCTCCAGAATGAATTTCTCCAGATTTAGAGCCTAGAAGAGGAGTAATTTAAAATTCCTCTATCGATGATGATGATGGTGATGATGATGGTTCAACCTGAATAAGCAAAACTTGCTCTGGAGCTATCTAAGAGCCAAAGTTTCTGCCAACAAATGAGTGTTGTGCACACTATAATGCAAATGTTGATATTGGCAGAAAACCTTTCAGGCTATCATATAATAGATTTATCAGTAACTTCGTTGGTTTGACAACTCTGTGTGAATCTGTGTGGCATCTGTTTTCTGGAGTCCCTTAATATCATTCCGGAGTTGATGGAACGATGGTAATTTTTGTTGTCCTCTTGAGCAGATGCAGTGATCCGATGGAATTGAGATACCCTCTAAGTTGGGTCTCACTGGCAAGAAGATTTGTATAAATGATGTTGAATTGCTTGGCATTAACCTTCATATTGGTCTGCAGAGAGATGTATTATTAGATGCTGATGCTATGATCAGCATTATGCAAGACATAAAGGGGAAGAGAGAGCCTTGACTCTGAATAATTTTCAATCTAAAAACCTCTGACATAGCAGTCGGAAGACTGCAGTTCATAAGTCAACAGACTGCGTTATTTGCTGCCCCAGTTCCTCTGAAGATGTCCTGGAAAGGATTGTCATGGTCTTGTTATGGTGAAATAATAGATCCCTAAACTGGGAGGCATTTGGTTCACATTTTACCTGCTTGCACTGTTGATATTGCTTTACCCCAAAGGAGATTGCTCATGGGGACGCAATGGGGTTCAGATTTCCCAAAGTTTTGATTTAGAGACATACTTCACTCTTATGGAGTGCAAGCCTAACCTGGAGTTAGGCTGGCACAGTTAGGCCAGCAAAGTTTGTCTGGCACAAGGGACACCGTAAAGCGTGTTTGGACTACTCTCGGGACGCAATCCCAAGCAGCGCTTGACCGGCGAGTCCGACGGGCCAGCGCCATATCCAGTGCTGCTTAGGACAGGCTGGAGCCTCCCCGCGGCAAGGGAGTGTGTGCTCTCTTACCGTAGGAGAGGCTCCAGCCTCCCCTATGTGCTCCTCGGATCTGCACCCATTGAAGAGTGGGTGCAGATCTGAGGAGACTGCACGGCCCAAATTGGGGCCGCCTGGCCTTACTGATGGCCTAAGGATGTGGCCATATGAACAGGGGCGGACCTAGTTGAAATGGCGCCCATCATGCAATGCTTCTAATTTGTATGGGAGATTAGCATGTGCCCACCCCCCAGTTATATAGGCAAATTGGAAGCATTGCATGATGGTCGCTGCTCACATGTGGCTTTTTCAGACACTGACTCAGATTTTTGAAAGTGGAGACACAGGGATTTCAAACTGAAATAAGCAAACGTAAAGAACCAACTACAAAAAAAACTAATGCTGAGCTCACCATAACCTTAAAAGTTATGAAGATTATATATCCATGAAGATTACATAGCTGGCTTTCAGGCTACTTTAAAGATGCCTTGGCACTTTAAAGATGCTATGAATGGGTGGGAGAAGGTCCAGGATCTGGGCACTTTCCCGCCCTGAGGAGCCCAGGTCTACCTGCCGTCATTTCTAATGGATAGACCTGGGCTCTGGACCCGGTCTACCTGTGGCTGGTTCCAATGGGTAGACCTGGGCTCCTGTGGGGGGGGTGCGGCTGGGGGGGTCTAAGGCCAAATTGGCACCCCTACGGAAATGGCGCCCGTGGCTCTAGCCACCCCAAGCATCCCCTAGATCCACCTCTGCATATGAACACATCCCAAGCCCACCCAGGTCCTGTCCAAGTCCCGCCTCCCCCTCCCCCCCACCAATCCTGTCCCAATATGGGACGGAGAATCCCTTGCGCCGACCGTCTTCGGTCGGCGCAAGGGATGCTCCTCGTCGGTGCTCTGAAGCCAGTGCTGCGATCAGCATTGGCTTCAGAGATGCAGCACTGACGTGGTGGTGCTGCTCGGTGCCCGTGCGCCAGCGCTTCGCCCCTTGCGTCGACGTGATGATGTCGCGTCGATGCAAGGGGCACACTAGGATTGCGCTGTCAGAGTCTGGGAGGATGGTGCATGTCTATGTGTGGCCTCTCTGACTCCGAGAGTGATCCAAACATACTTTATGGTGCCCCTTGTACTGGCCAAACTTTGCTGGCCTAACTGTGTCGGCCTAATTCCAGGTTAGGATTGTGCTCACTCTTCAAATATATTTATGTATACCATGGACAATCATCTTCCTTGTAGCAACCACAAGGTTAGCCACTGCTTCTCAACATCCCACCCGCTTCTTTGCTTAGGGGGCAGGGATACACTGTTCTATCTTGGCAACAGCAGTGAGTCCATGTCTGTCAGCTGTATCAGGAGGACTCCTGTACAACCTCTCTCTGGATGACCTCTTTCCATAAGGTAACACTGGGTATCCAATAGGCAGAAAGCATATTTTATTCACTGCTTTCATGGCACAGTAGTGTGCCCTGGCACACAGTTTGGGAATTGCCACCTTAAAGTAAGTCATATGGAAAATGCTCCATTGCTTAACAAGCAACTGAGCCTGAAGATTGTGGAAGGCTCTGGCTAGAGGAATGGATCAATCTGTGGAGATGGAATCAGAGGCAAGATGCAATTCTGTTCCTCGAGCAAAAGTGGCAAACAGCTGGAGATAGCAGCCTAAATAGAATGAAATTTGCAAAGTGATGCTGGGCAAGCCTATCAGGGAGCCTAGGCAGGACAAGGAATCAGACCTAGTTTTGAATAAAAGAATCAGCTTAGAAGTGCACTGGCTTGTAAAATACCTAAAGAGACTAAGGCGCAATCCTAACCTGAAGTTAGGCCGGCACAGTTAGGCCAGCAAAGTTTGGCTGGCACAAGGGACACCCCAGTGATGTCATGCAGGGGGTACGTGGGGGTACGGGAGTACCTGTTTCTGCCCATTCGCCCGCCCACTCGTTGACTCCGCCCTCTGCAATGTTTGAATTTCCTGCATGTTTGAGTTGCCTGCATGTTCTCAGAGCCAGCCAGGCAGGCAGGCAGTGAGCGGAGCCTTTCCTTTCCTTGCCACTGAAAAATGAGTTGCTCTGGGGTTTTAACATGATGCCAGGCCTCCTTAACATGTTCTGGGGGTCCTGTGGAATACTGTTGCAACTGTTGGGTCAGTTTAAAATCATCTGAGGCCTCAAAAAGGGCTTTTTTCATGTCACTTCATGCCACGACATCACTTCTAGCTTATGACGTCACTTCCGCTGGGCGGGTCCCGACATGTGCCAATCAAAAGTGAGTACCTGTTCTTAAATCATTTAGATGACACCACTGGGACACCCTAAAGTATGTTTGAACCACTCTCGGAGTCAGAGAGGCCAGCACACAGACATGCGCCATCCTCCCTGACTCCTAATATGCTTTATGGTGTCACTTGTGACAGCCATACTTTGCTGGCCTAACCATGCTGGCCTGACTCCAGGTTAGGATTGCGCTCTTAATGGAGAAGGCCAACATCATCTTGGCCCCCCCCCCAAAAAAAAACATCTGATGCAATCAATATTTATCAGAGACTGATGGACAACCAATAGACTTCTTGGGTGAGCTAAACTTGCTAAATCCTGGGAAGATTGTGCAGATATCAGCCTCCCTATTTAGCCTTGAGTACCTGTCAATAAGCGGCAGACAAACAATCATTGGAAGGTCCCCAGCTTTCATCCTGGTCACTCCGGACATTGGGACAGGCCCAGTGCAGAGCCTACCATGCCTAGGCTCTGTACTTGGGAGGGTAGACTTCAGGCTTGTGGGGTCTACTTTTTTCCCAGAACCCCAAGGCCCAACAAGTGGAGCCTGGTGTGAAATAGTCACTCAGAAGGGAAGAAGGAACAGGGTATCTGTGAGGACAGGATTAGCCCAGAAAGGTGCTTTCCACACTAGAACATTCAGTCCTAGTTTTCCCCCAAAGTGTCCAATCCCTTCTGAAAAGGAGTCAGAATCCTTTCCCAATCCACTGTAGATTAATCAGAGATCGATAAGACCCATATATCTCACTCTACCTTTCCCGCCTCCACTCCTGTGCTACACAGTTAGAGCTCTGTATGCAAACGACCTGAATTGGCTTTGGGAGAGATTGTCTTCCTGAGATGGTGGGGTGCCATGGTGTTCCTACGAGGTGGTGAACCACCACTAAACTGTGCAGGAGCCTGAGCTCCTGTGTAATGCGGTCCCTCCCCCTTGCCTTCAGATCCATTAAGGCTTGGAGAATTGTCTGGGAGGCTTTGCTCTCCGAGCCACGAATGGATCTGGAGGTGAGCGGGAGGGGCCACATTACACAGGAGCTCAGCATTTTGTCCCTCTCTGTAGGAACACCACTGGTGGGGTGAAGACTAGGAATTATTCCTAATCTTTGTTGAAAGGATGCTCACTCTTATCTCAGGACTGCCAAACTTCATAGCCTGGTTGCAAACCATTGTTCTGTTGTCTGAGGATGTCGTGGCAGACGGAGGTCATGTTACGCACAGGATGAGATGGTTCAGAAAGTAGCGGAGGCAAAGGAGGCTTTAAAGATGAAGACCGCATCTTTTTATACTTGATTAGTGTCATGATAGCGACAGCATGAGTGGACATTTATTTCCTATTAGCATGGCTCCTTTGGCACATAAGAGCAAAGCGGTTTCCACCAAAATGGCTTTTGAAAAGGAAACACAAAGCAGGAAAAAGGAAAAGGGGTGGTGGTGAAAGCAAGCTCATGGGAATGACAATTAGTGGTTAACTATAAAAAATGGAGAAAATAATTGAGACAAATGACCAGATTTAGTAAAAAATAAACCTCACCATTAAAAACTAATTAAATATTTGCATTTCAGCATTAAGTTTCTGCACCAAAGTTTGGGGGAACAGCAGGGTGACAGGGAGGATTATTGACTAATTTGCTGAAGTTTTAAAATGAGATTAGTTATGTGCAATGTAGGGAAGGTTTACTCAAGCTTTCTACACAGCTGCTTTATTATTCTTTTGAAAGTGAATCATTTGTAACTGTTCTCTGAGATCTTTTATCAGCCACTTATCTCCTTCAGCTGGACTTGTGATATGGCGGGATAAAATGAATCGCCAGCTAATATTGGGAGAATTAATCAGACCAGAACAGCAGGAGAGTAATGACTTAACTTATGGTTATGTATTTGCATTTGGCAGCGGGGGGGGGGGAGAGGGAGGCATAGCACATAATGGGCCCATAGGACTGGGCTGAGAGAGAGAGAGAGAGAGAGAGAGAGAGAGAGAGAGAGAGAGAGAGAGAGAGAGAGAGAGAGAGAGGAACACAAAATATGGAGGTTTCATCTTTATCTTGATCTCAGTGTTTTGGCAGCGCTGTCAGCTTTGAATTAGTTGCAGCATCTCATTATTCAGGTTGTCATTAAGGGCTAAACTGCACATGGTGGAGGCAGAGTTATATCTTTCAGTGTGAGTTTGCCCCAGTCGTAGGCAGCTGTAGGAGTGGCGGGGCCCAATGCGGGGCATTCCTGTGGGGCCCCTCACTTCCATGCAGGACCCCCACGCACTTGAGGGGCTGCTCGTGGCACCTGGAAGTAGTTGGCGGTGACATGATGTCACTGCCAACTGCTTCCAGGAGGCCAATTTTGGGCCGTTCGGCGGCAGGGGCAGGTGGGAGGGCCCATAGTAAAGCTGCTGTGCTCACCCCACTGACCTACAACCCGCAGAGATCCTGTCTGCAGCCGCCGCCAATCTGCTCACTGCACTGGTGCGGGCCACCCCAAAGTGTGGGGCCCAAAGTGACGAGTATAGCAGTGTGTGTGTGTGTGTGTGTGTGTGTGTGTGTGTGTGTGTCTTGCGCGCACATGTGCCTTCCCTTGTCTTGTTTTTCTCCCTAAGATTCTTCTTCATAGCTATGTTTCTCCCAATTTGAGTTATTTCTGTTAAGTTGGGGTAAGGGATATGACCCCAAGAGGATGGACTATGTGTTGGGGAAAGCAATGGGCAGAGCACAGTAAACTCTATGTATTGCAAAACAAAACAAAATACTTTATTAGATTATGGCAGGCCCAGCTCTCTCTGCCCATATAGTTCTAAACTGAATAAAAGCATAGGACTCCATCCACCCAAAAAGGACTGGTACAAACCAGTCCAAAATGCAAGACATTTTTCCCCCCAAAAATTATCAAATTCAAGAAACAATTAGCCTAATCTAGTTATAAATCAGTGGTTCTCAAACGTTTTAGTACCAGGGCCCATATTTTAGAATGACAGTCTGTCCGGGGCCCACCGTAAATGATGTCATGACCGGATGTGCCATCTTTGTGATGTTAGAGCCTGCCGCTTTCTTGAGAATGCAGCAATAAGTTGGGTGATTTCTCCGCCATTTTCCAATAGCAAGATGAATCTGAAAGAAAAAATGCCTACTTACAACCTTGGCACAAGCAAAAGAGCCACACAGCGCCTCCCCTTTCCAGTGTCCCATCTTCCCATATTTTCAATTATGACTGCGCTAGGTGCTATGCGACTTACCTGAAACTGGCTCACAACTCACCTAGTGGGTCCTGACCCACAGTTTGAGAAACAGTGGTCTAGACATTTGGTGTAGACAAATTTGTTCTCACCTGCCCCTGACAGTAGAACTAGGTCCAATGGGTACAAACTGCAAGAGAGGAGAATCTGGTTAAACACCAGGAAGAAATTCCTGCAGGTAAGGGCAGTTGGACAGTGGAGCAGATTGCCGAGGGAGGCGGTGGATTCTCCCTCATTTGAGACCTTCCAGCAGAGGCTCAACAGGCACCTGCTGGAGATGCTCTACAAGGATTACCTGCTACAGGTAAAGGGTGGAACTAGATGACTTTGTAGATCCCTTCCAACTCGATATTTTGAGCTGTATATTGAGCAATACTTCTTGTATTCATACAACTATTTGAACCCAATATAAAGAAAATTAATGCATGCTTACACATTGCTTAATAAGGCCTAATTAGTTGTAATACGATGTCTCTAAAATACACCGTTTCCAAAAGATGTTAACAATGAAATGAGTTCTTATGCCTTAGTACCCCTATTCTTTTCTCAGGATGCCTGCTTGTTTTCTCTTTGTATAATTTGCCAAATGGGCCCTTGATGGCATAAATTAGACCCGCTGAGTTACAGGTGGAAAAATGCTTGAGATGGGCATGTTTTTATATCTCTGGGATTAGTAAAAGATTTCATTCAGCAGCGTAATTGGCAATAAACACAAGCACTGCATGGAAAATGGTCCTGGGGTTGAGGTTGGGGAGTTATGCCAATATCTATTTATATATATATATATATATATATTTCAAAATTGCATTGACATAATCAAAAGGCATTCTGCACACTAACCTATTAGATCGGATGCTTTTGCTCACTCTCAATAAATCCGCCCTCCTGCTGTCTGTTGATTTCCTTTGCTCCATCCTCACTATGCTTTCCAAACTGCCCCTGCTAAGCAAATTGTTACTCATTATCTATGCCTCAGAATTAAAATTGGAGAGATTTATACAGTTCTTCCTAAAATAAACCATTCATATTGCAAATTATTTCTTATGCAGGTACAAATGGTAGAGGTTTATTTTCTCTGATGCCACATCAACAAAAAGCAAGTGTGGACCCATCAACATGCAGCACAATTTCTGTAGTTTGCTCTTACTTTTGTTTTATCGCCCCCCAAAGAAGAATAAGGCCCCAGTCCTAGCTTTCTGGCAGTGCAAGTTCCCTTAGGGTGGTGTGAAAGACGGGTTACTGTCGTGCACTGCCAGGCCACTGCCAGAGCCACCGTTAGCACTGATAAGTTGGCGCCACAGGTCCACATGGACCAGCACAAGTTATTTAGGTAGTGCAGGTCCGAGTAGAGCCCAGGTTTAAGGGAAACATTGTTCCTTTATCCAGAGACGACCTCCAATGTTTTTAATGTTTTAATTTTGTAATTGGTTTTTATACTGAATATTTTTAGTATTTGATTTTGATTTGCTTGATGTCAATATTGTTTTATTGCATTATGTAAGCCCCCTTGAATCCCCTTCAGTGGGGAAAAAGGCGGGATATACGTCTTTTTAAACAATTAAGCAAACAAATAACTGCCCCTCCATATGGTGGATGCAACAGTTGCCATTTTGGTGCTGCTGTCTTGGTAGCGGAGGAGATAGGGTTGGGCTGTAAGACAGGTGGCAATACTAGATCAGTGGTCCAGAGCCTATCAAAAACTGTGCCTTGGGCCCTGGCCCTAGTTTATTGGTTGTGCTGGAATAGTCATTTGCATGCACGATTCTCCAACATGCCAGGGAGGGGTTTATCTCAGTGGTGGGACATATGCTTGTGTACAGAAATCCTAGGTGCAATCCCTGACATCGCCAGGTTGAAGCCCCTACCTCAAACCCTGAAGAACCATCACCAATCAGCATTGAAAGTACTGAGCTAGATGACTGCCATCCGTAGAGGGCAGCACCATATGTTCATATACCCTGTAAGTTTATACGAATTCTTATCAACGAAAGGGAGTAGTTCAGCATGAGCACATGCTTTGTATGCAACACTCTCAAATTAATTCCCTCTCATCTCCAGCTAAGACAGAAAAAAAGACCCTGGAGAGCCTCTTTGAGTCCACATACAGAATACTGGCCTGATTCAATATATGGCAATTTCCCCACACTCCTATATGTTCCGGCTTTCCACAGGTGACTATAATAGAAGCTTATTTGTGCTTTCCTCTGTTTAATGCAGGCATGTGCTTTTCTTTTTAAAGCTGAGAAACCTTTTTATTGATGAAACTGAAACGGAATTTTGGGGGTGAATGGAAAACATTTGGAAATGGAAAACAATGGAAAACACAAATGGTGTTTGTATTTTCAATGGTGTCTGAATCTCTCCTTATACCAGTACATTTCCTTTGTCAGGATAAATAAAAACAGGATGCTGCATCCTGTTCAGATCCTGCATTCTGTTCAGTCTGAAACTCTCTCAGCCTTGTTCTGACGTTTTGTAACGTAAAATAAAATGATGAGGAACAACCACTAATCCAATTGGCCTTTGATTAGAGTCAACTGTTTTTCAGATTTTACAACTTAGCTGTGCTGTGAATCAGTCTGGCTAATTTACACTCAACTATAAATGCTCAGACCAGCATTTTTCCTTTTCCCTCCTCTTTTAATTTTGCTTTCAAATCTGAGGCTATATTATGTCAGGGCCAGTGATCCGGGGACAAGACGGTGAGGAGAAATGGGTCACCCAAGGGCAGCCACCAAGGGTGTGTCTGAG
The DNA here is from genome assembly GCA_029204185.1 of Lerista edwardsae. Lineage (NCBI taxonomy): Eukaryota > Metazoa > Chordata > Lepidosauria > Squamata > Scincidae > Lerista > Lerista edwardsae. Next base: position 4,705,637 of record JAJKFI010000001.1, read on the forward strand.
TCAGGCCTGAGTCAACAGCGTTACAGGAATAGTTCTTTCCATTGCCAGAAAGGCAGCCTTTTACACACCCCAATTCTAACCTGCACTGGAAAAGGGAGACCAGTTTGCCTCCCCTGTATCCAGCGCAGGGTTGGGGTTGAATGCAGCACAACCCAGGCAAGGGGAATTAATTTACCCCTCTTACCATATAAGAAAATTTCTGCTTACCTTTCTGGTGGCGGCCTGGTCTCCTCTGGGACTCCTGAGATCAACACCAGCTCTTGTGGCATGGATCTGAAGAGTGGCGGTGTGTGTGTGGGTGGGTGTTTGGGCTAGCCTGGGAGGATAGAATTTGGCGACCCCTGCTCCCACCGAGATCCCCCCATTCCACCCTTGATTGCACCCAGTGGTGTCATTCAAATGATTTAGGAACAGGAACTCACTTTTGATTGGCACTTGTCAGGAACCCGGAACCAGCCATGGAGCCCGTTAGGATTCGGAACGCCCGTTCTGGTCCGTTCCCCCTGAATGACATCACTGATCCCACCGCACTGTCAAATGACACTAGCTGATAGGCAGTCTGCAGAGTGCTGCTGGTGATGTGAGATTCAGAGGGCCTTAGCAGCGTCACAGAATGGCAGAGGGGTGGCCATTATGGTAGCCCACAGGATAGGCTGGCAGACCTTGTGGCTCTTCAGTGTATCCTGAAGATAGAATTCGGCCATTGTTTATTTTAAAATATGTTCCCTACTGTTCCCATGCATTCTGAAGCTGTTCTGGGTGGCTAACAACACTAAGATAAACCAGTGACAAAGTATGATGATCAAAACAACAGCATAAAATGCATGGAGAACAATCCAAGTCATGTGTCTTCTGGTTTTTAGTCCTTTTGCCTATACACCCCCCCCCCAAAATGCACAGAGTAAAACTTTTTGCTCACAAATTTGCTGCAAGTACAGTATAACCTAAAACTCAGCCCCCAGAAAATTCACGGTGCAATCCTATTGTGCCCCTTGCATCGATGCTACATCATAGCGTCGATGCAAGGGGCAGAGCGCCGACATGGGGATGCCAATTGGCTTGAGCAACAGGATCAGCCCTGCAGGCAGTGCCGGTCCTGCTGCGCCCATGCTGAGCCTCTCTTGCATCGGCTGAAGCCGGCCGCTGCAAGGGAGGCTCCACGCTGTGGCGGCAGCAGGATTGGAGGCGGGAGGGAGATTGTGGGTGGGGAGAAGGCAGGGAGTGAGCGGGCTTGGGAGGTGGCCATACGGCAACCTCCTAAGCCCTTTCGGGAGACCACACAGCTCTGATTCAGGCCGTGCGGTCCCCTCGGATCTGCGCCTGCTATTTAGAGGTGCAGATCCGAGGAGCGCATAGGAGAGGCTAGAGCCTCCCCTACAGTAAGGGAGCACTCTCCTAAGCGGCGTCGGATATGGCACTGGCCTGTTGGCCTCGCCAGTCCGGCACTGCTTAGGACTGCATCTTCAAATTCCTAAAATGAGGGAGAAAACAGCTGCTGTCTCTACACCTAAAGGAGATTTCATGAGTTATTTTCTATTATTCCCTTCAATAATATAATAGACTCTATATTCCACATCCCAGCTCCACCCCCCTCCCCAGGCCAGCAAACCTCCCGGTCTGTCCACCACCTGCCCAGAAATGCCCTCCTGTTCTACCTCACAGTGCCCAGAACCGCTCCTGTGCCAGCCGAACTCTGCTGCCAGGGTCGGCCCTGTGGGCGCAGCGCTGGCTTGGGGGGTCCTGGACGGCACCCTCATGCCAGTGCTGCATACGCAGGGCCGACGTAAGCCGCTTGGGTAGGGGGCACCTTGAATGGCGCCCTGAATATAATGGCAATAGTAGTGCCAAACAACTAGCAAAATTAAAATTACACCTTTAAATTACAAAATCATTTAGGATAAAATTGCACATTGTATCTAGTGAGAGGATGTGTGCCACCTTTCACTTTATTCTCATTTGTGAAATAAATGGTTTCCTTGATGCATTTATTTCACATATCTGTTACTGGATGCAGTGGTCTCCCATTTGGACTGCTGCGTCTAGGAAAAGCCACCCCCACTTTGAGCAGCGCTTTGTGTTCCATCACGCTGCTGCCACTCCTGGCTGTCGTGCTACACAGATTCACGCTCTGGGCACTCTTGCCTTTTGCCCCAGCAGGCTTTGCACCCAGATTTCTGGGGAGATGCAACTGCCCAGAGAGTCTTTCTGAGCAGCGTGACAGAACAGAAAGTGTTGCACACAGCGGGGATGGCTTTCCCTGTGTAGTGCATCCGGCCTGCAGTAGCTGACTAAGGGCACAATCCTAACCTGGAGTTAGGTCGGCACAGTTAGGCCAGCAAATTTTGGCCTGCACAAGGGACACCGTAAAGTATGTTTGGACCCCTCTCGGAGTCAGAGAGGCCAGCACACAGAGATGCACCATCATCCCTAACTTCGAGGGTGGTCCAAACACGCTTTACAGTGTCCCTTTTGCCGGCCAAACTTTGCTGGCCTAACAGTGCCAGCCTAACTCCAGGTTAAGATTGCGCCCTTAATGGATTACTTTCAGAAACCAATGACTTGTGCATATTCAGTGATGCAAATTATTTGCTGAATTTAAAAAACACACACAACAATAATCAACTAGTCTGTGCTTTTAGTCATTTATTTTAAACATTTAGTAACAAATATAAAGTCATTTTTGGGTCACCCCTTCCCTGGGGTGTCAGCTGGTGTGATCCGCCCCCACCCTTAGTGACACTCCTGTGTCTTCTCCATGTCTCCTGGCATATTTAGGTAAATTGGAAAGATGGCACATAATTAATGATCATACACACATACTGTACACACACCCGAAGTGTCATGGCTCCAGTACAAATTATATCCATCTGCAACTGCTTCTAAGCACAGAAAAAGAGCTTGGGGGGGAGCCTATCACGGATCTCTCATGCCACATCTGGTTTGGTGCTTAGGTGGCTGTAGTGGAGATAGGACCATGGGCAGCCCATTTAGACACCACCCCAAAAGACTAGAATCCATTCATGCTTCTCTGTCGCAGCCCAACCCCATCCTCCATCACTGAGGATGGTGCAGCAGTCTCACTGACTGAATGGGTGCCACATCCAGTGGGGTGATGGTGGTGGTGGTGGGGCAACCGGAAGGCCAAGCAAAGGAAAAATTTATTTCACTTCTGGGTAGGCTTCCTTTCTGCCTATGGGGTCTCCTCAGACCCACATCAGCTATGTAGCTGGAATATGCTCGAGGAGAGAAAGGGGAGGGATGGGCTAAAAATGGGATCTGATGTGTGCTTTTGCCACTGAGATCTACCCTCCTCCAGCCTGCTCCCAGCCTCCTGCACTCCCCCCCCCCAGAATGCTTCAGAATGCTCTCAACACCCCCCCTCCCTGCTCCCCCTGCCAAATTACCAACACCTGTGGGGTCTCCTGGAGACACTGCCTCTCCAACCATTGCTGACTGTGGCCTGGAAGTGCCACAATGACACCCCAGCATCGAAGCTGCTGCTAACTAAAATGCATGTTCCGGCAGCACAAGACCCAGATAGGATTGTGCCCATCAGTCCATCAGAATTTTACTTCGGAGTAGTGAAATCGGATTGCACTGCTAAAAAGTGCCCATGCGGCCATGGAGCTGGATCAATTCTAGGCCCTGAATATTTGAGTGTAACACTTTTGTGGCAGGCAGCCTCGCAGGCTGAATTTACCCAAGTATACAGTAACATATTACTGTAGATCTGTAAAGGGAAGTCGTGACAATGATGAGCTTCCAAAACTCAGTGTGATCCTTTAGATCAAGACTCTGACTTCCATGTCTGGAATGTATTTTCTGAGCTTCCTGCAGATAAACCTACAGAGCTGCTTTAAACCGAATGAGTTCATTAGCATGTGTGTCCCACTACTGTCTATTCTGACTGGCAGCACCATGGCCGCATGCATGTCTCAGGCTGAGGTTTTTACCAGCCGTGTTACCCGAGATAATTCAACTTCAGATGCCAGGGATTGAACCTGTCTTTGCTCCTGCTGACTAGACCTTTTCCAAGTTTCTTCATGCAAGGGCACACAGTAATAGAGGAAGAGACGCAATGAACAGACAGTATCTCTCTATTTCGGAATAGAAAAATACTCTGGTCCAGATTAGCATGGCCATAGCAAGTTACAGTACATAGATTTTACTATGTAATTTTGTAGGGACAGATGAGAAAGGTTTTATTGTACAGCAATATCCACAGATAATTTGCTTTTCCTAAATACTTTTTGTGGATACTGGATGGCTCAGGGGACTGGTAATGGGACGAACAACCTCTCACTTCGAAGCCATTGATCTGAATCAATCCCATGTCAGGAGCGACCCAAAGTCATTATGATCTGATAGCTGTGTGCAGTGATTTATGTTATTCAATATAGTTTGTAGTAACAGAGTACCTTCTGGTAGCTTGTTGAGGGTCTGAATAAAATATATCATGCTGAATGTAATTCACCGTCCATTAAGAACATAAGAAAAAGCCTTGCTGGATCAGGCCAAAGGCCCATCTAGTCCAGCTTCCTGTATCTCACAGTGGCCCACCAGATGCCTCAGGGAGGACACAAGACAACCGGATACTTGTATCCTGCTGCCACTCCCTTGCATCTGGCATTTTAAAGTAGACTATTACCCTTGCACCACCCCCTAGGAAGACTGAGGTTGGGGTTTAACATTATTAAGCACAATGTAAATCATGTAACCTACTGAACACCCATCCCTCCCTTGTCAGTCTGGGGTAGGCAAAAAAACCTGCCATCCATGGCCAATTTGGATGACAGAAAAAAATTCCTACCCGGCCCTTATGATGAGCAACCAGCTAATCTCAGACTGGACATACCCATCATAGCTTGTAACCTGTAATGGAGTTTTCCTCCATAAATCTATCCAATCCCCCTTTAAAGGCATCCAGGCCCAATGCCATCACCACATCTCATGGCAAGGAGTTCCACATTCTAGTGACACGCTGGGTAAAGAAATATTTTCTTTTGTTTATTCTAACTCTCCTAACACTCTGTTTTAGAGGATGTCCCCTGGTTCTGGTATTGTGTGAGATGGAAAAGAGATTCCCTTTATCTACTCTATCCACTCCGTGCATTATTTTGTATGTCTCAATCATGTCCCCACTCAGGCATCTTCTTTCTAGACTGAAATGCTCCAAACATTGTAACCTTTCCTCGTAAGGGAGGTGCCCCAGCCCAGTAATCATTTTAGTTGTATAATATCTATTGGTTCACCAACATCCACATGCCTGTTGACCTTTTTGAAGAATTCCAAAAGGTTTGTGAGGCAAGACTTACTCTTACAGAAGCCATGCTGATTCTCCCTCCCCCCCCCGCAAGGTTTGGTCTTCCCCCCCGCAATGTTTGGTTTTAGGATTTTGTCTTTGATGAGATTTCCACCATCTTACCTGGAATGGATGTGAGGCTGACTGATCTATAGTTTCCTGGGTCCTCCCTCCTACCTTTTTTGAAGATTGGTGTGACATTTGCTATCCTCCAATCCTCTGGTACCGTGGCAGTTTTAAGGGACAAGTTGCTTATTATAGTCAAGAGATCAGCAACTTCATTCTTTAGCTCCTTAACTAGCTTTTTGTTATCCGACATTGCCCGGGTAACAAAATGATCTTCCAGAGTTTGTGAGTTTTGCACCCCTTCTCGCCCCCCACGCCGACGGGGCCAAACCCGGACTCCAACCACATCGGGAGCATCACCGCTCGCCTCGGCAACCCCGGAAACTATGGACTCAACGCCATTTTTGGCCGTCTTCACGTGGGGCTCCCTGCGCACCCCCACCCCCACCCCCAGGGGCGCTGGGGGAGCCTGACCCCCGCAGTGTTTGTGATCAGGCCGCAAGGCATACCCATGCCAGGTTTGGTGCGCATCGTTCCAGGCATTCCAGCAGGGTATGGCGGATGTTTTGTTTCGCACCCCTTCTGGCCCCCCCACGCCAAGGGGGCCCCAAACCCGGACTCCAGAGGCTTCAGGAGCGTCGTCGCTCATCTTGGCGACCCCAGAAACTATGGACTTGATGCCGATTTTGGCCGTTTTCAGAGGGGGCTGACCAACACAATGTTTGTTGCCAGGCCGCAGGGCACGCACGTCCCGGGTTTGGTGCGTGTCGCTCCAGGCATTCCAGCAGGGCATGGCGGACGTTTTGTTTTGCACCCCTTTGGGCCCCCCACACCGAGGGGGGAGAATCGGGAGCGTCGCCGCTCATCTCGGCGACCCCGGAAACTATGGACTCGATGTCAATTTCGGCTGTTTTCGGCCATCTTCACTTGGGGCCCCATGTGCACCCCCACCCCTGGGGGCACTGGGGGGGGCTGACCCCCGCAGTGTTTGTCACTAGGCCACAAGGCACGCGCATGCCAAGTCTGGCGCCAATCACTCCAGGCGTCACAGTGGGGCATGGTGGACGTCTTGTTTTGCACCCCTTACCACCCCCCACGTTGAGGGGGGGCCGAACCCGAACTCCCACAGCGTTGGGAGCGTCACCGCTCGCCTTGGCAACCCCGGAAACTATGCACCTGACGCCGATTTCATCCGTTTTCAACCATTCTCACGCGGGGCCCCCCCCCCCACCCCCCCCCCCCCCGGGCCTCGGGGGGGCCTGACCCCCGCAGTGTTTGTTGCCAGGCACGCGCGTGCCGAGTCTGGCGCCAATCGCTCCAGGAGTAGCAGTGGGGCATGGCGGATGTCTTGTTTTGTACCCCTTCCTGCCCCCCATGCTGAGGGGGGGGCCAAACCCGAACTCCCACGGCATCAGGAGCATCGCCACTCACCTCGGAGACCCCGGAAACCATAGATTCAATGCTGATTACGGCTGTTTTTGACTGTTTTCACACTGGGATCCCCCTGTACCCCCACCCCCAGGGGCGCTAGGGGGGTCTGACCCGCGCAATGTTTGTCACCTGGCTGCAAGGTGTATGCGTGCCAAGTTTCGTGTCGATCGGTCGAGGCGTTGCGGAGCCTATGCGGAACACACACACACACACACACACACACCCTTATAGATAGATAGATAGATAGATAGATAGATAGATAGATAGATAGATA
>JAJKFI010000001.1:4712719-4728894 GCA_029204185.1 Lerista edwardsae
ATAGATAGATAGATAGATAGATAGATAGATAGATAGATAGATAGATAGATAGATAGATAGATAGATAACTCTTGGGTGAATGCCATCTGGGCCCGGTGACTTATTTATCTTTAATTTATCAATTAAATCTAACACATCCTCTCTTTTAACTTCTATCTGACTTAATTCCCTAGTCAAAAGGGACTGTTCAGGCAGTGGTAAATGCCCAAGGTCTTCTATCATGATGACAGATGCAAAGAATTCATTTAATTTCTCTGCAATCTCTAAGACCCCTTTTATCTCCCCTTTCCCTCCCTCACCATCCAGCAGGCCAACTGCCTCTCTGGCAGGTTTCCTACTCCTAATATATTTAAAAAAGCTTTTATTATTCATCTTTATGTTGCTAGCCATGTGTTCCTCAAAGTCTTTCTTAGCCTCCCATATCACCTTCTTACATGTCTTTTGCCAGAGTTTATAGTCCTTTTTATTTTCTTCATTTGGGCAAGACTTCCACTTACGGAAGGAAGCTTCCTTGCCCTTTACAGCCTCTCTAACTTTGCTCTTTACCCATGCTGGCACCCTCTTGCATTTAGATGAGCCCTTCTTTCTTTGTGGGATACACTTCCCCTGGGCTTCTACTACTGTTATTTTAAACAACCTCCATGCGTTCTCGAGCGTTTGGACTTTTTTCACCTTCCCTTTTAACTTCATCCTAACTAGTTTCCTCATTTGTGGGAAGTCTGCCCTTTGGAAGTCAAGAGTTTTTGTATCAGATTTATTTGGCACACTACCCCCACCATGCATGGTGAAACAGATCGTAACAGATGTCAGTGTAACGCTGACATCCCTAACCAGGTCCTGGGTGTTACACAATATTATATCCAGAGTCGCCTGTCCTCTGGTGGGCTCCATGACACGTTGCTCCAAGGCACAATCATTTAGCATGTCAAGAAACCCTGTCTCCCTTCCTTGACTGGATCATGAATTGACCCAGTCAATATGGGGATAATTAAAATCCCCCCATGAGCACAATCCTGCCCCTCTTTGATGCCTCCCTAATTAGTTTCCTCATCTCAACCTTTCAGGTTTTTGATCTGGGGGGGGCGATAACACACAGACACTGTTACATCACTCCTTGGACCTAATAGTTTAACCCAGTGGTGTCATTCAAATGATTTAGAAACAGGTACTCACTTTTGATTGGCACTTGTCGGGCTCCGCCCACCGGAAGTGACATAATAAGCCGGAAGTGATGTCATGACAGGAAGTGATGTCATAGCCGGAAGTGATGTCATGACAGGAAGTCACAACAGGAAGTGCTTTATGGCTTGTTTGCAACACTCTGGGTCAGTGCAGTGCCGCTCCTTTAGGATTGCGCTGTCGTTCTCTTGTCATTACATGGACAAGAGCTGACATTGGGCCAAGCGCCTGAGTGAAAGCAGGCTTGTGTTCTGAATTGTGGCCAAAGCAAAGTGCTTTGATTTGAACACCGTTGATGCATTCTGGGGCCTTTCAAGACAGAGAGTGCCACACCACTTTTCACCTTTTCTCTCCCTAACCTACTTCACAGGGCTGTTGTGATGTAATGATAAAAAGGGGAATGACCTCCTCTGAGCTCCTTGGAGAGTCTAATATAAATGTGAGAAATGCATTGGATTTGACCTCCTGGATCCACACCTTCTTCTAACTAAAATTCTCCCTACCCAACCACCCAACCACACTTCAAGTAACTTGGGGGCGGACGGGGGTGGGGGAGACAGTCATGATGCAAAAAGGGCATTTCTCTTTATCCCCAGCAAGTCTAATGGCCACTGAGAGAGGAGTAAGATGGTATGGGGGAAAGTTTTTAAAAGCCCTTCTGCCGACTGTACGACTCTCCACACCCGTTTAAATAGTTTTAAAAGGCGATCCACTCACAAAATTGCTGCATTTTGCACAGCGTGGCCGTCAAGTGCCCCAGCGAACCCTCTCTAACTCCCAGCACCCATTTTGCCTGCAGCGCCTCCCACGAGCGCTGGGCTTCTCGCGTTCCTTCTCACGAGCCGTGGGAGGCACTGGAGAGGCGCGGGGGGGGGGGACTGGCGCCTTGATCTGCTCCAGTAGGTTGCCTCTTCCAGGCTCACAACATCAACGGCGTTTTCAGAGCCTCGACTGTGATGCGAAGGAGGCACGTTTGCACGGCACGCACGTTCATGGCTTGTGAATGGGGAGAGGAATGAGCTCGACAGGATGGGGCGGCTGCGTGGCACTGATCCTTGTGTCTGCTGTGCTGTCCCGTTCTCTTATAAAGCGCAGGGGGGGAGTTAGATTATTAACGTGTAAAGGGGCGCGCGGGGAAGTGCGTGAAATCCGCTCCTTCCCCCTCCCACGCTGTTAGTGGTGGCGATTTTCTCGCGCAGCTCCCTTCTGCTCTTGGAAGCGGGCTGCGAGAAAAATAGCCTCGAGCCAGAGAGCGGCAAGGTAGGGAGGGAAAGGGGCTGGCTGGCTGGCTGGCTGCCTGCCTGCCTCCCTTCCTCCCTCCCCCCACACGCACTTCGTATGTAAATGGCGCAGACACGTGGACGGCCACCCAGCCGCGTCTCGTTTCTGCTTGCCCCGGGCAACGAGGCTGCTCCACTTTCCAGAGGCTCCGCAAAACACCCCGCTTCTCTGCCTGCAGCCCGATTCCGTTTGACTATTTTTAACTGGGTATGAATAATCACGAAGTCATCTGAAACGATCCTTTCGAGGCGGGATCAGAGCGAAAGCTAATTTTAGCCGAGTCAGGGACTGAAGGGAGACCCTGCAGGACAAATGCGGCCAAGGGCCAATGCGAACGTCCTCGGTACGACAAGAGGCACCCGCGTGAAACTTCGCCCCAGCGAACAACGCGAATCGCGTGCAAGTGAAGTTGGCAGCCGGCTGGCGAATCCGAAGGGAGCGTTTTCAAAAGGGACTGACTGAGCCTACCTTCACTCTTGCTGCCTTAGTCCTGCTGGGTCTCCCTCACTCTGCTGCTGCCGCCACCACCACACTGCTTGCTTGCCTGCTTCAAGTGAGCGGGCCAGCTTCCGTGGGCGGGCCAGCTTCCAGTGGGCGGGGCCAGCTCAGCCAGAAACCGGTACGCGCGTAGTGGTGCGTAGTGGTAGGCTGACACCACTGGTAACCCACAATGCTTCTGTGGTGGAGTCAGACCCACCTTCAACCTCGACGCTTCTGGAATCTATCCTTTCTTTGACATAGATGGCCACCCCACCTCCAACACGCCCTTCCCTGTCCCTCCTGTAATAGGCCCAGTTATAGGCCCAGTTCTTCTGGTTAGCACATCCAAGTTTTCGATGTGTTTCTTTTTGGTATGGGTGATGTTCCTCACTTATACAGATGCACATGAAACTAGTACATTTAGGATAGCATGCCATCACTTATCTATACTTCATCCCACTCTAGTCCAGACATCAATAGTCCAAGCTCAGCTTTCTGCTATATTTTATATCCACTTTCTCTTTTCCTCAAATGCGCAGGAGGTGTGGACTGATGGTTGAGCTGCTGGCACTGCCTGAAGCTAAGCAGAAAAATCTGCAGTTGCTTTTGGATGGGAGATGGATGTGAGGTTGTGACAAGCTGTAGTACCTGTGGTGGCAGAACAGAGTTGCTGTGGAGCTGATTAGCTCACCACAAGTGAGAGCTGTGGTGGAGTATGTGAGGAGGCCAGCCGGCAAAAGAACGGAATACAACCTTGAGGACCTGTCCAGGCTTGACTAGCGATTGCCTGCTGAGGCTTGATGGCAAACAGCCAAAGGAGAGAACCACACTGTGAAGGCGACATCTGGGACTGAGGACTGGCGGATCACAAGAATACTTTATATTTGTAAAAACCCCATTGAAAATATGGTGGTTTAGACTAGCCTGCTCATGTAAGCCGCCTTGAGCATTTGCTTCGGCATGGGAAAGGCGGGGTATAAATTCTTCAAAATTTATATTTATTTATTTATTGCTAAGGCTCGCAATTTGGGAAACACTGCTTTAGACCTAGGATCAGAAACATTAAATGTCAAAGCATGCAGCATGTGGACTGGGCTGATACACAACAGGAAATGAAAGATCAGAAAAGAAAATCACATTAAGCTTTGACTATGCAATGTCCATTATGGCCTTTCTGAGTTAGAAAGCTCTCCTGCCAATTTCAACACTGCAAAGTACATTTTTCTGATATCTATTTAACAAAAAGTGGTCTTAAAAATGGGAAACTTAACTTTTAAGGGCTGACTGCTCTTATTCCCTGCAGTGTACTTGAAAGTTGATTTTTATCTGAAGAGCCACATTATTTAGCCATGGATTATTTTTTTTATCTCTGTGGGCAAAGGTGGCTGGGAGTGCAGCCACTGAGGTTTGATAGCTATCTTCTTGAAACTGCAGCTCTAAAACACAAACATGATGGTAATCAGCTGTTTTGACATCAACACAAATTAGCATGCAGAACACACAATCCTCATTCTCACTGGTGTGGTCAAACTGCTATTAGGGAAGAGCAGAAATGGCAACTGGGACTAAGACCTATGACAGATGTAGGGCCAAGCAATATAATTTGCAGCCAGGTCCTAACCCTGCTTACCACTCAGTTTTTAACTGATTTCAAAACAGCTATGTTTAGGCTTACAGCCTTTGTGGAGACAAATTGGGCTCCGTGCTTTCTGGAATAGCTTATGGCAGTGGTTTTCAAACCTTTTAGATGGGGACCCACTTTTTAAAATGGTACTCATGTTGAGACCCACCAGAAGTGATGTCATTAACCTGGAAGTGATGACATAGCCAGAAGTGACATCATCAAGCAGGACGTGTCATCATTGTGACATAATAAAATGACACTCTTGGAATGCAAGCTGGCATTATTGGACTGCAACAATTGCACAACCATGAAACATCCCTGCCAGAAAGCACAATTAGGACAAAATATTATGTTAAAGCACTGAAATAAAAACATTTTTTTGAAGAAAAACCTTCACTTGAAAATTCAAACTGTTACATAATAAAACTGTTACTGCTCCCAGCTTTCTGGGACCCACCTGACATCAGGTCACAACCCACCAAGTGGGTCCCGACCCACAGTTTGAATACCACTGGTCTATAGGGTTATCCCCTTTCATGGATCACTGCCTTGTCATGGCGAAGGGGCTTGAGTAGCTCAGTGAAGCTGTGAGCTATGCCATGTAGGCTTACCCAAGATGCTCAGGTCATAGTAGAGAGTTCTGACTAAACGTGATCCGCTGGAGAAGGAAATGGCAACCCACTCCAGTACCCTTGCCAAGAAAACCCCATGGATTATAATACTAAAAGACTAAATGGTATGACACTGGAAGATGAGACCCTCAGGTCGGAAGGCGTTCATTATGCTACTGGGGAAGGGCAGAACACGAGTACTAGTAGCTCTAGAAAGAGTGAAGTAGCTGGGCCAAAACCAGAAGGCAGCTCAGCTGTGGATGTGTCTGGAAGTGAAAGGAAAGTACAATGCTACAAAGAACAATACCACATAGGAACCTGGAACGTCAGATCTATGAATCAAGGTAAGCTAGATGTGGTCAAACGCAAGATGTCAAGACTGAACATCGACATCATGGGAGTTAGTGAACTAAAATGGACAGGAATGGGAAAATTTAATTCAGATGACCATTATATCTACTACTGTGGGTGGGAATCCCTTAGAAGAAATGGAGTAGCCTTCATAGTAACAAGAGAGTGAGACCAGCAGTACTGGGATATAACCTCAATAATGATAGAATGATTTCAATTTGGATCCAAGGCAAACCTTTCAACATCACAGTAGTCCAAGTCTACGCCCCAACCACTGATGCTGAAGAGGAAGAAGTTGACTGTTTCTATGAAGACCTACAACACTTTCTAGAATTAACACCCAAAAAAGATGTCCTCCTCATCATAGGGGATTGGAATGCTAAAGTAGGCAGTCAAAAGGTAATAGGAATAACAGGCAAGTTTGGTCTTGGAGTACAAAATGAAGCAGGGCAAAGACTGAAAGAATTTTGTCAGGAGAACACATTAGTCATAGCAAACACACTTTTCCAGCCACACAAGCGTCGACTCTACACATGGACTTCACCAGATGGTCTACACCGAAATCAGATTGATTACATTCTTTGCAGCCAAAGGTGGAGAAGTTCTATACAGGCAGTAAAAACAAGACCTGGAGCTGACTGTGGCTCAGATCATGAGCTTCTTATTGCAAAATTCAGGCTTAAACTTAAAAAAGAAGGGAAAACCACTAGGCCCTCCACATATGACCTAAATCATATCCCATATGAAAAAACCATGGTGACAAATAGATTTAGAGGCTTAGATTTGGTAGATAAGAGTGCCTGAAGAACTTTGGATGGAGGTCTGTAACATTGTACAGGAGGCAGCAACTAGAACCATCCCAAAGAGAAAGAAATACAAGAAGGCAAAGTGGCTGTCTGATGAGGCTTTACAAGTAGCTGAGGAAAGAAGTGAAGCAAAAAGCAAGGGAGAAAGGGAAAGATATACCCAACTGAATGCAGATTTCCAGAGAACAGCAAGGAGAGATAGGAAGACCTTCCTAAATGAGCAATGCAAAGAAATAAGAGGAAAACAATAGAATGGGAAAGACTAGAGATCTTTTCAAGAAAATTTGAGATATCAAAGGACTATTTTGTGCTAAGGTAGGCACAATAAAGGACAAGAACGGCAAGGACCTAACAGAAGCAGATGAGATTAAGAAGAGGTGGCAAGAATACACAGAGGAACTATATAAGGCCAATCTAAATGTTCCTGATAACCACAATGGTGCGGTCCCTGAGCTTGAACCTGATATCCTAGAGAGTGAAGTCAAGTGGGCTTTAGAAAGCATCACTAACAACAAAGCTAGTGGAGGTGACAGCATTCCAGCTGAGTTATTCAAAATCTTAAACGATCATGCTTTCAAAGTGCTGCACTCCATATGCCAGCAAATTTGGAAAACCCAGCAGTGGCCACAAGACTGGAAAAGATCAGTTTACATTCCAATCCCAAAGAAGGGCAATGCCAAAGATTGTTCAAACTACCGCACCATTGCACTCATTTCACATGCTAGCAAGGTGATGCTCAAAATCCTACAAGCTAGGCTTCAGCAGTATGTGAATCGAGAACTACCAGAAGTGCAAGCTGGTTTTCGAAGAGGGAGAGGAACTAGCGATCAAATTGCCAACATTCGCTGGATCATGGAGAAAACAAGAGAGTTCCAGAAAAACATCTACTTCTGCTTCATTGACTATGCTAAAGCCTTTGATTGTGTGGATCACAACAAATTGTGGCAAGTTCTGGAAGAGATGGGAGTACCAGACCACCTGATCTGTCTTCTGAGAAACCTGTATGCGGGTCAGGAAGCAACAGTTAGAACTGGACATGGAACAAATGACTGGTTTAAAATTGGGAAAGGAGTACGACAAGGCTGTATACTGTCACCCTGCTTATTTAACTTATATGCAGAGTACATCATGAGGAAGGCAGGGCTGGATGACTCACAAGCTGGAATCAAGATTGTTGGGAGAAATATCAACCATCTCAGATATGCAGACGATACCACTCTAATGGCAGAAAGTGAGAAAGACCTAAGGAACGTTCTGATGAAGGCGAAAGAGGAAAGTGCAAAAATTGGCTTGAAGCTCAACATTAAAAAAACTAAGATCATGGCAACCACTCCTGTTATGTCACTTCCTGGCAAATAGAAGGGGAAGAAATGGAAGCAGTGTCAGAGTTTATTTTCCTGGGCTCCAATATCACCACAGACAGTGATTGCAGCCATGAAATTAAAAGACGCTTGCTTCTTGGGAGGAAAGCTATGGCGAACCTAGACAACTTCATAAAAAGCCGAGACATCACCCTGCCAACAAAGGTTCACATAGTCAAAGCGATGGTTTTCCCAGTACAGTAGCAATGTATGGCTGTGAGAGCTGGACCATAAGAAAGGCAGAGCACCAAAGAATAGATGCTTTTGAATTATGGTGTTGGAGAAGACTCTTGAGAGTCTGCAAGGAGACTGCAAGGAGATCCAACCGGTCAATCCTCCAGGAAGTCAAGCCTGATTGCTCCCTGGAAGGACAAATCCTGAAGCTGAAGCTCAAATACTTCGGCCACCTCATGAGAAGAGAGGACTCTTTAGAAAAAACCCTCATGCTGGGAAAGATGGAAGGCAAAGGGAGGAGGGGGCAGCAGAGGATGAGATGGTTAGATAGCGTCACTGAAGTGATGAACATGAAATTGGGTGAACTCTGGAAGCTAGTGGAGGACAGGGAGGCCTGGCGTGCTGTGGTCCATGGGGTCGCAAAGAGTCGGACACGACTTAGCGACGGAACAACAACAACAACAGGGTTACCAGATACAAACTGGGACAGCGTGCCTATACCTTTGTATAGAAGAGGGAATTTGGGCAGGTGCAGCTCAGCATGGAAGGGTTTCAAAAGCTATAGCTGTATTTATGCTAGGTAGTTTACACCTCAGGTTCCCATATCGGCTTTCCTCATCACTGTTAGTGGTGGAAACCCAACAGCTCAAAGGTCTGCCTGCACAGAAACATAGCATTGCTGGGCATAGTTTATTTGCACAATTACTTGTAGGTACATTGGAGACTGAAGACAGTTGTGGGCTTTTCCTTGTTGGAGGTTTTCATGTAGAGGCTGGGCAGTCAGCTGTCAAGGCTGCTGTTGCAGTTGTCTGCACTGGGCTAGAATGTTTAAGGCACTTCCAACTCAAACAGTTTATTTTTCTATGAATATCTAAGACCAGGATTGTGTCTTGTAACCCTTGTAGTTGAAAAGGTATATACTACTACAGTGTTTTTCAAACTGTGGGTTGGGACCCCACTTGGTGGGTCGCAACCTGATGTCAGGTGGGTTGCGGAAAACTGAGGGCAGCCATTTTGGAGGCTGAAGATCTTACTCTTGCTAAATTCCTTTTGTAAGTGTTAACAGTTTGAATTTTCAAGCGAGGGTGCATTTTTTTGTTCTTTTTTTCAATTCAGTGCTTTAACATAATATTTTGTCCTAATTGTGCTTTCTGTCAGGGATGTTTCATGGTTGTGCAGTTGTTGCAGTCCAATAATGCCAGTTTGCATTCCAAGAGTGTCATTTTATTATGTCACAATGATGACACGTCCTGCTTGATGATGTCACTTCTGGCTGTGTCATCACTTCCAGATTAATGACATTACTTCCGTTGGGTTCTGAGTGCCATTCTAAAAAGTGGTCCGCAACCTAAAATGTTTGGGAACCACTGTACTACTAGAATCCCTGTCCTTGACCATTTAAGATGCAATCCAATTCACACTGCCTGGGAGTAAGCCCTGCTGAACACAATGGGACTACATTAACTTCTGGGTAGACTTGCATAGGATTGTACTGTCAAATGTACAATAATCATAGGGTTGAAACAAACAGACTTAGGACTGAAAAAGGGAATAATCTCACACAGAGTTTTCTGAGCAGAATGTCTTATTTTTCAAAGTTAAGTGGTGATGGTTTGTATACTTATGGTCAGCTCATGGATTATCTTTTGTGAGGAGGAGAAAGATCAGAAATCATAATCGGTTTTAGAACAACTAGCTTGAATTCCCAAGGTAAAATGGTTAGTCTGTGTATTCTTTCTTCCCTCCTGTGTTGCCAACATCATTTTCTCAGAAGATCAATTGATCTTCTGAGCATCAATGTTGGCTGAGGAACAAACGGTGCATGCCAGACAAGCGACTGCAGCTCGCCAAGTGCAATACTCCTAACTTGCTGTGATACAACACAGAGTGTATTCTGTTTGCCCAGACACCAAATGGTGATTTGATTGATTACTTGTTTTCGAAATATATTAGCCACTCTTCTGCTGAGGTTCTCAGAGCAGCTTGCAAACAACAAACACGATAAAAACAATAAAGGACAATTAACCGTTGAACAAAAGGACAGTACGACAGAATACTGTAGCAATAAAATTCCAACATAATGTAATCTAAAAGACCTGGGTAAATAAGAAAGTTTTCACCTGGCACTGAAAAAGAGAATAGTCATGGTGCCTGGTGGGTCCTGGACAGATTGTCATTCTAAAATGTGGGTCCCCGTGCTAAAAGGTTTGCGAGCCACTGCACTAGAGCACTGCTTTCCACGACACTCCTCTGGATTAATGATTGAGGGGCAGATAGTATCCTTTAGAGCAGTGGTGTTCAAACTTTTTACACCAGGACCCACTTTGTAGAATGGCACTCCCGTCGGGCCCCACTGGAAATGATGTTGTGGCAGGAAGTGACATCACCAAGCAGGAAGTACTGTTATTGCAACATAATAAAATGACACTTCTGAAAGGCAAGTCGGCATTCTTGGACTGCAGCAATTGTACAACCATGAAATATCCCTGACATAAACGAAGATGAGGACAAAATATTATGGAAAAGCACTGAACTAAAAACAAAATTAAAAAGAAAACCCTAACTTGAAAATTCAAACTGTTAACACTCGCAAAAGGAATATAACAAGAGTAAGGTCTGCAGTTTCCAAGTTGGCTGCTCCCAGCTTTTCATGACCCACCTGACATCAGGTCACGACCCACCAAGTGGATCCCAACTAACAGTTTGAGTAACACTGCTTTAGAGGCCAGATTTGGTCCTGGAACTGCTTGTTGCTGAGTTCTACTTAGTTTGCTCCTGTCAGAGAAGGTCCTTCAAGAATGCTGCTGGATAGCACTGTTTGGGAGGGAAGGAAGTATCTGATTCACTCTTTATGTCAATCCCAATGTGAGGAATGGTGTGACTAGGTCTAAATTCCCACTCTATCCACAGAATCAGATCATTGCTATCAGTTCTGCCTGGCTGAAGACACTGCATTTTCTTCTATGATGTATGTGTCACTTTTCATTAATTCTGAGAGGCCTGCTCCTTTCGAAACCAGAGTAAACAGAGGGGTGTGTTGGATTAGATCTTAGCTGTGAATAAATTTATTTTTTTCAGCCATGCTAAAAAAAAGAGAGAGAAAAGAGCAAGGCCCAAACCCCTCAGAGCAGAAAATGTCACAGTGATTGCTAATACATTACTGCACAGAGAAATGCCTAATAAAACCCCTATTAGGATGTCATACCTGCTTACTGCTGAATTCTCCAGAAAGTTTATTTGATATGTCTAAGTCAATTATCAAAGTCTTGGTGATACGAAGCAGCTCAGTGGGCCCAAATATGTCAGATTAGAATGACTAAATTCTGGGAATTCATGGGGCTCTGCTTTGAATAATTAACTTGACTCTTTGTAAATGCACACTCTTTGCAAAGTAATTTTCTCTTTACGTGAAGCATTTTGCCCTTGCACTGCCTTTGAAAAGTAAACGGCCTGAGCGGGGATGTGCTTTGATACTTTCATGGTCTCTTCCTCTTTCTCTGTCTTTCTCTAGGGTTGCCTGTCCTCCAGGACTCAGCATCCATCTCCAGGTGACTACTGAAAGCAGTCCTAAAGATTTTACTAGGGTCTCCAAGAATTTCCAATGTTGGAAAAAAAAATCTTTAGGAATAGCTTCTGTCAGAGCTGGCAATCCTACCTTTTTCCCCTGCCCCTGTCTCTGCCCTCACCATGCTGGGTGTCATAATTGGCACAAAGTGATATGTCATAGAATAAAACCTTCCCATGTTGGGGAAATGAGCATCATCTCACTTCAGTACTGTAGTGGCAGCACTCATTTATACTTCCTCTCTATCCACCCCATCTCACGTGGACTCGGTTCTAAGCAGGGGTGTCATTCAAATGATTTAGGAACAGGAACTCACTTTTGAGTTCAAATTCAAATGTTGAAAACAAAACAAAAAAAAAACAACCCCGGAAGCAGCCATGGAGCCCGTTAGGATCCGGAACGCCCGTTCTGGTCCGTTCCCCCTGAATGACATCACTGGTTCTAAGGATAAAGAGGCTCATTTGCAATAGAAACAAATAGATGCATCCTCTCCAAGGCAAATGACTAGGGCTGCGTACTGTGCTTACATCTTAAAAAAATAAAATTGTATGCCAGGGTAATCCATATTGTATGGTTTATATC
The DNA here is from genome assembly GCA_029204185.1 of Lerista edwardsae. Classification (NCBI taxonomy): domain Eukaryota; kingdom Metazoa; phylum Chordata; class Lepidosauria; order Squamata; family Scincidae; genus Lerista; species Lerista edwardsae. The sequence goes on from JAJKFI010000001.1 coordinate 4,724,734, forward strand.
CTATGTTGTTCTTATGTGACCAGAAGGCATTTCTGATCTTGCAAGAGGGGAACGATTTCTAGCGTTGGCACTGAAATTTTGTAAATTTTATAAAAGTGAGAGCACAATCCTAACCTGGAGTTAGGCCTGTGCAGTTAGGACAGCAAAGTTTGGCCGGCACAAGGACCATCATAAAGTGTGTTTGGACCACTCTCGGAATCAGGGAGGATTGTGCACATCTGTGTGCTGGCCTCTCTGACTCCGAGAGTGGTCCAAACGTACTTTATGGTGACCCTTGTGCTGGCCTTACTGTGCCGGCCTAACTTCAGGTTAGGATTGTGCTCTGAATCTCAAAGTGAATGTCCAGGTTCTTTCCAACAAAGAATATCTGCAAATTTTCAAAGGAAGCTACATGGCTTTCTAGAAAATCAATGAAAGTTTTCAGGGTGTGTGTGTGTGTGGGGGGGGGGGTTCTGCTCATCCTTTGCAATGTTCACTGATCCCTCTTTCACTTGCGGCCCAGTGACCTGCTGCATGGAACTGCAGTAGGAAAGGGGGGATTGGCAAATACTACCTCTCATGTGTGAATAGAAGAACAATTTAGGACAGAATCCAGTGTGTATTCCTTGATCTGTAATGATACAAGTTATCTCATTCCTATCAATTAGCATAGTTTATTAAGTACATAAGAAGAGCCGCACTGGATAAGAACATAAGAAGAGCCCCAAAGGCCCATATGGTCCAGCTTCCTGTACCTCACAGTGGCGCACCAGATGCCTTAGGTAGCACACAAGACAACCAGATACTTGCATCTCGTTGCCACGCCCTTGCATCTGTTGTCTCCTGGAAACCAAGCACTTAGCATCCCCCAGTTGTGCATTTTGCCAGCACTCAAAGCCGGTCACACTCCTCTTAGGTTGCTTGATCTCTCTTCTTTTCAAAGTTCTGACTCTGGAGCTTCTCAGTGCCACCGGTGAGAATGGATGGTCTTCACTGCACATCCCAGAGTTCCATCGTGTCTTTTTCATACTATTTTTTAAGTAATAAGCTGGCTTATTTATTTTTTAAATAAGCTTATTTAAATAATAAGCCAAAATAATAATTAGATTATTATTTAATAATTTAAATAATAAGCCACAGTACTTCCAGTACACGGGTCTTGGCTTTACACTTCCACTAGATAGCATCTTTTCTATGTTCAGGTCTCCATCTCCACGTTTCTGTTTGTGTCGTACTCTAGGATCATTTCCATGGAAACCATGTATTTTGTTTCTTAACAGTTTTCCCCCTTGCTTCGGCTGTGTGTCTCCCCCACCTGAAGTTCTGAAGGCTGCGTTATAACAGAGTAATTTCTGCATGAATTAATTGTTATGCCATAAACAGACCATTATGTGTGCAGCGGAGGATACTCTGTACCACCTACTAACATCTTTTTAAAAATAATCTCATCTCCTAGCAAGAATATAAATAAATAGAGGACTGGGAAATACAGAATTGGTTAAATTTGGAAAATACCATGCCAATGGTGAACTTTTAAACGAGCGCTCGCTCCTATGGGTGGCTGCCGGTTCCTTTGTATAATTTCTGTTCGGCCTCTGATTTTGCACTGAACAAGATACATTGGCCCTTGTAGGCATGAAGCTGCTATGCACAATTGAAGAACGCTTTAATAATTTTGTTTTAATGTTTTATTATTGTTATGCTTTAAATTTTGTAAGCAGCCTTGATTGCCCTTACTGGGAGGAAGGCAGAGGAGAAATCCCCAATAGAGCTACTTGGAAATCAGCGCCAGTGAAATCCAAACGAGACACACAATACGCAACTCCAGAAGCTTATATTGCTGTTGAATTGAATATCGGTGTGGCTAGAGAAATTATAAGGTGAGCCCTGCTTGCTAAGGCCAGAAATCCATTTAGTTCATCACCCTATTATCAAGAGTCGCTAGCCAGATGCTTGCCCAAAACTCACAAGCAGGGCACAAAGGCATCAGCCCTGCCCCATTTGTTGTCTCCTAGCAACTGGCAGGGGCAGCACCATTCAGAAAGCTGCCCGATCCTGTCTCAGGTCTGCTGCCTCTGTGCTACCCAACCCCCCCAAACATGTACTGTTTTCAAACCTGGAAGTGTGGGACTTCTGGTTTTATTTACAGGGCCAGTACAAATCTTTCTAATTGGCATCCCAGTATCCATGGTATTTGTGGATAACAGAAACCGTGGATACTGAATCAGTGGATACTGGGACATGCCTGTATTTCCAAAGATGTAGGGTGTGTGTGTGGGGTGGGGGAGGTCTGTATACCTACCATGAAGAGATGTAGTCTAAATAATCTAAATTAGATTAATTGGGCAGATCCTAACCCCCCCCCCCCGCCCGTCAGCTGATAGCATTTTGTACACTTGCTGCATGCTATGATGGGGATCAGACGGCCCTGAAGAGGTAAATAAAAATATTTTTACTTACCTCCCCATAGGCCACCTGGCCTCCAATAGGTCTCCTCAGACCTACACCAGCTATTTAGCAGGCATAGACCAGGAGGTGTGAGAGTCGGGGGGGGGGGTTTAAGTCCGGAAAAGGGAATCTTTTCTCGTACTGACTTCGCCAAGATCCTTCCCTCCTGCCCCCCAGCCTGGCCCAGTCCCTGAACCTCCAATGATCTTCCCCAAACTGCCCCTGACACCACCTTACCTTCTCCAGTGGATGATCTGTGGCCTTCTGCTGACAATGCAGGGCTTCCTGGCTTTTGCATTGTTGCTAAAAGACCGCAGAATGACGGCAAGGCTGGGTGGACAGCGTATTGTGCAGTGCACTGATGGATTGTGAGATCTATCAGTGTATCGTCCCCATAGGATTGGGCTGTAAGGCTGAAACAATGTTTATAGAGAGCCAGATAGGAGCCTGTTGGTTCCCCAGAAAGGTCTGAATTCCCTCTCTGGCCATCAGTTGATGGTGGTACAAAGCAGCAAAGGTAAGTCCAGTAATTCTTACACTCTCGGGGGTGCTAGAAGTAAGGGGCCCTTCAAAATATTCTTGCGAACAGGCTGTAAGTCTTGGTTTGAGCAACTATTAGTTATAGTTCTTTTGTACCTTCTGTAAAACCAAAGCATCACTTGGAGACCATAAAGTTTTGTGGAATCTCCTCCACGGAAACACTGACGAACCATACTTTTATATGAAATACCATCCACATACCATTTGTTAATATTTGCCAAACATCACATTTCCTAGAGAATGAGACTTCAAGAGACTGCTTTCAGGTGGAAATTCTTCCTCATTCTGTTCATTCTCTATATGCTGGTTAGAGATCCCATTAATGATTGAGGCAGATAAGCAAGGGTGAGAAAATGATTCTTCTAAATCATTAGTCTTTTTTTCAGGTGCCTTATTGAAAGGAGAACATTTTAACTGCAAAAAATTGATTCAACGGTATATCCTTTCAAAGCCTTTTTGCTTGCTAATTAGCACAGGTTATTTGCCTTAAGTGTAGCTTCTGGTAATAAAAAGAATGAGTGGAAAAGTAACGCATAAATAGAATACACAATTGGCTTCACAAACTCTCTCAGTGGCAGTCTTTCCTGCAGAGGATTCATTTGTTTGGATTTTCTCTTTTGCCATATTTCAAAGTGCAGATTAAACATGATTTTTTTTAAAAAAATTATAACTAATGACAAAAATCCAGCATAAAACATTTGCAAATCTGCTCATGATTGAAACATCCAAAATGACTAATCTAGAGAGAAGGGAAAATCAAGAGGAAATTCTAGTTCATACAAACAGCGAATGAAGTGGTTAAAATTGCCCCTTGACTGGCTCACTTCCTATTTAAAACTTCCTGTTTAATCCCAGTTGAAAGAGTTATAGCTCATAGCTTGGAGGGCAAACCTGCCCCCCCATAACTAGCTTACTGCCCTGTGGTTTCTCTTACCTGGACTCTTGTAGATATCTGGGAAAGCCCATTTCATATATGCAGGGCACAATCCTAACCTGGAGTTTGGCTGGTACAGTTAGGCCAGCAAAGTGTGGCTGGCACAAGGGACACTATGAAGTGTGTTTGGACCACTCTCAGAGTCAGAGAGGCCAGAACACAGATGTGAGCCATCCTCCCTGACTCTGAGGGCACAATCCTAGGCATGTCTACTCAGTAGTGTCCCATTGTGTTCAATGGGGCTTACTCCCAGGAAAGTG
>JAJKFI010000001.1:4743894-4784075 GCA_029204185.1 Lerista edwardsae
GGCTTCAGCAGTATGTGAATCGAGAACTACCAGATGTACAAGCTGGTTTCCGAAGAGGCAGAGGAACTAGAGATCAAATTGCCAACCTTCGCTGGATCATGGAGAAAGCAAGAGAGTTCCAGAAAAACATCTACCTCTGCTTCATTGATTATGCTAAAGCCTTTGATTGTGTGGATCACAACAAACTGTGGCAAGTTCTTGAAGAGATGGGAGTTCCAGACCACCTGATCTGCCTTCTGAGAAACCTTTATGCGGGTCAGGAAGCAACAGTTAGAACTGGACATGGAACAACCGACTGGTTTAAAATTGGGAAAGGAGTACGACAAGGCTGTATATTGTCACCCTGCTTATTTAACTTATACGCAGAGTACATCATGAGGAAGGCAGGGCTGGATGACTCACAAGCTGGAATCAAGATTGCTGGGAGAAACATCAACAACCTCAGATATGCAGACGATACCACTCTACTGGCAGAAAGTGAGGAAGACCTAAAGAACCTTTTGATGAGGGTGAAAAAGGAAAGTGCCAAAATTGGTTTGAAGCTCAACATTAAAAAGACTAAGATCATGGCAACCACTCCCATCACTTCCTGGCAAATAGAAGGGGAAGAAATGGAAGCAGTGACAGACTTTATTTTCCTGGGCTCCAAGATCAGCGCAGATGGTGACTGCAGCCATGAAATTAAAAGACGTTTACTTCTTGGGAAGAAAGCTATGGTGAACCTAGATAGCTTAATCAAAAGCCGAGACATCACCCTGCCAACAAAGGTTCGCATAGTCAAAGCGATGGTTTTCCCAGTAGCCATGTATGGCTGTGAGAGCTGGACCATAAGAAAGGCAGAGCGTCGAAGAATCGATGCTTTTGAATTATGGTGTTGGAGAAGACTCTTGAGAGTCCCCTGGACTGCAAAGAGATCCAATCAGTCAATTCTCCAGGAGGTCAAGCCTGATTGCTCCCTGGAAGGACAAATGCTGAAGCTGAAGCTCCAATACTTTGGCCACCTGATGAGAAGAGAGGACTCTTTAGAAAAGACCCTCATGCTGGGAAAGATTGAAGGCAAAAGGAGAAGGGGGCGACAGAGGATGAGATGGTTAGATAGTGTCACCGAAGCAATGAATATGAAGTTGGGCGAACTCAGGAAGCTAGTGGAGGACAGGGAGGCCTGGCGTGCTGTGGTCCATGGGGTCGCGAAGAGTCGGACACGACTTAGCGACTGAACAACAACAACAACAACAACATGTGGGGAGGTTAGTTTTATTTATAATTACTGTGGTAATACAAAACATGGTGAAATCGTGGGGTACAGGAGACTTTAGTACTTTGTTTCCATGTGGTTTTGATCATAAGCAGTGGTGAAATTCAGCCAGTTCTCACCAGTTCTGCAGAACCAGTTGCTAATTTAGGTTGGGAGAGGGGAGAAAGGCAGCGGCTGCCCGGAAGGACCAGTTGCTAATTTATTTGAATCCCACCACTGATCATAAGGAACCTTCACGCATGAGATTTCGTTTTAAAAAAAATCATTGAAAACCAATAAGCACAAAATTAAAATCATGGTGAGAAAAATACTAAGGCCTACTCTTTTCCGAGAGGGATGTGGTGGCGCAGCGAGTTAATTTGCTGTTGCTGGGCTTTCCGACCGAAAGGTTGGGAGTTCAAGACTGCGCGACAGAGTGAGCTCCCGTTGCTTGTCCCAGCTCCTGCCAACCAAGCAGTTCGAAAACACTTAAATGCAAGTAGATAAATAGGGACCACTTCGGTGGGAAGGGAACGGCGTTCTGTGCGCTACAGCGTAGAGTCATGCCGGCCACATGACCACGGAAGCTTGTCCTCGGATAAAACACCGGCTCTACAGGCTTTGAAACGGAGGTGAGCACCACCCCCTGCAGTCGGTCACGACTAGACCATTCGGTCATGGGGAAACCTTTACCTTTACTCTTTTCCATCACAGTTTTGCAGTATTTTGTGCCTAGGTCTGCTGTTTACAAACAAACCAAACTCTACATCTGGCCCAGTGGCATTCCTACAGGGGCGAGCAAAACACTAAGAGCGCAATCCTATACTGCGTTGGATTGGCAAGGCCAGCTGTCCTGTGCCAAATCCAAAGCAGTACTGCAGAGGCTGGAGTCTCCCCATGGCAAGGGCACACTCGCGCCCTTACCATAGGGGAGACTCCAGCCTCCCCTATGCACTCCTCGGACCTGTGCCTGCTAAACAGCAGGCGCAGATCTGAGGAGACCGCAAGGCCCCAATTTGGGCTACGCGGCCTCTCAATTGGGCTTAGGATTCGGCCTTATGGCTGAATCCCAAGCCTGCCTATGTCCCACCCCCAACCTCTCTCCCCCCTGCCAATCCAGTGTCCAGATGGACACAGGGTCTCCCTCGTGCCGGCCGGCTTCTGCAAATGCGAGGGAGGTTTGGCGCCTCCCTCCCTACAAAACTTTTGCCACCCCCCAGGAACATTGGATGCACAATCAGCCCTTGGACTGAGAGTTGTTTAGATGGAATTTAAGTGATGAATTTCTTCCACAATAATCAGTAAGACAAGTGAAATTGCTTGAAGGGTGGTGGTTCACACACATCCCTGGCCAATGTTGACAAATTGATTCTGTGTATACTATCCAAACTTGTTTCCTGCCTTCAATGCAAGTGTACCTGTGGGAAAAGATACCTTCCTTTCTCTCAGGGCATTGCTACCTTCCCAGGATATGTAACCATGAGTATAGAAACTGGCCATTTGGAGGAGCCCTGAGAATTCCTTTTCTCAGGGCGCAATCCTAAACTGAGTTAGGCCGGCATAAGCTAAACCAACAAAGTTTGGCCAGCACAAGGGCCACCATAAAGTATGTTTGGACCACTGTCGGAGTCAGAAAAGCCAGCATGCAAAAGTGTGCCATCCTCCCTGTCTCCGAGAGTAGTCCAACCACGCTTTATGGTCGCCTTTGTGCTGGCCAACTTCGCTGATTTAGCTTATGCTGGACTAACTCCAGTTTAGGATTGTGCTCTCAGTGTTGTCATCGCACAGTGTTGTGGAATGTATTGCACTGTATTTTATCTTCTGATAAAATCTGATTTTATCTTCTGTCCCTGTACAGAGATCATGCAGCACTGCAGCAGGACAGAAAGCAGCTTATGTTAGTGCCCATTAAGGATACTGTCCTTCACATTTGAAATCAAACCAAGTTTTCTTTACCCCCATCACGTACTGTTTGGATGCTTGGAAAAAGTTGGGGCAAGATCCTGTTCTTGATACTGTTATTTCCTTTTTCTTTAAAACATATTCTTTATGCAAGTGCCTCCTTTAGTGTACTTCCCTTATATTACTTCTGATGTCATCTGGAAGGACTCTACTCCATTTTTCCCCAAAACAGGAAGTCAGGATGGTTGGAATGAGGCAATGGACTTTACAGCCATAACAAAGCACAAAGAGAAGAAGGAAAACTCCAGTAGGAGCCAAGAAAAAAAAATGTATTAAGTTCCGAGTAGATTTTGATAGAAACTTTATTGGAGCGAATTGCAAAATAAGCTCTTTGAGGAACTCCAACAGTCATCATAATTTCTGTCCATCCAGATGATATTACACCTCTGCTTGTTAAGGTTTTTTGGGTTAAGTCTGTTTGCTGCCTTGTGGCATTATTGAAGGTTGCGGGGTTTTTTTTTGTTTTTTTATGTGGTTGGTTGGTTGGTTCACACAAATGCACTGTAAAATATTTGACCATTTCCATAAATATTTGTACCATTCTCGGAGTCAGAGAGGCCAGCACACGGACATGTGCCATTCTCCCTGACTCTGAGTGGTCCAAACGCTCTTTACTTTATGTAGTCCTGGTGCCGGCCAAACTTTGCTGGCCTAACTTCGGGTTAGGATTGCACCCTTAATTGTATTAGCACTTGAAAAACTACCACTGAATCTGCATAGGTGTTCAGATTATCGTTGTGTAATTGGAATATGCTTTACTCTATTTTAGGCCTATTTTCCTCTTTTTGTCTATACTCATTGCATTGCTATCTCCATTCACAAGATGGAATCCTTTTGCTTCGTCTTATGGCTAACTTCTTGTATGTATTTTTTGCACTCTGGATTCCAAAGTCACCTCTCCTTTTTCCTCCCCGTCTCCCCCTCCTGCCACCACTTTGAGTCTCCCGAATTCCTGATGAAGAGGTGGGGTTAGAAAAGATTTCTAGATTAAAATACAGTTATTACCTTTCGATGTAATGGCACAGATTAAAAACACTTGAATGTAGCTGAGTCGCAACAGACACAATTGAAAAAACTTCATCACGCTTGCACTGTCTTTAAGTGTAATGATTAATGTACCATTGCAAGATGATATATATGCCCATAGATTACTGTTTGTGTTTTATGACTTATTGTTTGCCTGAGATCTCTGAACATTTTATTTAAAGATCAGTGAGGGATTAAAGCTGCACTTGCCTTTCATCCTCAGAAAGAATTTTCCTTCTGAAGAGGAGGGAACAGGTAAAATGATGGCTAGGACCAGGCTAAAATTAAGTGCCTAGAATCAAATCAATCATTTGTCGCTGAATCTTATGAAAAGTTTAATGTACTTTTAATGGTAAACAAGCCCAGAAAATAGATGTTATGAGAGAGCAAAGTCTTAATGCAGATATATGTGGGATCAGACCTGTTTTGGGTGGTGAGTACTAACAGTACAGTACACTGGTGCCGTAGTGGTAGCTAGAAACTACAGAGGATAAAGTAGTATTGTAGATTTCTTGTAAGGATCCAGTGAAGACCCAACATTGGGCATTGTAGCCACATCATAGCATAGTCCAGAAATCTGTAGAGTTTCTGGTGAAAATGGGCTTAAAAGGGAATCATGGGTTTAACTCTCCCTCTGCTCCTCCTTGACTTAAAGCAGTTTGCAAAAGAGAAGGGGCTGTTGGGGCAAACCCATAAAGATGTGTTCCCTACTCCAAGCTACATATGGAGGCTATACTAGTTGTGTGATTATTAAGTGGTAAGAAGTACTTTGCATATAGTCAGGGATTATGATGGTGCATTTCCAGGATTGAGCCACAGCACCAAAAATGGATTCTCATATTAAACTCTGGTAGGCTCAACTTAAACCCTTATCTTTATCCACGTGCTTGAAATTATTTGGCTTTTTAGGGAAAGAAAGGGTTTTGGTTTTTTTGAGAGATTGAATATTTTTATTTTAATTAACTGTTTCCATCAAAAATAACCCCTCCCGTTGCTTTTCCAACCTGAAGGCTAAAGGTACAGGTATTCCAAGCTACTGAGGGATTGTGTGGAAAAATGACTGTGATGAGAAAGAGAAGGTTACACAGTCCTCCCTCATCTGTTCTCCCCTCAAGTTCAGGGCACAATCCTAACCTGGAGATAGGCCGGCGCAGTAAGACCGCCAAAGTTTGGCTGGCACAAGTGCCACCGTAATGAGTTTTCGGACCACTCTTACAGCGCAATCCTACCTCACCCCTTGCGTCGATGCTACGTCATAGCGTCAATGCAAGAGGTGGAGCGCTAGCGCGTGAGTGCCGAGGAGCACCCCTGCCTAGGCACTCCAGATATGAAACTGACGCTACTCGTAGCGTTGGCTTCAGAGCACCAACAGAGAGCCTCCCTTGCACCGACCGAAGCCATTCAGCACAAGGGAGGCTCTGTCCCATATTGGGACGGGAATTGGTGGGAGGGAGGCGGGGCAGGACGTGGGCAGGACGTGGGCAGGCTTGGGAGGTGGTCATAAGGCCACATCCTAAGTTGGGCTGCGCAGGTGCGTGGCCCCGATTCGGACCACGTGGTCTCCTCAGATCGGCGCCCGCTCTAGCAGGCACAGATCCAAGGAGCACATAGGGGAGGCTGGAGCATCCCCTACGGTAAGGGAATGAACGTTCCCTTGCCATGGGGTGGGGCTGCAGCCTCTCCTATGCAGCATTATGGTGCTGCCAGGTCGGCCTCGTTATTCCAGCACTGCATAGGATTGCGCCCTCAGAGAGGATGGCACACGTCTGTGTGCTGGCCTCTCTGACTCCAAGAACAGTCCAAACATACTTTAGTGTCCCTAGTGCTGGGCAAACTTTGCTGGCCTAACTGTGCCAGCATATATATCAGGAGAAAGGGATGCATCATGTAACTGTGTCAAATCTAATTTGGGCCTGAAAGTGGAAGTTTTATGCGGCACAGATTTAGACCATGGACTAGGCTGAGAAGATAAAGGGTAGATTGTTCAAATTTCTAATAAGCAGTGTTACAGGAGACTGAGGAGATTATTATCTTGTGAATTCTTTCTCTGGCTCGGTGGACATTTTGCTTGAAGTTGTCTATATTGTGAGCTTGGCAAATTTGAGCAGTAAATCAGTGTTACTGTGGGCCCCAGAGGACATGGTTCCTTCAGCTCTAAACGGATTTGCTCACTGTGGCAATTGATGCTGGCAAACCTCAGCTCCAAGAATGCATATTGGACAGTTAATTGACTGAGGGTGGAGATTTCCAGTGAAGCTAAGTGCTCTTAAGTGCTCAGTTTCTTTATTTGCCCATAGTCTTGTGGGCAAAGACTAGTGTGACCCAATGTGTTTGCTCGGACGTAGGAAGTTCAGGTTCAGATCTCCTCTTACAAAAGAAGACAGAATGATATCATCAAAAGGATTGTAATGGAGCCGGTTCAGATGATATGATGGACGGGAGAAGCAGAGTTGTGACTTCCTCATCCCCAAGCAGGGCAACCTTTACAGGGTCTGTGGGGCAAGAGGCCTAGAGACAAGTCTGAGGCAAGCAGCCTGCTTTGGGGTTGCTGACAAAAAAGGGCCAAACCCATCCTTGTTTTCTGCTTCACGTGCCTACTGGGCTCTGCACCAGATTGCAGGCAGGCAGCAAATCAGGGCTGCAATTGGAAATTTCTAACAAGATTTCTTAAGGGAAAGAGAGGGTTGAATGGATCAGGACTGACCAAAAGCTTCCTTGGATATAGCTTTCTAGATTTCCGCAGACTCTTGTGAGCAAACCATTGTAAGTAGGCATAACTAGAAAAGAATCCTGCGCCTGGCAGCAAACTTGCCAAATGAAAAAAGCTCTTTGAAGCTTAAGGTCTGAGCAAAGGAGAAATGACAGTGTGCGGGACAGACGAAGGGAGAGGGAAGACCAATGGCATATTTATATATTTGTTAATGTAGTGTAATGAGTCTGTGGGGCATAGGGACTACATTTCCCAATAGGCTCTGCTGTGATCTGTGACTCTGACCCTGAAAGGGGGAGGAGACCTTACTGGAGGGCTGGGAAAAGGAGGGACTCAGAAGGCCAGAGCCCAGTGAGAGAGGGAAGGCCTGGGAGCAGGTGGGCGAAGGCCCAGCAAGGAAGGGAGGTGGCAGGGTCTTGATTGCGGAGAAAGGAAGGAAGAAACGGAGCTGTGGCTCTGAGGTTGCGCAGACGGCATTCAGGGAAGCCCAGAAAAGAAGGGCCTGCTGGACTCTCCTGCTCTGTTGAAGTGAGGCCTCTGTTGAAACTGGCAGCCACGGTAGACTTGCCAGGTTTTCAAAATGACAGTAAGGGACACACAGGTATCAGGATGCTGCTTTCTATCAAATCACTCCATGGTTGTGAGAAATAATATAAAAAATACGCAGTTAGCCGTGGCGAGGCAGCAGCAAGCAGCAACAGCAGCAGAATTTTAGAATGGGATTTTTAAAGTCCCGTTCAACATAGATACGGGACACGATTTTTAAATCTTAAATACAGGAAGTCCCTTATAATAAGGGACACCTGGCAAGTCTAAGCCACAGGAGCCTGGTTAAGGACCTTCTGCAGCCCCCTTTGGGGATCTTGATTTAAGCAAGATCCCAGTGATTTTCATCCCCCCCACCGCATCTTCCCTTCTTTATTAAACCATCTGTTCTCATGAGGCGGATATCAGGGTGATTGCTGGAAACCCCCCCTCCCCAGTGTTATTGCAGAGAGGCAAAGCTCCTCTCCCAACCCAGCCAAGAAAGCCTCTGCATTAAAAATAGCTAAAAATAGCTTTTCGCTATTGGGAGTAATAGCCATGATGTGAATCCTGCCCAATGTCCAATCTACCACAAGTAGCTGAAAGGAATTCCAGCATGTACATGATGTACATATATATTGGTTTAAAAAAAATACAGGTCTCCTTTCTCTCCCTAATAAACGGTAGAAAAACAGAATTAAACCAAATCTTGTGGAAGAAAGAAGTGTCTGCCACTTCTCCAGGCCTGGTAAGGGAGATGGCAGGGATCAGCTTGGGCATCTTCCCAGCCACAGACTTTTCACCTCAGTCTGGACTGTTTGTGCCACACTTGTTTCCTCCCTATTAACCACCTGTTGACTTTCTCTTTTCCCTGCACCCCAAAATCTTCCTTTCCCTTCCCTGTGTTCCTCAGAGAAGCCCAGCTAATCTACATCTCTTCTCCCATTTTATTTTCCCCAACTTTGCACATCTCCTTCAGAGGCTTTCCTCTCTTCTCCCCCTCTTTCCCCCCCTTCTAGCTGCCTTCCTTAGGGCTCCATTGTATGTGCATGTTGGTGGTCAGAGTCTTCCTGTATAGTTTCAAATGGGAGCACAATCTTAACCTGGAGTTAGGCCTGCACAGTTAGGACAGCAAAGTTTGCTGGCACAAGGGCCATCATTGTGATTGAACAATTTGGAGTCAAGGGGGATGGCCTCTCTGATTCCAAGAGTGGTCCAAACATACTTTACAGTATCCCTTGTGCCGGCCAAACTTTACTGGCCTAACTCCAGGTTAGGATTGCACACTGTGGGTGCAATCCTAACCAACTTTCCAGCACTAACATAGCTGTGCCAATTTTTGGTGGAATTTTTGTTCCCTTACCCCAGAGCTGCATTTCCCTTACCCTGGTGCTGGTTAGGATTGCTCTCTGGGTATATTGGAATAGAATTTTAGTCAAAACGCTGTTTTGATTTTTAAGCACTTTCAGTAAACATTGGTGTACCTTAATTCTTGCTGAAATATAAAGACTTGCCATTATCTTCAGCCCAGGATCCCTGTAACCCATTATTGCCTTCCCCCTCGTAAGCACAGATTACACTTGTTTTCAAAAAAGCACGGCTGGTAACATAGTGTGGGGCTTGGGTGGGTGGAAACCCACAGGGATAAGCCTCTGCATCAGCCAGAAAATCAAAAAGTGACTTATCATTTTTTGAAAGTGGGAAAAGTAATGACGATTATAATGCATGAAAGCAGACACACAATGCACCAGGTTCTCAGTCCTGGGCATGTTTTCCTGGGAATACATCCCAATGGGTGTAGTGGGGCTCACTTCTGGGCTTGCATGCTTAGGCTTGTGGTGTCAGTTTGGGGAGTGGAGTGGAAGGAAAGGATTCTGTGAACCTCCTTTCAGGAAATTTGGGAATCTTTTTAGGAGCTGGAAGCCCAAAAGTTGGAAATGTAAAGTTGAGAGGGAATGTGTATGAGAATGTGTTTGCAAATTTAGAAATGTTTTGTCCTTTCATAGAAACTGGAATGCACTTCTCCCTTTGGATTTCAGTCATGGCCTAGGCTGATTTGCTAATAGGACACTTCTCCTTTTTCTTTCAGATTCCAATCTCATTTGCAGCAATAGCTCTATTTCAGCAGTGAAGAGTGGGCTCTACCAAGTCCATGCCAGAGGAGCCTGTATGAGTCTGTTATGATGGAAAATTATGAAAATGTGGTCTTTGTAGGTAAGGAGGCTCCTTTGGTCTTTGATAGATCCCCCAGGTAGGAGCCTCTGCGCCACTGGATATTGCTGAGGAGAACTGGTAGCCAGGCTGCATGACCTGGGCATGGCTGCTATTACGCCTGATGTCCCCATATCCACCCCTTCTGGCCAGCCCAGTTCTGGATCTCTTGATGAGGAGGGTAGCCCCAACCTAGCCACATGGTGCCATAAATCAATTGGAGGTCCCTTGGCTGGAGAAGGTGGATGTGTTTTGGAGGGCACTTCCCCTTGTTTTGGGCTTTTGTGTGCAGGACAAGCCAAAGACAGAAACAGCACACATTTTCTTCCATAAATAATGAAGGCATTGAGAGCTCAGATGAGAGAGCCAATTCTCAGGTGCCAATTACAGTGAGTTTTGCATTACCTCTAAATTGGGCATCCAAAATGAACCTGATAGTTACCCCAGGTAAGAATGAACTCTTCCAGGATTCAGTAGGAGCTAGAAATAATTGGGGTGTCTCTTTCCATTAAGTTACAACCTCAAACATGCATTATGGTACCATTTGAGTAGGTAAAACAAATGATTTTCCATTGTTAGTCAATAAGTGTAGGCTTTTTTAAACCTGACTTAGGCCTATGATAGGCATTGGTGTGTCCCCCTTCTTGGGTGTCCCCTAAAGCCTTATAATAGGGGACACCCACGCCCAAGAGCGGGAATCACTTCACTTTCCTAACTTCATCTTCTCTACTGAAAATCCTCTTGGAGACTGCTGCAGGTGGCAATCCTGGACTGTCACTGTCAGTCTTTTCTCTTCACTCCCTCTGCCATAGCAACTCTGGAATCTCTCGTTGAATTAACCTTTTGTTTTCATGTTTTTCCATATGTGTGAGAGCACATGCGCGCATTTGATGATGCCATTTTATATAGGCAGGAATAGTTTTATTTAGCTAGATTATTTTTGTATAATTATGTTTGCCTATTTAAGTTTGTATATAGGGATGTGGTGGCGCAGCGGGTTAAACCGACATTGTGTACAATAAACATTGTAATACAATCACAATAAACATTGACTACAAAGCACTGATGGTACAATGATGTCACAAAAATGGCTGAGTTTTTTTAAATCCCTTTAAGAACCAAGCTAAAGATCTGTTCCAGAGATAAGATGTAAGCTTTCCTTTTTGAGGAGAGACAGCTTTTTATTTATTTCTTTTAAATAATAGTAGATTGTGTATGCCAGTGGTTCTCAAACTTTTGAGAACGGTGCTTCTTTTTTGCACTGCCTTTTTTTTTTTTTTGCAGTGCGCGGCTCCCAGAAGTGATTGGTGATGACAACATCGCCAGTCACTTAGGGATTGCTAACCCTTCGGAGGTGAGGTGAGCTGGTTTTCGGAGCCCTGCAGAGGCCACATGCATCTGCCCACAGACTCTGGGGCACAGAAGGGCCATTTAGACCGAAACCCCACAAATTCCAGATTTTATGACGTTAAAAGGCATTATGAGAGCCTGAAGAAGTAAGTTTTGATACCTGGAAATTTCTTGGGATCTTAGCTGGCCTAGTGGAGAGCAAAAGATGAAGCCTGGGCTGACTGGGTGGCCAGATAGACTCTGCAGACTTTTCTGGCTTTTACCATCCTCCCCTAAATAGCAGGTGCAGATCCGAACAGCTCCATAGGGGTGGCTGGCACTTACACGGAGTAAGGGGACCAATGTCCAGACATGTCATGTAGCGGGTGCGCGGGGGTACGCACGTACCAGTTCCTAGGATTAGGGCTGGCCCCGCCCATTCGCCCGCCCACTTGTTGACTCCATCGGCACTCCGCTCCGCCACCTGCATCGTTTGAATTGCCTGCACGTTTGAGTTGCCTGCATGTTCTCAGAGCCAGGCAGGCAGGCAGCGGCGCGAGGGAGACTGACAGCAGCAGCAGCATGAGCAGGTAGGCTGCCTGGGGCTCCCTCCCGAGGAGGCGCGGCAGTTCCTGGGGGGGGGAATCGGTAGCCCACACGGCGGCCCCGGAGAAGGCCCGGGACTCCCGGGCCGCTGCACGGCCTACCGAGGAGGCGCGGCGGTTCCTGGGGGTGGTTCCTGGGTTCCGGCTATGACCTCACTTCTGGTGGGCGGGCCCCGACACAAGTGCCAATCAAAAGTGAGTATCTGTTGCTAAATCATTTAGATGCCATTACTGCCAACGTCCCCTTGCCCTGTGGTGCCTTCCAGTGGCCTCCCAACTTGCGCTGGATCCCAGGTTAACCTTTCATCACAGGTTAAGGTAGTGCTGTTAATCCTGTTTTTCAATTTTTATACATTTGTTTAAAAAACTATTGCAACCCACTCCAGAAACCTGGGGTAAAATGACTTAGATCAGAGGTTCCCCAATGTTTTAGCATCAGGGTCCACTTTTTAAAATGACATCCTATGGGGAGGCATCTAACGCTTAAAAGGCCCAGAAGTGATGTCATTAAACAGGAAGTGGTGTCATTGGAGAAGAATGGCTAGGCATGCTGGAATAAGACACACAACACTGTACAAAGCAAGGACTCATTAGGCATACTTGACTGGATCAATTGGAGAATAATAAAGGGGTGTGCATCTCTTCCTACCCCTCTAATTTGGACAGCACCTTTCTGCAGCACAGACACCTGGAACAAAAAGAGAGCACATGGTAGGTTGAATGTGTGTCCTGGGAGGAGTCTGCCTGGTTACTTTCTGTCTGTGCATTCCGAGCAGACCCTCTTCATTCAATCTCTTGCCCCAAACTTGCAGAGCCCTAACACGTTCAGCTTACATGCTTCTCCAGGGATGACTCCACTTAAATTCAGTTTGGTTTGTTTGTGTTCTGGTGAGGAGGGGGCCCAAGTGGCAGGAAATACTGTGTGTATGTAATGTATGTAATAATGTGTGTATGTAATGGCCGTGCTGCCTGTGGTCACGGGTATTCAGTCAGTTTAAGACTTTTAGGGGAACTTTTCCTCATGTATTTTTAATTCTAAAAGTAACAAAATTTTGTATACTCTGGTTCTTCCCCCACTGAACGGGTAAACTATTCTTATGTTGATGGGTATTCCTGATTTGGCTACATACCTATCCATACACAAATCTAGTGTTCGGTATTAAAGGAAGGGATGGATGCTTTGAGGAAATAGTCTCATGTGGTCATACTCATACTCTCTGAATTTAGCAATCTAAACTGTTCTGTGGACATTTGGTTGAAAGCAGTTTATAAACTTAAATAAATAATTGGTGGCAATGTGAGGCAATATGGCTTGTAGCCGCAGAGCGTACTTGACCCTAAACCAGGTAGATTAATTCAAATGTTATTTACTAGTCAGACTCTCTTCTACTCTTCTTTCAAACTGATCAGAAGAGCATACACAGATTTCCTCAGCAGCCACCTATCCAGGCAGTGTTCTAGACCACTCTCGGAACCCAGTCCTGAACTTGCTCACTGCGTGGGAGTGCAGCAGTAGCCAGGCGGCTACCGCTGCATCCCATGGCAGTCAGGCAGCCATAGGGGCCTCAGCGTGGAAAGGGGGCATTTGTCCCCTTTCCCCATGGTAAGGGCACAGGGCAGGCGACGGATCGACTTCTGCACCAGCTATTTACCCGGCACAGAAACTGGGGCCGCTGAGTAATGCCACGTGGCCTTTACTCAAGAGGTCAGGAACTGGCGACATGGGTTGCCACCAGTACTGCTCCCGCCTCACCCCTCCCTCCTGTCCCAGAATGCCCTCCTGCCCTGCCCCGAAAGGCCACATCGCCTGTGAGTGGTGAACTCACAGCTTGCTGGCAATGTGGTGCTCCCTCCAGGGCATGGAGACAAAACCATTTTTTTTTTTACTGTCAAATACTTTAAGAAAATGATGAGAACTCAATATGTGGTTATCACTAAAATGGTCTAAAATTTGGTGAATATTTACTCTTTTTGGGAAACGAAAGTATTTTTTTAAAGGAATGTTTTCATTAAATTTGGTGATCGCTTAAACATGAGCCTTTGGAGCAGGAGTCAATACCAGGTTGTGGCTCAGTGGTAGAGAACATCTCAGGTTCAATACTTGGCATTTGCAGGTAGAGCAGAGAAAAATTCCTGCCTGTAGCTCCAGACAGTTGCTGCTAGTCAGTGGGACAATACAGAGCTTTGGATAGACCAGAGGGCTGATTTGGTATAAAGCAGCTTCCTTGGAACTTCCTTATGTACCTTCAGAGCATCCTCTGGGCCAAGCTGTTAAAAGACCGTCACAGAAGCCTTGAAATGAATGTCTCCCAACCTTTCTCAAGCCTAGTTTTCCAGCATGCTGCAATGGATATATATACACACGTTTTTTCCAGGCCACAACTGTTGTCAGTGTGAAAAGCAGCTGAGCAGAATAGGGCCCACTTGGCTTGAGGCTACTGTCTGTTTCTGCATGGGCAATTTATGTGAAAAAGGCGATGTAGGGTTCCAGACAGCTGCATTGGAAAGATTATTTGTCCAGACTTTGAACTTGTCAGCTCACCCGTTCAGCTTGTCACATTTGTTGCTAAATATTTTTTTTTTTGGCCTCCAAGTAAAGAAAAACAACTTAAATAGGCCTTTCAGGGACAATTTGCTTTAAAAAAGTTTTTCTTTGAGGGAAGAAAAAAAAGTGACAACTCTCTAAAAAAAAAGTGAGTGTGTTTATTTTTCTTGTCCCTTGCCTGATGTGACTTTCAGTGTG
This sequence comes from Lerista edwardsae, assembly GCA_029204185.1. NCBI lineage: Eukaryota > Metazoa > Chordata > Lepidosauria > Squamata > Scincidae > Lerista > Lerista edwardsae. Next base: position 4,758,240 of record JAJKFI010000001.1, read on the forward strand.
CCCTTTTCCTCCATCTTCTTCTCCCTTCCTTCTTCACGTAAAGTATAAAGTGTTATTATATATGTAGTTTGGAAGACATCCTGTCAGATAAGACTATTGTCTCATTCATGTTTTAGCTGCCAAAATAATTCAGCTTTGCAGCTTTTGCATTATAAAGTTTCTTGGGATGTCAGTTATCTGATACTGTGTTCTCCCCACCTCACAACCCCAAGGCTGCCTTTATTTACTGCACTATGTTAATGAGCAGAGAAGAGTCCAGAATGCAGAATAGTGTATGGAAGGCAAACAACTTCCCAGAAGCGTGTCTAGAAAGGGATCACAGTACTAGGTTTTGCAAGCAGCCGCTACCCTCCTCTTTGGAACCTTTCCCAATGGGTAGAGGAAAACTCCTTTGTTCCCAATAGTTTCTTATATTGCAGTACCCCAGTGATATTGGACGTCTTGTTTGTTGTGTGTATCCTGGTAACAGTTGCCTTGAGAGTCAGAAAACGGCATAGGATAAAATCATTAACTCTTAAGTAGACCACCTTAAAAACAACAATTCAGGGCGCAATCCTAACCTGGAGTTAGGCTGGCACAATTAGGTCAGCAAAGTTTGGCTGGCGCAAGGGCCACCGTAAAGCACATTTGGACCACTCTCAGAGGCTGGGAAGATGGCGCACATCTGTGTGCTGGCTTCTCTGACTCTGGACCACTCTCGGTTTGGACCAAGCATACTTTACGGTGTCCTTTGTGCCAGCCAAGCTTTGCTGGCCTAACTGTGCCAGCCTAACTCCAGGTTAGGATTGTGCCCTCAGTATTGTTTACTGAAATTTGATGACTGATATGTGGGGAACGAATGTAACCACTGTGGACTATGTTCTTTACCTTATTTTTATTTAGAGTTATTTTTGTGTTTTTCAAGTGATCAGATGCAGTGAACAGCATGGCTCCTGTCCATATAATAGTTGCACAGACAAGGGAATTTTAGGAAGTGCAGCTTCTCATGTCAAGGGTCCCACAGGTCTGATCAAAATGACATCTGCTGAAATTCCATTTTCGGCCCATTTAAATAAAAACGGAATACTGGTGGGCTAGCTGGGAGGTGGTGATTTATGAGGTTTGGGGAAGAAATCAGTTATATAATTTATGAGTTAAACCAAGGCAAGTGGTAAAAACGTCACCCATCTCTAATGTTTACTGTCTGCCCTTGCAGCAGAATGAGATGGGAACAATGTAATAGAGTTCTGAGGGGGCAGAATGAACTGCAAAGTTTAGAGTGCAGATGGAAATCACATTTTTGTTTAATGGTCCTTCGTATAAATGTCCCCTGCATAACGAAATCTAACACAGCAATGAGTGAATTGAGCTAGGACCTCTCTCTTTGATATGCTAATTCAGTGTTTCTCAAACTGTGGGTTTGAGAAACCCACTAGATGGGTTGTGAGCAGTAATGTCATCCAGGCGCGCCAGGAACCGGAACGCCTGGATGATTGACAGCCCTCCGCCCCTATGGCGGAGGGCTGCCACGCCTCCCTGAGCCTCACAGCACCCTAATCGCTCCATTTCAGAGCGATTCGGGACGCGAGGGAGGGAGGGCGGGCCCAGCAGCAGCTCGCTCTTCCTCCGGAGAGGTGGCGTGGCCCGGGCCTGTCCACAGAACTAGCGGAACGGCGTACCGGGCCGTTCCGCCTGGATGACGTCACTGGTTGTGAGCCAATTTCAGGTGAGTCGTGTAGCACCTGGTGCAGCCATCACTGAATATATGGGAAGAAAGGACACTGGAAAGGGGGAGGGCTTGTGTCAAAGTTCTATAGGCTTTTTTTCCTTTCTGATTCCCACCCTCCTGGAAATCTGAAGTGGTGTACTTTGCCAGCCCAGGGTTAGAGCACTTGACTCTGCTGCATGTATAGATCATCAGGCTATGGAAGGACATCCCACTGATTTGAGTGAGACTTATTCTCAAGAAAGAATGCATAGGATTGCAGCCTTCGTATTGCTGGTAATAAACGTGAGGTTCATTGAATAGGCATGTCACAGAACAAAAGCCAGACTGCTTAGCTTTAATTCCATCAGGATCATTTACCTTTAGAAAGATAGAAAAGAATGGATTGAAGATCAAAATTGCCAGCCTTATATTTGGCTTCATCCAAGATTTATGGCTGCTGCTTTCAAGGGCATGGAAAACCCTGCTGCCAAATTGACATCCACACCATTTTCTCCCTCTTCTTTCAATATTTTATAAATGTTATCAGCAAAGTCAACCTTTGGGGACATTAAAATTAAACATCCTTTCCCCCCTCTTCCTCGATGTTTTAGTGAGAACGGGTCTTGATAATCCTGGATTTAAAACAGTGCTAGCAATGCAAACTTCTTCCCTCCACTTGTTATGGGATGTTGGGAATGTTTATGTGCCAAACGAAAGGTACATGCTGAGGTGACTGTATTGCTTTTTTCGTGCATGCAGGAAAGTTGCATGCTCTTGCATATTAGGTACTTGCATACAAATTGGGGAGTAGGGAGGTAGAGCTCTCCAGTCCAGCTCCCCAAAGGTCAGTGGCTCAGAATTGAAGTCTGAACTACAGGGGCATACTTTATAACATCAGATAGGGGCTTCTAGTCTCGGCTGCCACATTTATGATTTCTTTTAAAAATTGTTACATTTCTAGCCATCCTTTTAGTCCCATTGGAACCCTCAAGGATTTTCAAAAACAAAATAACCGCAACAATTTTTTTTAAAAAACTTATAAAACTAGAATAGCATACATCACGACAGACATACAAAACATGGCACACACCCTGGTTCCCTTCTATGAACTGGAAAGGCTCTGAGTCCTAAGCATGCTCCTTCTCAGGTAGAAATATTCTTATTAAGAGTAAGTATATACCGCTTTTCAAATTTGCAAGGCAATTAAAGACAAAATGAAATTAAATATGCAAACTCTGATCTCACGGACTCAACCTCAAAACTTCAAGTTTTTTGAACATTTTGACAAACCTTGAAAAAAGCAAGGAATGTGCTGCTAATCTCATTTTGAGTTTGTGTTAAGGGCTCAATCCTAACCAACTTTCCAGCACCAGGGTAAGGGCAATGCAGCTCCAAGGTAAGGGAACAAAGATTCCCTTACCTTCAAGAGGCCTCTGTGATTACTGCTCCCCCGCAGAATGCATAACATACCCCATTGGCACAGCTGTGTCAGTGCTGGAAAGTTGGTTAGGATTGTGCCCTTAGTGACAGGAGTCTGGACAAAGCTTGAATGGTTTCAGTTTTTCAAGTTGGAAGAAACTTGTCCTCTTGCTCAAGCTGCCACAGGCACAAAGGCGGGTGGTGTTCGGTCCACCCGCCCGCCTATGTGCTCCGAAATGGAGTGTTGCGGGGAGTCAGTCAGTCAGTCAGTAGGTACTTATATACCGCTTTTCAACACGAAGTTCACAAAGCGGTTTACAGGCAAATAGTAATAATAAAGTTAAATGGTTCCCTGTCCCAAAAGGACTCACAATCTAAAAAAAAAAAAAAAAAAAAAAAGGCAGCCCGCCAGCAACAGCCACCAAAAAGACTGCGCAGGGGTGATGAGGGACAATTACTCTCCCCCTGCTAAATATAAGAGGAGCACCACTGGAAAAAGTGCCTCTTGCCCAGTTAGCAGGAGTGTGGTGGTGGTGGTGGTGGTGCAGGGGCTGTGATGGTTAACCCGGCCTGGGACAGAGCCTCAAGCGGGAGAGCTTCATTTGTGCTGCTCCACCGAACCATTCATAGTCTAGAATTATATTTATTTTCAGCAGGACTAGACTTGGTCTCACCCTCATGCATAACCAGTGCCCAATGCCATTTTTAAAGAACAAAGCCCTTTTTTGGCACTCTCTCTCTCTCTCTCTCTCTCTCTCTCTCTCTCTCTCTCTCTCTCTGGGTGTGGGTGTGGTTAGGTTCTTCATCCTTGCTCTTTTTCCAACCTTTGTTTCCTTGGTAAATTCCCCTAAAGTGCTTTCCCCCATGTGGAGTTCCAGATGTGTAATACATTAATATATAGTTGTGCGTGATTTCCATTTTCTAATATTCATTCTTTTCAATACAGAATATGCTATTGCCGAGGTTCCCAAACTGGGGCTTTGCAGTGCCCCAACCAGCAAAGCCCTGTCTCTGCCCCCTTAAGTGGCAGGTGTGGGTTGCAATAGCTATTAGTAGCTTTCTTGAGGCTTGGGGAGCCCTGCAGAGGGGTCTGTGGGGTCTGAGCCCTCCTGTACTCTCTGGAGGGCTGGCACTTCCGGGGGTGAAAAAAAATCCCCTTTTGTCCTTGGCAGCGGCACAATCACGGCAAGTGCATAGTTGCCTTTGCTCCTTCCCCGCAAGCATTTCCAGTGGTTCCCAGACTCCCAGAGAATTTGGGAACAGCTGTTTTCAGAGAATTTAGGAAAAGCTGTACTATTGTAAGAACAGTAAAGGAACTGATTTCAAGTGGCCAGTTCTGACAATGTTGATTATGGGAAAGCACTTAGTTTCTGGCCTGTAACTCTGCCAAATTGCCAGAAAAGGCCGGCATTTCCTACTTCAGAAAGTATGGCACACTCTCTGGCCGGAGTTTTTGCTAAATACTTGGTGATTAATTATACTGTGTCCTAGGCATAAACAAGAAGAAATAGAACTGTGGAAATTTGTAAAAGAAACATATTCTGTGAATGATGACTTAAACCATGTTTCTTCAAGCAAAGAATGGATGAGGTCCTTTGGCTTTGATAAAACTCAAAAGAAAAAGGGTAAATTGTTCAATAACTTACAAAGAACAAAATTCAGGAAGATCTATGCAGAAAACATTAATCTTCCGTTATCACATGAATACGCAACCAATCTGGCCTCGAGATCTATGATGCCACTCAATAAAATTTATCATTTTTGATAGGACACCATTAATTTACAACAGTTGCACTGAATGGTATGGCTCTGTGGTGTGAACTCACCTTTGATATATCTCAACTTCTTTACTGTGCTGAATCTCATTATAGATTCTCTCCTTTTAAAAATGCAGCTCATAATTTGTAACACTACAGTTACCTCTAGACTAAGGATTCACTTTTTATATAGACAAAATAGATGTCAAGCAAGGACAAAAAGTTTACTTTATTGGATCTTTCCTTCTCTTTTAATTCGGAAGGCTATCATTGTCCTCTTAATTGTTGCCCTGTTCTTTTAGGAAAGTGCTTTTCAAGCTTTATACCTTCTAGGAATTCTTTTCAAAGTGGGCCAATTCAGACAGAGAACATCGGTCCTGACTATTCCTTCCTTTCTTTGGGGTGTGTGTATGTCACTACTACTCTCCAAAATTGTGAAATCTTGGTCTTTTCAAATAATGCCATCATGATATGTATTATTTGATGTAGAATTTACAGCAGAATGCAATGAAACAAACCATGCTAAAATACTTTCTATTTAAAGTTATAGCCAAAAAAAACAGAAAAAGAAAACACAACTTCCTTCTGTAACGAAACGTGACTTTCCTTAACTCAAAACTGACCAATGAAACTGATTGTTCTGAGAGACAATGAGGTTACAGCAGGGAACCAATAAGGGGTCTACCTTTCCAGAAGACTTGGCCTCTTGGTCAGCTTGCCTTCCATCTTTTGCCCCCCACAAAGCCAGCTAATATTCCAGGAAAAACTTACCACTGCAACAGCTGTGGTCCTGCAGGTGTATCCCTGAGCATTCCTGCATGGTAAGCAGATCCACAAGCCAAAGAGGAACTGTAGCAGTCTCTGCTGCGCACGGCCTGCAGTAGCGTCTCCCAGCATGACTTGCAGGGGGCTGGGTCGGAGATGGCATGGAATCAGCAGTCGAGAGCCAAAGGAATCATACGTGGGCACTGAGTCCAGGTGAGATCAGATAATGTAAGATCCCAGGAAATGTCTGGGCTCCTCTTTGGCTCCTGGGCTCTCTCTTAGATCCTGTGCCTGGGTACATTTTACCCCATGTACCCCCTTCTCATGGGCCTTGCCCCTCATCTAATTGCATATCTGGACATCCACCACACATGTACGGATTATGCTGGTAATGCATGCATGCCCCACAATGAGATCTCAATTAAGGGCTGCTTTAGACCCCTCACTTGGGTGGCATAATGAGCAGACCTGAGCTGTGGCTCCAAATAATGATGCCATCTGCAGGTCTTCAAGGGGATTATTCAGACAGTGGGCATCTGCCTGCCTGCAGGTCTGGTCCTGGCCCTCAGGAAGACTCGGTCATTCAGCAAGTTCAATTGGTGTGCACCCTGAGGTTAGCTGATTGCGTAAAGCAGACCCATGGCTGATCCCAGAAGTCTTCTCAGCTTGGAATGCTGAATGCGACTTTTTGGGGTAAGGATTGCAGACCCAAGGGAGAGTCAGAGTCGGCAAGGCTGTATTTAGCAATCCTTGGCTTTGAGACAGAGTATGAATTCCCTAAAGAGACCAGTTCTGCGGACAGGCCCGGGCCGTGCCGCCTCTCCCGAGGATGGGCGAGCTGCTCCTGGGCCCGCCCTCCCTCCCTCGCATCCCGAATCGCTCTGAAATGGAGCGATTCGAGGCGCAGGGAGGTGCAGGGAGGTGTGGCTGCCCTCCGCCATAGGGGCGGAGGGCTGTCAATCATCCGGGCGTTCCGGTTCCTGGTGCGGAACCTTGCACCTAAAAGCTGTTTTGTAGCTTGCCTTATGGCCTTGTCTTCCTTCTCTGGATGTATGACTTGCAAGGTAGCAGCAGAGCTCAGGGGCCTGGAGTGTCTAACCATGGACTCAGAGGAAACAGACTCACAAATAGTCCAGGATGCATAGCTGCTCTGGCATAAGCAGGCAGGCCTGACTTCAACGGTGCTGTTGGGCATCAGCGTGTATACAGTCTATGATTGTTAAAGGGAATATTAGAAAATAATTCAAGAAATCTACTCTAGTAACAAAAAGGGGTAGGGACAGCAGTTGTTTGCTCCCTTAGTTTAGGACTCTGTACTTGGGGGATGAGTATTAGGTTATCAAGTCCTTGCTGCAAAAAACTCACAATGCCCAGAATGGTTCCAAGGAGGAGGGGCAACTTACATAGCACGGTGAGCTGAGCTGTAAAATCTAGTGCCCCACCCTCAGGACACTTCTGCTGAGGCTCCAGCCTTTAACTTCAGACAAATAAGCAGAGAACCTAAGGGCCCAATCCTAACTAGATTTCCAGTACTGACGCAGGTGCAACGCATCTTTGAGGTAACAGAAATAATGTTCCCTTACCTTGGGGAGGCCACTGTGACACCCCCACACTGCATGATGTAGCGCATGCCTGTTAGACATGGCTGCATCAGCGCTAGAAAGTTGGTTGGGATTGGGCTCTGAGTCTTTCTCATTCTGTTGGAATCCTGGACAAAGATGCCATTCCCCTTTCCATCATTATTTCAGTGAGGAGGCAAGGATCCCGTTAGGGCCCCAAAAGTGAAATCTCTTTTTCCTACAGGAGACCTTCTAGTCAGGAAAAACGCAAGGCCCAGTTCATAGTCTCTGAGTCAGGGGTGTCAAAGGCCCAGGGGCAAGATGTGGCCCCTAGAAGCTCTTTATCCAGCCCCTGTGATAATTGGGCTCTCTCAGTGCCACCCTCTCAACAGCGCTGCTTCTGTCAAGCCTCAGGCATAGGGATGGAAGGAGGCCTCAGAAGGCAAGGAACGCTGTATGGGAAAGGGTAGACCAAGACGGATGAGAAAGGGGGATGCTGCCAAGGCCCTGGGAGATCCCAGTTATCACACGGCCACCCTTTCAGTAGCACCACTTCTGCTGAATGTCGTTTTGCAGGACACCTCTCAGTTGCTGAGCTGCGGAGTGACACTGCGGCCAAAGCAGAGATGCTGAAAGGGTGACCTGTGTGATAATTGGGCGATAATTGGATACAAAGCCGGAGCAGGCTCTGACCGAGCAGGGGGAGGGTGACAAAACATGCCAGTGCGCCCCTTGCCATGCCCTCTGCTTCCACAGTCAGTCCCTTTTGGAGCATAATGGATGCAGGAATGGGTGGGAGGGCCCATCTCTGCGCCACTGTCTTCCCCAGCGTGCCCAGCTGCCTCAGCGGCACCCAGGGCAGGCGCATCTCCACGCCACATGATCAAAAATGATCAACCCTGCATATTTTGTCTTTTGGGATTTGCCAATAAATGAATTTCTATATGAGAACAAAGTGCCTATTTCTGGGCATCATCTGCTTTTTATGTCATTTCTGGCCCTCAGGAAGTGCCATGAATGCCTTTTGGCCCACCATATGAAGTTTGACTCCCCTGCTGTAGGAAATAATGACAGGGAATTTCTGACAAATTTTATTTTTTGAAAAATGAGAACAAGGAAGGTACCTCATCTAGATTTCAAACGAACACTGCAGAAATATCAGGAATTTTTCAAACAAGTATTTGAGGAGAACAAAGGACTCATTATTTGTTGCCTTCTGGAGCACAAAAACATTTTCAGCACTCCTAAGAAGCATAAGGTTTCTCTCCTGAGTGAGTTCTCTGGTGGATCTTAACCTAATTACTCCGACTGAAGCTCTTTCCACACTCCTGGCACTTACAGGGTTTCTCCCCAGTGTGGGTTCTGTGATGGTCTGTAAGGTGGCTGCTCTTACTGAAGCAGTTCTGGTCGCCGCACCTCAAAAAGGACATAGTGGAGCTGGAAAAGGTGCAGAAGAGAGCAACAAAAATGATTACGGGGCTGGGGCACCTCCCTTATGAAGAAAGACTGCAGCGTTTGGGGCTCTTCAGTCTAGAAAAAAGGCGCCTGAGGGGGGACATGATAAAGACATACAAAATTATGCACGGAAGGGATAGAGTCGATAGAGGCATGTTCTTTTCCTTCTCTCAACACACCAGAACCAGGGAGCATCTGCTAAAACTGAGGGTTGGGAAAGTTAAAACAGATAAAAGGAAGTACTTTTTTACCCAGCGGGTAGTTTATCTGTGGAACTCTTTGCCACAGGAGGTGGTGATGGCATCTGGTCTTGATGCCTTTAAAAGGGGATTGGACGGATTTCTGGAGGAAAGGTCCATCGTGGGCTATAGGCAATGATGGATTGTGCAACCTCCTTACAAAGGTGGTAGGCTACTTCAGAGTATTGGGTGCAAGGGAGTGGCAACAGGATGCAAGCATCTTGTTGTCTCATGCCTGACGGGTCTGTGCTGTATCCAGCACAGCTTGGGAGCAGGAAGGAGCCTCCCTGGGGCAAGGGCACATGCGCACCCTTACTCTGAGGTAGGCGCCAGCTGTGCCTATGGGCTCCTCAGATCTGCGCCTGCTGTTTAGCAGGCGCAGAGCCAAGGATACCGCACGGCCCGAATTGGGGCTGCAATCTAATGGGAGAAGTGCATCCCAGATTCCATGAAAGGACATCACATCTCTAAATTTGAAAATGCATTCTCATGCACATTCCCTCTCAACTTTGCAGGTCCATCTTTTGAACTTCCAGCTCCAATGAAGATTCCCAAGTTTCCTGAAAGGATGCTCAGAGGATCCTTCCATTCCATTCCATTCCCCAAATTCCCCACACCACATGCCTCTGCACAAAAGCCCAGAAGTGAGCACCACTTCCTCCAATGGGGTGTATTGCTAGGAAAGCATACGCAGGACGGAGAACTTTGTGTGTCCTCCCCTGGGCGCTGCACTCGCCACCTCGGGGTCTTCAGGAGCAAAAGGGTCCAGAGAAGGATTTTGGGGACCACCAGGGACCATCATCTCCACCTTCATGCCCTGGGGAAAAGCCTCAGATGTTTTCGGGGGAAGGAAGTTGCAGCACTCAGTTTCTTCTCCCCTGGTCGTGGCTCCTTAGCTTAGCTCGCCAGCCAGCCAGCTTCTGCACCAGCCAGCTGCCTAGCCACCGCTGACCCTTTTCATGGGTCTCCCTGGGGTTTATATCCTGACAGCTGTCCTCCCCCGGCTCCACCCCTTCGCCCCAGAACCTGATAAGGCCCTTTCCACTGTCCGTTCCCTCCCCCCCTTGGTGCTATGCCCGGCCTTTTCTATGTCCAGCTCCTGTCCACTGCTGCTGTCCAGGAACTCCCTCGTTGGCCTCCTCCGCCCCCGCAGCTCATTGAGCGGGGTGAGTCGGGTAGTCCCATAGAGATAGAATTCACTAGAGACGGCATGACGTCACCATCTTGAAGCCACCTGGGGTAGACAAAAATGGCTGCCTCAGATCATCGCCGTGAGGGAGGGTTGCCGCGAATTCTCAAATAAAAATCTCCCTCACGTGTTTAAAAGTTAATCTCAACCTTTTTAATCATGCCTGCATGTTCTGCATACGGGTAATAAGGTTACAAATAATGTTTCCACACGAAACATTATCACATCACATGTTTTTATTTTCGTAAGTTTTTATTTTTATTCAGTCCGAAACAGTACGAGCAGGGGAATCTTTTTGCAAGGGAGCTGCCCGGGGAATTGTAGTACTATTTAATAAGCATGGAGTATACTAATTCACGGCAATCCTCCCTCACGGCGATGATCTGAGTCAGCCATTTTTGTCTACCCCAGGTGGCTTCACTCGGCTCCTATTAAATCAACGGGCATGCCGTCTCCAGTCAATCTAAGCTTCTTGGGTAGTCCGCTAGCACCAGCCACTGCCATGTGGCTGCCTTCCCAACCCAGAAGCCCACTAGCGGAGCCAGCAACAGCACCTGTACCACCCTATTTGTCCCCAAGCCGTGGTGGCCCTTCTGCTGCAGTGCATCTCTTCCCCGCTGGTCTAGGGCTGCAGGCCTGGCTAGGGTGTTGTGGGTCTTCGACCTGCGGGGTGGCCGGCCTGGGAAGAGAGGATGTCTTTGCCGAGCGGTGGCACATCTCCCCACAGCCAGCCTCCTCAAGCAGCAGGCCCAGCAATGCTTTTTAAAAACACATGTAACATGTGCACCCAAGGGGGAAAGCAACTGTGCACAGTGATCCCATGTGGAAGATAAAGGCAAGTCTATAGACTTCTAGTAAGGTGCACCACTATACCTGCCATTGTTCTTCCCCTCTCCCTTTTCTCTCTCTGTTCTGCACAAACTGACATTTCTCTTTTGCTCAGACCATTAGTTTCAAAGCCCCCTTTTCCTCTGCCAATGGAACCTCAGAGTTTGCTGCCAGACACAGGATTCTTTTCTGGTAATTTCTCCATTTCCAGCCTCACGAGGGGCTGGAAAGTTCCTGTTCAAGAAAGCTATTGGTCAGTCCATTCAGCCCTCTCTTTCTTCTGAGACATCTTGCTAGAGATTTCTAGGAGCAGTTAAGGGGTTTGGGGCACTGGAAGCAAGTCTCCCCCCATCCTGTATACTGGCCACTGGGGTGCCGGGGAGAGCAGCAGCTGACTCACTGCCTGCCTGCCTGCTCTCTGGTGCAGATCTCAGTAGGCACGTGGAGAGAAAAACAGAGTTGGTTTGGGCTGTTTGGCCGGAAACCCCAGAGCAGGCTTCTTGCCTCCCACTTGTCTGCAGGACTCTTTCCCCACAGACCCTTTAAAGGGCTGCCCTGCTTGGGGATGCGGAAGTGCAGGGCCTCAGAGAGGAATTTTATCAGGCAGTACGAAGTTTCTTTTGGGCCCCTTCCCTTCTCCGTCGGATCATAATTTTGTGCGATCATCAGATCGGGATTTCTAAAAATTACAATATATAAAACTACCTAGGCTTAGAATGCTTGTCTTCACACACTATATATGCAAACATTTTATGAGATCCCACAAAATTTCCAGCTCCCTGCCCCCCCCCTTCTCATGTGCCCTGGAGAGATCAGAAAATGTAAGGTCCCAGGAAATTTTGAGGCTCCCTCTTTTATCTCCAGTGCCTCTTTTTTGACCCTGGGTCCGGTTACAGTTTACACTGTGTACCCCCACATATGGGTTCTGCCAGCAGGCTGCATTGGCGAGTGGGCAACCTGGAAATGCTATAAGTTTTATGCCTGGTGATGCTCTTAGATTTTAGACAAATGAAGCTCTTTTATGGAAACCTTGGCCTAGACTCGCTTCACGAGTCTATATCACATGAATGATACCTTGGGCTTGAACAACAATATAGTAGTAGGGTGTTAAAAAAATGTATTAGTAGTAGGATAGAGAGGTAAGAGATTTTGTATTAGTCAATGAGTAAAGAAAATCCGAAATGTGACGGTTTTTCACGCTCGGGGATGTAAAACAAAGAAGTAGTAAGAAAAATTTTCAAATAAAAAAATCTATATTCCTAAAAAAATATATATATATATATTCCTAGATTCGCTTCTTCCTCAGAACCCGAAAAGAACCTCCAGCCCTAGAATGCCTATGCCAGCCACAACCCTAGAACTACCAAGCCAGTATCCAGAACTACTTCCTGGATATCACCCCACTTCCTTTCCTTTTCTAGCCTTCTTCCCTGCCTCTCTTGAGCACAATTGAAAGCTGCTCTGGCAGGTATAGACGGGGCAGACATCCTTTGCAGCTGCCTTGTAATGGGCTCCCTTCTCCTGGGAAAGCAGGGCTCTTTCGCCCTGTCTTCATTCTCAAGTCAGCCATGGTTACAGCCTAGTCTCAGAGCTAGGGACAAAGCCCTTTTCTCCTTTTGTGCTCCGCTTTCAACTCAGGAGGTTGCTTGGCATTGTCGCCCCACAATCTGTGGTAGTGAGTGCATGCGAATCATGAAGGACTGGTCACTTTGACCCTTGGCACAGCCTCCTCATTGACCCACAAACCCTCTTCTAGATTTCTGTTTCTTGTTTGCAATGAATTCAGAACTGTGAAGATCTACTGGAGTGTTGCCACTGACTTCGTGGTGACTGCATCGCAGATGTTGTTCCACAGTTCTTTTTTGCTTTTGTGTGGAGTACTAAAACGGAATTTCCGGTCTGATGGGCTTTTTACTTTAGCGGAATTACTGTACAGGTGGCATAAAAGGCCCTGTGACGGCATGAAGATTGGGCTTCTGCTGGGCCATTCAAGGCTGCAGCAGCAAAGCAGCTGCAGCAGTGGCTCCCCACCACTATGGATCCTGGATGGCACCAGAGCAGGTAGACTGGTGTGTGGGGTAGTTCGAGGGTGGAGAGGGGAGGGGAGGAAGGGGAGGGGGAGTAATTGGGTGGGGAGGAGGGAACCAGGGTGTGTGTTGTGATCTACCAGATCTTCTGGTAGTCTACCAGAAGATAAGCAAGAAATACTTCCATGGCATGCAGAGTGCTCTCCATTGGCCAGCTGCATGCTATAATGCAGTGAGGGCTTTGAGCTGTCTATTCTGTATTATAGAGGTCACTCAGAAGATGTGCTGATGGCCACTGACTCAAATGGATTGGAGGTTTATTAACAGCCATTAGCCATAGTAGTGAAATGTTCATTGGCAATACACATCCGAATCAGGCCCCTTTTGGGAGCTGTAGTAGATGCAATTGCCCTGAGCTTCATACATGGAGGGACGGCATATCAATGCTGACAAACAGTACACTCCAGCTGAAAAGAGAAGGAAGGAGACTCTCACATGAACATTCAGCCCTTTAGCTTTTGTGATTGGGATTCCAGTTTCTGGTGTAAACAAATGGGAAGGGTGTCAAACGTGTTTCATATAGAGGGCTGAATAGCAATCATGGAGCCTACTGTGGGCCAAAAGTGACATAATAAAGCAGGAAGTGACACCATTAAGCAGATGATGGCCAGAAACTAGCACTTTGTTCTCACAGCTGCAAATGACAGAAGAGAAAATCTTGCCCATAATTTCAAGATATGAAAGAGCCCAATTATCACTCTGGAAGAGACCAACTATAGCAGGAGCCAGAGACTGCATCCGGTCCGTGGTCCTTATGTTTGACACCCCAGAAACAGGAAATGATGGCTCTCTGAATCATGAGATGCATTTGCTTGTGGTATTCCCAGAGACCTCTGGCTATCAATCCTGGCTATCAATCCTGCTAATCCTGGACTAGCTGGCTCATTTGGTCTGATCCTGCAGAGCCATTTCTTATGTTCTAATGTAGAAGTGGATCTTTCTGTACCAAAATAAATGCTCTTTGAGCCTTTCACTGAGTCTTCCAATAGTTCTATTTGGGAGGAAAGGAGTGTGAAGCACTTTCATTTTGCCACCTGCTCATCATATGCCAACTATTCTTGGGGGGCGGTGGGGGGGGGGATCACATTTTTTCCCCAACAGTAACCAAGTGCCCCTTTGGATGGTTAAAAGTGCAAAGCTGGCACCGCCATCCCTCAGGAGGCAGCGGCTCGACATGGTCAGTCTGCCTTCCAGTTTTCCGTTCCAGCAATTCAGGTCCTGCCTCTTCCTGCAAAAAGAGACAACCTTTGCAGAATGCACTTGCTATCATTTTAAACTCAACACAGTGAATCAAAGTGGACATTAGCCAAGTAATTTTTTGTACATAGATGGATGAGATCAGAACTTCTTTATGCTGTGCCAATGAATTCCTGTTCATATTTCTTTCAGGTGAAGGTAGCTTTTTTCTTTTTTTTTCTTTTCTTCTGGATTTATGTTCAGCTGAGTAAGCTTTTCTGGCAAAAATTAAGCCCCCATATAAACAACAGAGTTGGACAGTTGGCCGTGAACTCCATTAGTATTTTCTTGCTATTACTTCAGAGCAGTTTCTGAATTTTGCTTTTTGACTTTGTACAAGATGTTGGCCCCATCTGCCACAGTGTCAAATGGGGCAATGTTCTGAGTGCAACAATACTGGGAAGTAACAGTGTTTTGATTTAATTGGGGGGATTCAGAAAAAAAAATAGCCAGGTGTGACGTCGTCCATGGCGGCTGCGGGTGATAGGCGGGGTGTACTCACAGCGCGGTGGGCCCAGACTCTGGAGCGGCGAGTGGACACAGACGACAGACGAGCAGCGGTGCGGTTCAGGCGGTTTATTGAGGTAAGTGCTTTCACATTCATCGGGGTATATGGCGCGAAGGGGGGGTCCCCCCTGTTTAGTTCAGCGGGGTCTGGTTCCTTTCACCAGCCCCCGGTCGTAGGGAGAGGGGCTTGTTAATGTCACAGCCCTCTCGAGATTCGCCCCACAGCACCCTGGTCCAGCAAGAAAGGGGGGGTGGTCTTAGGTGGACCGTCGCCTTTGCCTCCGGGGTCGGGGATCCGGGGCTTTAGGGGTGCGGGCTCCTGCCCGTACAGGAGGTGGCAAGCTGGCCGTCCCCTCGGGACCCGTTGGTGGGGGTTGCGGAGCCCTTCCCCCGTGGGGGGGGGGAGGATAGCCCAATCCCTGGCCAGTCCCGGAGGTGGCTTTAGGGTGGCCCCTTCAGGGTTCCACCCGGCCTGGGGCAAGGGCCGCGTACGGAGCGGGGCTTCACAGGCCCCGGTAAGGCAAGGGACGGGGCAGAGCCTAGGCAGTCGCCCATGCTCTTGGACGGCCGCTTCCCTGCTTACTCTCCAGCCAGCGGAGAAGCGCCCGTCCCCGCCGGCTGCTCGGCTCTTTATGAGCCACCCGGCCGGCGTCTGGAGGTCCGCCCCCTCTGGCTCCGCCTCCAGGCCGAGATCTCGCGAGATCTTGGCGCCGGCGCCGGCGATGATGTCATTGCCGCGCGCCGCGGGAGAAGGAAGCCCCCACAGCTGCAGGCCGAGGCTTGCCGGCCTGGAGCGGCTCGTGGCGTCCTCCTGGCCCTCCCGCGGGGGCGCCCACCAGCTGTCACGCCCGTTGGCGTCCCGATCACCCCCCGCGGGGGGGTTGGTCCAGTCGGGGCGCGCTGCCTGACGCGCCCCTGCATCCCGGCCGCAGCCAGTCTCCCCTTGGGGTCGTGCGGCATCCAGCTGCTCCCCTTGGCGACGGGGTAAGTCTCCCCCACTCGGGGGGTTCCTTCGGGGGGGGCTGCGACCGGGGTGACAGACCCCCCCCACCAAGACCGGGGCCACGGGGTCCAGGGGCCACGGTGCCGTCGTGTCCTGTCAGGAGAGAGAATCCACGTTAACATGGTGCTTGCCCTTTCGATATCGAATGGTAAACGAGAACGGCTGCAAAGACAGGTACCACCTCGTTAAGGGAGGATTTGTATCCTTCATGCGTTGCAGCCACTTTAACGGGGCGTGATCTGTGATTAGTATAAAGGGGGCCCCCAGCAAGTAATAACGGAGGGAGTGGAGAGCCCACTTAATGGCTAGCGCCTCCTTTTCTATAACCGCGTATGCTTTTTCCGCAGGGGCGAGTTTCCGGCTTAGATACATCAGGGGATGCTCATCGTCCCCCTCCCCCTGCGTCAGGATGGCACCCAAGCCTTGTCCAGAAGCGTCGGTTTGTACAATAAAAGGTTTGCTAAAGTCCGGGGCCTTCAGTACTGGTTCTTTACATAATGCTTCCTTTATCTGTTGGAAGGCTCTTTCACATGCTGGGGTCCAGTGCCAACGGGCGTTCTTGCCCCCTTTCATTAAATCGGTCAAGGGGGCGGCCAAGTCCGCATAATTGGGGATAAACATTCGATAGTACCCCGACAACCCGAGGAACCGGCGGACTTCCCGTCTGTTCCGGGGCCGGGCCTGCTCTCGGACCGTCTGCACCTTGTCCATCACGGGTCGGAGGACCCCACTACCTACTACATGCCCCAGGTACTGGGTTTGGCGCAGCCCCACCGCACATTTGGCGGGGTTGGCGGTCAACCCTGCCTGTCGAAGAGCAGCCAACACCGCCCTTAAGTCCTGGATGTGCCTCTCCCATGTGGGGCTGAACACAATGATGTCGTCAATATATGCGGCTGCGTAGGCCTGATGGTCCCTTAAGACCTGGTCCATTAAGCGCTGGAATGTCGCCGCGGCTCCATGCAGTCCGAACGGCATCCGGGTGAAGTGGAATAATCCCTGGGGGGCCGCAAATGCGGTCTTCTCCCGGGAAGACGGGGTCAGGGGGATTTGCCAGTATCCCTTGGTCAAATCAAATTTCGATAGGAACTGGGCCTGTCCCAATTTTTCTAATAAGCCGGGCACGACGGGCATTGGGTACGCATCGAAGAGGGATACTTCGTTAAGGCCCCGGAAGTCAATGCAGACCCGTACGGATCCGTCAGGCTTCGGAACCATCACAGGATGGCTCCTCCAGGGGCTTCTCGATGGTTCTATTACCCCTAGGGCTTGCATGGTCTCTACCTCTTTCCTCAAGATGTTTTCTAAGTGGAAGGGACGCCTCCGGGCCGGCTGGCACACTACCCTCCCTGGCTCTGTGCGGATATGATGGGCAGCTAGGGTGGTTTTCCCCGGTGTCGAGGAAAAAACATCGGAATATTCTTGTTCGAGTGCCCTTACCTGTGTGATGCGTTCTGCCGGGAGGGATTCTCCCAGGGTGAGAGAGCTCGAGGTGGAGGGTTCACATCCAGAGGGTCCCCATTCTTCCTCCGCCTCAGCCAAGAGGCACTCTTGCGCTCGCCACGCCTTTAATAAATTAATGTGGTAGACCTGCAGGTTGGGCTGGTGATCGGGGCGGTTGATTTCGTAATCTACCGGACCCACTTGACGTACCACGTCATAGGGTCCTTGCCATTGGGCCAGGAGTTTGGAATCATTAGTGGGCAAAAGGAGCAGGACTCTTCCCCGGGCTGAAAGGATCGCGGTTTCACCCTTCGATCATATTGGCCTTTTTGTGCAATTTGCGCTTCTTTTAACCAAAGCCCTGCCCAATCGGCTAGATGGGCCAGCCTGTCCCTCAATTGTGTTATGTATTGGATGCTGGACTTGGGGGTGCCCCGGGGCCGTATCCAGTCTTCCTTCAGGATATCCAGGAGCCCTTTGGGCCGCCTACCAAACAAAAGTTCAAACGGGGAAAAACCCGTAGAGGCCTGGGGGACTTCCCTTACAGCGAATAGGAGGGGGTCGAGCAGCGTGGGCCACTGTCCCGGGTTCTCCCCGACAAACCTTCGCAACATACCCTTCAACGTTTGGTTAAAACGTTCGACTAAGCCGTTCGTCTGAGGGTGATATACAGAGGTCCGCAACGGTTTTACCCTCAACAGTGCCCATAGTTCTTTCATGACCTTCCCCATAAAATTTGTCCCCTGATCGGTCACGACTTCCATGGGGAACCCGACCCGAGAGAATACCCTTAGCAACTCTTTAGCTATGGTTCTAGCATCCGTGTTTCGGAGGGGTAAGGCCTCGGGGTACCTGGTGGCGTAGTCCACCAACACGAGAATGTGGGTATACCCCCCCGGGCCCGCGGCAGTGGTCCTACGATATCGATACCCACCCTCTCGAATGGTACCTCGATGATAGGAAGCGGGATGAGCCGGCCCCCCGGAGGTCCCCTGGGTTGGGTCCGTTGGCATTCGGGACAGGCTATACAGTACCTCCGTACCTGTTGCCTTATTCCTGGCCAAAAGAACCTCTGGGTTAACCTGAGGCGGGTATTATCGGAGGCTAAGTGCCCGGCCGTGGGTATACTATGGGCTGCCTTCATGGCCTGTACTCTCAAGGGTTGAGGGACCACTAACTGGTCCACTTCTTGTTGGGTTTGCGGGTCCCGACCCTGCCGGAAGAGGACCCCCTCTTTAAAGGTGAACCGGATCCCGTCGCCCCGTATGGGCGGGGGATTGGCTGCCTGCCATAATGCCTCCCGGAGGGAGGGATCGTCCCTTTGGAGCTGACGGATGTCACTGGGGGGGGGGCTAAGTCTCCGTCTAGGGCTGCCGGCCCTCCTTCCTCGCCCACGGCCCCTTCTTGGGCTTCTGCCCATACCATCAATTGGGAAAAATGGGGCCAGTCCCGTCCAATCACGGCTCCATATTGTAAGTGTGGAACCACCCCGACCTGCAGAAACTGGCAATCGCCCCCGACCATCACCTTGGCCCATCGGAGGTGGTAGGGGCGTACGTCCCCGTGGATGCAACGAAGCATCAGGGCTGCATCCAGGGGGCGTCCCCGGGCCCTCTGCACCAGGGTCCGGGTACAGCCGGAGTCCACTAAGGCCGTCACCGGCTGCCCGTCCACCAACGCTGGTACCACCAGCTGTCCGTCTCCCCGGGGCCCCCTTACCTGGGCAGCGGTCCAGGCCTCAGCATGGGAACACTCCATGACGGGACACTCTCGACGGACATGTCCCGGTTGTCCACATGTGAAGCAGATGACGGGGTTCGGGCGTCCAGGCCCAGGCGGGGTTGTCGGTCCCGGTCTCTCCGTCCTTGTTGTCGGTGGAGGAACACGCGGTGGTCCGGAGGGTCTCGGGGGGAGGCCTCCTCTTCGGCTCCCAAAGTCGTCCCGTCGCCCCCCTCGAAAGGTACTACCTGGTCCTAGCCGATGCTCCGGTTTCTTGACTGATCCTGGTAGCGCCGCTGGGAATGTGGTGCTCGTTGCTGCTTCATACCGCTCGGTTAATTCAATGGCCTTGTCCATATCCTTCGGCGAGTTGCACAGTACCCAATTGCGGGTGGACTGGGGTAAGATAGCCAAGAATTGCTCGACGAGCACCATCTCCGCCACCTCCTCCGCGGTGCGGATGGCGGGTTTCAGCCATCGAAGCCCATTCATCTTGATCCTATTGCCCACCATCCGCACGCTCGACCCTTTCGTGAATTCGGCTTCACGGAACCGCCGCCTGTACGTTTCTTCTGACACATTTAACATACCCAGTATGGTGGCTTTCACCACGTCATAATTGCTTGCTTCACTAGGGGTAAGAGTGTCGACCGCTTCTTGTGCCAATCCTGATAAACAAGGGGTGAGGATCGCCGCCCACTGGGTATGTGGCCATGCGGCGGCGGCGGCGATTCTCTCAAAGGTATTTAAAAACACCTCCGGGTCGTCGTCGGGGCCCATTTTCTGAAGGCGTACATGCGGCATGCGGTCGCTGGGCCCCGCCATGGTGCCAACAGGCCCCGGAGCCCCTTGTGCTCGCGTCAAGGTGGTTAGGTGTTGCATCAAAGCGGCCTGTTGGTCCACTAGCATGGCTAACATGTGTTGTTGGCCATCGGCCTGGGCCTGCTGTTGTGTAGCCCACCACTGCAGCCAGTCGGGAGCGGCCCCCCCAGCAGCGCCAGCGGCTGCCCCCTGGGGGGTGCCCGCATTCTCCACCATTGTGACGTCGTCCATGGCGGCTGCGGGTGATAGGCGGGGTGTACTCACAGCGCGGTGGGCCCAGACTCTGGAGCGGCGAGTGGACACAGACGACAGACGAGCAGCGGTGCGGTTCAGGCGGTTTATTGAGGTAAGTGCTTTCACATTCATCGGGGTATATGGCGCGAAGGGGGGGTCCCCCCTGTTTAGTTCAGCGGGGTCTGGTTCCTTTCACCAGCCCCCGGTCGTAGGGAGAGTGGCTTGTTAACGTCACAGCCCTCTCGAGACTCGCCCCACAGCACCCTGGTCCAGCAAGAAAGGGGGGGTGGTCTTAGGTGGACTGTCGCCTTTGCCTCCGGGGTCGGGGATCCGGGGCTTTAGGGGTGCGGGCTCCTGCCCGTACAGGAGGTGGCAAGCTGGCCGTCCCCTCGGGACCCGTTGGTGGGGGTTGCGGAGCCCTTCCCCCGTGGGGGGGGAGGATAGCCCAATCCCTGGCCAGTCCCGGTGGTGGCTTTAGGGTGGCCCCTTCAGGGTTCCACCCGGCCTGGAGCAAGGGCCGCGTACGGAGCGGGGCTTCACAGGCCCCGGTAAGGCAAGGGACAGGGCAGAGCCTAGGCAGTCGCCCGTGCTCTTGGACGGCCGCTTCCCCGCTTACTCTCCAGCCAGCGGAGAAGCGCCCGTCCCCGCCGGCTGCTCGGCTCTTTATGAGCCACCCGGCCGGCGTCTGGAGGTCCTCCCCCTCTGGCTCCGCCTCCAGGCCGAGATCTCGCGAGATCTCGGCGCCGGCGCCGGCGATGATGTCATCGCTGCGCGCCGCGGGAGAAGGAAGCCCCCACGGCTGCAGGCCGAGGCTTGCCGGCCTGGAGCGGCTCGTGGCGTCCTCCTGGCCCTCCCGCGGGGGCGCCCACCAGCTGTCACGCCCGTTGGCATCCCGATCACCCCCCGCGGGGGGGGTTGGTCCAGTCGGGGCGCGCTGCCTGACGCGCCCCTGCATCCCGGCCGCAGCCAGTCTCCCCTTGGGGTCGTGCGGCATCCAGCTGCTCCCCTTGGCGACGGGGTAAGTCTCCCCCACTCGGGGGGTTCCTTCGGGGGGGGCTGCGACCGGGGTGACACCAAGTCTCCAGAAAAATGATAGCCTTTATCAGTAACTGGGTGTACAGTCCTCACTAGCGGTGAGGAAGAGGCGTCCAGAATGGGAACTGAGGGCTTGCCAAGAGTAAAGAGCGAAACCCAAAGATTTGGCCAGGGAGAGGTTAAACCACCCAGCTTCATCCTCCTGCTATTTTCTCCCAGGGGTCACAAGCAGCCACCCTCACGGAGTAGAAGTCTATCCTCACTGCAGGGGTGTCAAACTCATTTCATACAGTGATGCTTGCTGAGGGCTGGAAGTGATGACATGAAGCAAGAAATGATGTCATTAAGCAGCTCATGACCAGAAATGAGTTTTTTTTCCCACTAGCTGCAAATTACAGAAGAGAAAATACATACATCTTGATCATTTAATATCAAGAGAGAGATATTAAGAGCCCAAGTGGGAGAGCCCAAGTTATCATGAGCACTGCCATTTCAGCAGTGATACTTCAGCACAGCTCAGCAACTGATGGTGGTGCTGGGAGAGCCTGAGGGCCAAACAATGAGCTTCTAAGGGCCACATCTGACCCCGGGGCCTTATGTTTGACATCCCTGCTCTACTGAGCTCCTCATAGGCTGCTGGGGAACCTTTATATGCTCCACCTTTAGACTCTACCCTGCCTCTTCCTGTCCCTGCTTGTGTGCAAAGCCTGCTTCCTTCATAGGCCCTGATTCTGAAGGGAGCCATTATTCTGCCTGGTTGTCCTGTCAGCTCTGTTGGCACTGAAGGGAGTCCCTGCTATTCACCCCAGCAACAGTCAGGAAAAAAAAACAAACCTGTGGCTCAGTCTCAGTATTAACCAGGGAAGGAAAGGATGGTGACGAACAAAGAGGAATCCTTGAACAATGGAACCAAGAATGGCGGATATGCACACACCGGGCCACCTGGACTTGAGGCAAGGAGGGTGTTACTACCTGGTTATAGTTTTCCAGAATCACCTGACTAAAAACTAATGCCTGACCAAAATCAACCCTCAGACTGATCCAGCAGCACTGGATCAGTTCAGGCACAGTTCAGCTCTGTTCAGGCATAGAAATCGGGATTATAATGGGGACAACGACCCTGGTCAATGATCATCCTGGTGGAGCCAGCAGGGGAGCAGGGCTAGGGGTACCAGATACAAACTGGGACAGAGTGCCTATATCTTTAACCATTATATAGAAGTGGGAATTTTGGCAGGTGAAGCTTTTGAAACCCTTCCATGATGAGCTGCACCTGCCCAAATTCCTTCTTCTATACAATGGTTATAGGCATTCTATCCCAGTTTGAATCTGATAACCTTAAGCAGGGCCCATGTCAAGCTCAGTTTGTACCTTTCCAAGACCCAATAAGTAGTCACAAAGGTCACTGCAGGTATTGAGAGGAACTGGCACCTAATCCCACATTTGCCACTGTCTGAAAGGGAATAAGGTATGAAGTAGATATGTTCATCATTGTCAGTTAACGTTGGGGTGCTTAATGGTGGTGTTTGCATTTTAGGGTGCAATCCTAACCTACAGTTAGGCTGGCACAGTTAGGCCAGCAAAGTTTGGCCAGCACAAGGGACACCCTAAAGTATGTTTGGATTACTTTCGGAGTCGGAGAGGCCAGAACACAGACGTGCAGCATCCTCCCTGACTCCGAGAGTGGTCTAAATGTGCTTTATGGTATCACTTGTGACAGTCGTACTTTGCTGGCCTAACTGTACTGGCTTGACTCCAGGTTAGGATTGCGCTTTTAATTAGTTATGACAGCAGTCAAGTTAAAACCATTACTGCACAGTTAAGTTTCGGTGATGAATATTTTGATTTGTTTTTCACTCATATTGGAGTACAATTTCATTATAATACATTTAATTCCCACCTTTCTTTCATACATAGGATTCCCAGATGTTCCAGACTACACCTAGACATGTATAAGCTCAGCAGGTGACGGCTTGATACCAGGCCAGACAAGTGTTCATTTTTATGACATTCTAGTGTACTCCAGTGTACTATCACATTGAACATGTTTGCTGGAGTGTTGTTGCTGTTTCTCTGTTTATATTTGACCCAGGTTCGGCAAAGCTAGATTCTGAAAACCGTAGGTACTCTTCACTGCATACTTAGTAGCCACATTCAGTTTCTCCCTGATTTGGATTGTTTTGGTTAAAGACATGTATTAAAACTGCTCGTGCTATACCTAAACATGATCCCATCACCTTTTATGATGGCAGTTCTTCCACCTTCGGAAACATAAATATTCACCCCAAATGTATGAAACTGACGACCTTAAAAAAAGATGGGTGAAGATTGGGTGGGTTGCACTTATTTATTATTAAACCAAGGACATTTTTATAGTGGTAATAAACTGCTTTGGAGCCCAAAGGCAAGTTGTCGAAAGAGACCCTGTTGATGGCAGACAATAAAACAAGAGACACCTTAAAACCATTAAACCAAAATAATTACCAACTCTAAATCAATGCCATAAAATTAAACAGGGACATTTAATGGATATAAGGTGAGAAGGAAAAATAATCACAACTGGCACAAAATTGTGTTTGAGAGAGTGAAAGAAAAAAAGTGTATCAGTTTGGTTATTACAGGACATTTTTCTGTTGTCAGTATTCTGGGGACCTGTGTAAAAAGATCCAACCCACACAATGTAAAACCAGATATGCAAATGCACTATATGCATCAAATAAGACTTGCATGATTTCCTACTATCGCGTCTGGAGAGTTAAGGGCCCACAAAGTAGACATTATAATCTGCTGGTATTGTGTGCAGTTGTATCTAACATTAATGTGCCTTGTGCTGGACATTTTTGAAAGGAAGACTTATCTTCCTTGATTGCTGTTATTCCTATTGATTTCAATGAAGCTTTGCAGCAGCAAAACAAGAGCTTGAGATTAGGTGCACAACTTCACACCAAATATAAAGCTGTGATTATAACAGCCTAATCCTATTCCACCCTACCCCCTGGCCGATGTAGCTCTGCCAAAAAGGCTTGCAGGGCATCCAGTGGGTGGGAGAGATTGAGAGGCTTGGGCGAGGTAAGGGAAAATATTTTTCCCTTACTTTACCTCCAGGTAAGCCTCTCACTTGCCAATGGCTCTCCTGATGCCTGATGCAGCAGCAGTAGCAAAATGGCTACAGATAGAGTGTGAATGTGTCTTCCACTGTTGTAAGAAGCTCTGCATGACTGCCCAGTCCTACATTGGATTGGGCAATGAGAACATGAGATCAGTGTCTGAAGTGGAAGTAGTACCCAGATCAGAGCCCATGTCCCTGTGGTACATTAGACCCGCCCCATCCTGAGTCTGCAATATAAAGATTCCTGACCTTCTTTGCAGGGTTGCTGTATGAAAACAAGTGCTATATGACTTGTTGTTAATTGAAACACTTCCCTTTAATCCCAGATCTTTATTCTCCTCTTTAATCCCAGATCTGCAGGTAGGTATTCCCCACTGATATGTGGTATTCTGCAGTTCATGCCAGCAGCTCAGCATGTTATCACCTGCTGCATGTGTAAACTAGAACACTTTTCACATGTTCAAGAAACACATATTGAAGGGGAGGAGCTCAGTCTGGACCTGTCCCTGCCCTGGATGCACATGCTGATGAGAAAGGGCTTATTCCTCTACAGACTGTCACCTAGCAACAGTCTCCCATCCCATTTTTTGAACTTAGCCTCATGCAGCGACAATTAGAATTGCAATTTTTTTTAAAAAAAAGATCCCCTGGGATATGTACAGGGGTGGATCCAGCCAAGAGATGTCATGGATAGAATATTTTAGGCCATGGAGAGAGCCTGGAAGATGGGTCATGGGTAGAACATAGGTGGATCAGGAGCAAAATGTTTCTTGGGTTGGCTATGATCTTTCATATCCCCAAACTGGTTGCCTGCCACAATGCTAGTAAGACTAGTAAAATAATGGCAATCCTAGGACAACTGGCAAAAGCCAGTAGTAGTGACTGGTGTCAAGTCAAAATGTTCCACTTTTCCACCGCAACTGCTCAAGAAGGAAAAAGTGGCTCTTTGGGGAAAGTAGTGGCAGTGGGGTGTCTTCAGCTCTTGCTAGCTTGTCAGTGGTTGTTTATTTTGCTAGAGGTGATTGACTTATTGTTAGGAAGGATCCTGGAAGGTCAAGCAACTGTTGGCTGGCTGGGGTGAATTAAAGTACCTGTCATTTATATAACTGCACTGGATTGATGCATGCTTGTAGTCATATATAACATGGCTAGATCTTGTATCTTCGATTCTTGTTGGACTGTTTTTCATGGTGTCAGAGTATGGGTTATGTGCATTCTGTAATGGGGCAAAATGTAATGTAAGTTCTGCTAAGAATCTCATTTAATAGCAGAATCAATCACATTTGTGATTTTTCAGAGTGCCACTTCACACGGCTGTGTTTTTTTTCCCGTTCTTTGACCAAAGCATGAAACGACTTGCTTGTGTGAAGGAGCCATTGTACACACCCGAGTTGGAGAACTTGTCCAAAAATATTTTCAAAAGGAAACATGTACACTTTGGGTCACATGATTGTTATTAAGTGTTGCACAAGCACATATGAACAAGCCCAGTTATGGCATTTGATCGATATCCTCCTTTATAGCCCCATGTTTCTGTATGGCAAAGTCATATTTAAATCCTTTAATGTTTGCCCTAAACCCATGTGGGAAACACAGTATGGTGTCCTTAAAGGTAGAAACAAAAAGGCCACCCTTCTTTGTAGATGCCTTTCTATAAAAAGAAAACAGCAGTCCAAACAAGGAATCAATCAATCAATCAATCAATCAATCAATCAATCAATCAATCAATCAATCAATCAATCA
>JAJKFI010000001.1:4790179-4856946 GCA_029204185.1 Lerista edwardsae
TCTCTCTCTCTCTCTCTCTCTCTCTCTCTCTCTCTCTCTCTCTCTCTCTCTCTGTGTGTGTGTGTGTGTGTGTGTCATTATATCTGCCTGCCTGCCTATCTCACAAAGCATTTTGGGCAGCATACTTGGGGCTTCATGCCTGAGCAAGGATCTGACCTCACAAGCCAAGACCTGACTGCTGATCCATGGCATCCCACTGACAGTTTGTCTTGTGCAGGATTCTTGCTCCATTGCCTTTGGTGATCTTCAGGTGTGCATCGGCGGGCTACAGTCCTCCCTTGTTTATGTTAATCTATTTTTCTTGGCCTTGTAGGAGTCTTTCCTTTCTTGCCTCCTCCCTGACAATAGCAGGTGAACAGCAGGTGCCTGCAAGTTTTACAGGGAGAAGCAAATGTCTCTCTTGCCGCTCTAGGGAATTCATTAGCTTGAAATGACAATTCTGGGAAGGAAATCGGAGCTTTCTGTGTCATTGAGGCTGTTAAAAAGGAGATTGCCAATGCTGGGCTGCTGGCATGAAACCAGCAGATTGCAAGAGGGAACAGGATCTGGAATGTTTAAGTCACTATAAAACTATTGTCGCATGTTACCCAGTGTGCTGTTGTTTTGACCAGACGGTTAAGTTTGGCTGGGAACTTCCTTGTAGATCATATTCCAAGCAGTAAACTAGCCATCATTGACCGTCTCTTCCACGTATCCCATCTGCCTTGATTGAAAAAAAAAAATTTTTTGGCTAATAAAACTCTTATCTTTTTCCACTTTTCTGTTCCATCCTCTGCACTCCTCTTTTCTGCAGCAACTTCTGGAGTGTAAATGATATGTCTGAGAGTTTTTTTTTTCACATTTCACAGGAGCCAAGTGTGATCTGTGATGTGAAGGGAGAGGAGAAAATCAAACATGAGCTGCCAAAAAAATGCTGTTTGTGTGTCTACCTGAATTAAAGTCAGAAGCAGGGTATAAACAAATGTTATTTATCCGTAAGAAGACAACAGATTGTCACTTTATTTATTTATACAGTGTACTTTCGTCTTCTCCACCAGTGCTCAGTAAGCTTCTGCTTATGAAACATTTATTTACCTATGGCAGGTAGATAAATTGGCAGCTTAATCAGCATAGGTAGAGTGCGTTAAACATGGGGAGATTGTACTTTCCAGGAGACAACACATTGCCTCCCTTGTGGCAGGGCTGGGTTAAGCTGGGCAAGCTGCAGACTGGAGCCTCGTGCAAAATTGGTGGTTCTTCTGCAATTCCCACATTTGAGATAGTTTGTGTGTGGAAGATGGAAGATAAGGATTAAGTGTGAAGCATTTAAGGCTGAATCCGGAGCCCTCCAGCATGAGTGCTACGAGAATACAGCTCATGGTGTCACACAAGGTGCGGTAAAGCGCCTCCAGTGCCGGCAGGAAGGCCGTGCACGCCGCTCACTGGCAAGGGGTGAGTGCACTGTTTGCCGGCGATGCGGCTTTTGGGGGCAGGGTGGGAGGGGTGGGGCAGAGGGCGGGACCGTCGGTGACTCTCTCCACTGGTTTCTGACCTCCATGTAAAGCTGTGTGGACTTACACGGAGGCCCTCACTTCAAGGCCAGCTAGACCCCTCGCCCACCCTGCACCCTAACCACCGGGAAATGGGACAAACCCCTTTCCCCACAGAGCCTCCCATGGCTGCCTGGCTGCCCTGGGATGCAGTGGTAGCCACTTGGCTACTGCTGCGCTCCTGGGTGGTCCGGCAGTTCTGGATTGGGCTGCCCATTCCTTTGAGACAGCAGCACACACATTAGCTCAGAGTTTCTCAAACTGTAGGTCAGGACTCACTTGGTGGGTTGCAGTCTGATGTCAGGTGGGTCACGGAAAGCTGGGAGCAGCCATCTTGGAAGCTGCAGTCCTTACCCTTGCTATATTCCTTTTGACTGTTGGAATTTTCAAGCGAGTGTTTAAAAAAATTAGCTCAGGCTTTTAAATAATATTTTGCCCAAATCTTTTTTCAGGGATGTTTCATGGTTGTGCAATTGCTGCAGTCCAAGAATGCCAGTTTGCATTCCAGGAGTGTCATTTGACTATGTCACAATGATGGCACATCCTGCTTGATGATGCCACTTCTGGCCATGACATCACTTCTGGTGGGTCCCAACACAAGTCCCATTCTAAACAGTGGGTCCTGGTGCAAAGGGCTTGAGAACCACTGCATTACCTTATCATTAACACAAGTATGCTAGAGCATCATTAGTCCTTCTGTCTTTTCAAAATAATCAAATAGCAAATGGGGGAGAGGGGATTTGCCTAAAGGCTGCCTTTCATGGGCAGGGGGTATTTAGAAAGACCCAACACTGTTGCAAAAGTTTGATTCCTCATAAAGATAGAATATTTTCCTAATGTTATTCTCCAAATGTATTTGCTAGTGAACTTTTTCCCCATGAAGTTTCAGGGCAGAACACTTTGTGCTTGGGTACTTAAAATATGGAACTTGGGAAATCTGGAGCAACGTATAAGGTCAGCTTATGTGTATTTCTATCCATTTCTCTATCTTTATTGGCCCTGATATTAACAGAATTAGCAGTGTGCTTCCATCTTTCATGCTAAGGTAATTTGTTCCATCTTTATAACATGGCAAATTATATGCGGATAATGGAATGTAAATAATACTGGAGTGAAAGCAATTTCAAGCCTTGCTTTGATGCTGATATTCTAGTGCACTCTCGTATTTGCTGACAATTCTACAATTCTAGGCTCACCCCTGTAGCTGATGGTGTGCCTGGACAAGTGGCTGGAAAGTCTTCCTGCTTCTGGTTTGGTGCTTTAATTCCAAATAAGGTTTTGAACCTTCCAGGATTGGCCTGGAGTCTCCAGGAATTAATGTCAAAGGCTATCTTGGAGATTTTAAGAAGGCCTCCAAGAATTTCCATCATTACATAATATTGGGAGGAAAAAAAATCTCCAGGGATAGCCTCAGTCAGATCCAGCAACGTTAGTTCTGAATCAGAAGAATGGAAGAATTTTGTCTCCAAAAAAATGCAACAATATGCTACAAATAAACTTCACCTTATGGACTCTTATCATGGAAAGGAGGAACTGAATTATTTCATTTTTAGCAAACCCTCTCCATGCTGGCCTTGCTTTGAACAGGAGTACACACACAGGACTTATCGCCATATGAATGGTAACTAAACTACAGCATTAGCATCTCTGTGTAATGAATCAGTGTCTGGGATTGAATCACTTTGATGGCCAGTGGGAGATTGAATGTTTGCATTCTCAGCCATATTAAAAAAAAAAATACTATACTACCTGAGTTGCTAGGGTTTTTTTTTTTTTTTTTGTAATGTGCAAAGAGATTTCCTTAAATAAAAATGCAGAGGAACTTTCAAAACCATGTGGCTACCCTTCCCTTCAGCAATATATAGTCCAGTGGATCTCAAACTTACTGTAGTCACGGGGTCCTTCTTTTGCGGCAGCCTCTACCCAGGTGCCCCAGGTGCCCCCATCTTGGATCATGCAAGAAGACACACAGTCCAGTCAGCTGCTCAGCCGCCGGAGGTGCAGTGGTAGCAACCACTACAGCCTATGGGTGCCAGGTAGCCGCCAGAGGCACCTCGGGAGAATTATTTATTTATTTATTTATTTATTGTCCTGCCTTTCTGCCCCATGAGCACCCAAGGCGGCTTACAACATTAAAACCATCACATTAAAAAAAACCAAAGTATAACTATTAAAACAATATTAAAAAACAATATTAAAGCGGTTAAAAATTTAAAACAAGCAAGGGGGAGAAGGGGACATTCGTCCCATTCCCCTGGGTAAAGGTGCGGGCCTGCCGTGGGCCTCTTCAAGTCTGTACTGGCTATTTTGCCAGTGGCGATTTGAGGGCCTCCATGTTGGGCCATGCGGCCAGACATGGAAGTTAAAAGCTGGTGGTGGAGGCCACTGTCAGTCCCCCCTGTTCCGCCCCTCCTTATGTCCAGTCCCGCCCACCTGATGCCTGAATGAGCGCACCTCCTGCCTACACAAAACTGCCACATGGCTCCTTGGCAGCTCCTCTGGCTGCTGGGGTCTGGCACTGGGCTGGCACAGCAGTAATCCCTTACTGCCAGCAGTAGGTGCCTTATGGCACTTTTGCAGCACCACTGCCAGCAGTAAAAGTTTACTACTGGCACTGGCCAGCTTAGATTTCGTGGGAGCCCGGGACATCAATGGTGAGACTGCTGCTTCACCCTCAGGCACAGTATGAGAATTACTGATTTCGTCTAACAAAACCTACATCATGTGACTGTCCTGATCACATGTTTAGCTATGGGTTAGATCCGCTTTTCAAAGGTAGCTCTGGGCAGATGCTCCTTCACATGCCTATACTGTGTCTATTTACTTGGAAGTAAGACACTGTGTTCAACAGGATTTCCAGGGCATGCAACTGCAGCCTTAATATTCTGTTCACTTTTTTTGCCATTTTTTTTAGTAGAACATGTTCTTCTTTCTGGGTTTCTTCTAAATTTCATTAGCAAGCTAACAGGTCTTAAAATTCCAAGGTGACATTAGAGCAGCTTTTCATTTCACTATGGACATCTGCAAATATAGCAGGATTGTCTTCAACAGAAACTTGGTTATCTGAAATTTCCAGTTATTTGGATTGCCTTTGTGATGTGTGTCACTGAAGCCTGAAGTAAATAGCAAATTTCTCCAAATATTTGGGGATCTCCCATTTCATTGTAGAAATTGTATATTAGAACCGAATGAGATATCTCATGCTAGCAGCAGGCAGGCAAGATTAGGTCAACAACATTTTTAAAGGCCTTTTTTTGGTCTGTTTTTCTTTTATAGACTTGCAGTTTTCCTACAGCTCACACCTGCTCTCACTTTGGACACCATTTTCCCTTTCTTGGATGGATTATTGTAGATCAGGCCTAGGTTGCTCAAACTGCAAGCAGCCAACCAGGGTCAGCCTTAAAGGTAAAGATTTCCCCATGACCGAATGGTCTAGTCATGACTGACAATAGGGGGTGGTGCTCATCTCCATTTCAAAGCCTGTAGAGCCAGCGTTTTGTCCAAAGACAAGCTTCCATGATAATGTGGCCGGCATGACTAAACGCCATACACACGGAATGCCTTACCTTCCCACCAAAGTGATCCCTATTTATCTACTTGCATTTAGGTGCTTTTCAGCTGCTAGGTTGGCAGGAGCTGGGACAAGCAACAGGAGCTCACTCCGTTGCGCAGTCTTGAACTCCCAACCTTCCGGTCGGAAAGCCCAGCAGCGGCGGTTTAACCCATTGCGCCACCACATCCCCTGGGTCAGCCTTGCCATGCAGCAAATTGAAATGGCTACGTGGAGTGGCACCCTTGGTGGTGGTAGTGGTGAGGCAAACAGGTGAGCCTCCAGCTCTTCTGTCTGCTGCCCTCTCCGAGCTGCTGCTTCAGTGGGGGCTTCAACAGTCTTTAAACTTGAGAAATTCAGAAGCAGTTGTAGCCTCTTTCTCCTTTCAGTGCCACTGGAGGGAGAACGGGGGGGGGGGAAGGCTGCCATAGCTTGTAGTCACTTCTCCCTGCCTGCTTGGTGCTTCCAAAGCAGCAGATATGCAGAGAAAGGGGACTAGAAACCAGTGGCGTAGCTAAGCCATTTGCTACCCAGAGCAAAGAAGATTTTGTAGCCCCCTCCCACAACATAGCCCCTTGTGTAGCCCGGGCTGTTCTGAGCCACACAGAAAGATTCATCCCCAAAGACACTGCATCCCACAGAAGTGGTAAAAGCAAAGCATTATTGCCCCAGAATTAAAACACAATCAGCCCAGGAGCCACACCGGAAGATTCAACCCCAAAGTAGTCCCAGACTGTTGCCCCCCCTCTCCAGGAGCTGGCAGCATGTAGCCAGCTGTTACCTGCGGCACTTATATAGCTACACCACTGCTAGAAGCCTGTTCCTCCTTCCCTTTACCTGCAATGAGCACAACGGGCCAACCTCCCTGCTCCCAGCTACCCATTTTTTTTATTTTTTTTGCAACAAACAGGATATTGGGTTCTCAAAATCTCCTATTCCTGGTAAGTTCAAATAAAAGCAGCATGGATCAGACAGGCAGGTCTGTTGCACTTGTTGTAAGTAAGAGGCAGGGGAAACAGCAGCATGCATGCTTGTTTGCCCTTTTGTATCCCCCCATCTCACATGTCTTATATGCATGTAGACAGAAGTAGTGTTCAGGGTGGGATGCTGTCCAAAAATTAGTCCAATGAAGGCCCCTCTGTAACTCGCTAAAAACAGCTAGGCGGGCTGGCACAAAGGCTCTGGACCCCTCTACCTCCCTCCCCCAGTTTAGCCTCTGCTAACTTTTGTTCGTGACTTACACGTAATGCTGGCCTGTTTTGGGAACTATTTATCGTGCCATACAAATTTGCATTGATGTAGAAGTGCTGCACTCCCCAGAGATCAGCCGGTGTTAATGGGGTGTCAGAATCTCTCACAAATGTGTGTGTTGATGAGAGTCGAAATCTTGCCGCTGTAGTCGAAAATGGCGAAGCTCCTTTTTTTGTGTGCCACGTCCTCATGTGGCTGTGGCCCGGAGGTCTCAACTTAGATACTTAAGCGACTAAAACTTCAAAATAGATCCATCAATGCAGAAACTCTCTCTGTAGGGTGCTTTAAGGGAAAGAAAAAGCCACAGGAAAGGTTAATTTGTAGCTATTTTCTCTATAAATTATGGTGTTAGACCAAAGACCAGCAATGGAATTTTCTTGCCGTGCAAGGTTGCAGGTCAAGATCTTTGGGCATCACAATCTTTCTGAGCATTGTTGCTATAATTGAAAGGGCACCCACTGCACAACATTCCAGTAAACTTTAATATAAATCACTATTTATGTGGCTTCAAACAGACTTTAAATATCTCCTGCCTTTTTGTCCTTTCTCTCCTGCCGGATGGTGTAAATCTAATGTAGAATCTAATGAAGGCGGTTTTGTGCGTAGTAGACTTTCTCTTCCTTTGCCATCCCAGCCGCAATGCACTTTCACTTGGGTATCCCTGTTCCTATGACCTTGCAGTGGAGCAGGATGAATTGTCATGCATGATGTAAAGGAGCTGTTTACGTCCATATGCTCCCATGAAATAAAACGTCACAAGTGTTAATCTGTCAATGGGCAAACTCCGTTTTCCCCTCTTCAGGGCCCCCAACATGGTATAACAGGCAACACCATCTGAACTGGGGTTTTCCTCAAGTCATTGTTTTCTAATACTCTCCTTTCACACACACCCCACCCCCATATTGGGTCCCCAAGGTACAACTGATGTGTCAAGAGTTACAATGTTGTCTCTCCAAGACTAGTTTGTGACACTCGCGCCAGATGGTTTTCAACTAAATTGCTGTCAGAAGCACAGCGTGTTCATGAATTATCTTTTGCTTTCGGAGGCAAGCGGCAAAAGAGATTTGGGGAGATTGAGGCACGGCGAACAGGCCACGTCGTGCGATGGTTTGTGTTATTTATTTATTTCTGCGGCAAACGGAAGCTTTGCCGAACCTGACGGTTCCCCGTTAAAAGTGCTTTCAGAATCTATTTCTCATGAAACTGTCCAATCCGTGTCGCAGGTGACAGGTCACAGAAGGCCTCAGCAGGGCCCACCTATTCAAAGGCCAGAGAGGACGAGGACATTAATTATGCTGGACTGAGGCACGAGTTTGAAAGGACAGAATTTGAAAGCGTTGGGAAGGGAGTGCTGTAGAGAAGGCCTCTTGCCCTCATAGCTTCAAAGTCTCTTGGTAATTACGTGACTGAGGGCACAGTTCTAACCTGGAGTTAGGCTCGCCCAGTTAGGCCAATATGTTTGGCCAGCAAAAGGGCCACCAAAAAAGCACGTTTAGACCACTCTCTGAGTCAGGGAGGATGCCACATGTCTGTGTGCTGGTCTCTTTGACCCTGAGAGCAGTGCAAACATACTTTACAGTGTCCCTTGGGCCAGCCAAACTTTGCTGGCTTAACTGTGCGGGCCTAACTTTAACCAACTTTCCAGCGTTGACATAGCTGTTCCAGTGGGGCATGTTCTGAATTCTGCAGTGGAATAGTAGTCATGGAGGACTCCTCAAGGTTAGGGAACGTTTGTTCCCTCACCTCAGCGGTGCATTGCTCTTACCCCAGTGCTGGAAAGTTGGTTAGGATTGCCCCCTAAGGGCCCAATCCTGTCCAACTTTTCAGCACCAATACAACCATGCCAACGGGGCATGTGCTGCATCCTGTGGTGGGGGGAGCAGTCATGGAGACCTCTCAGTGCATCAGCACTGGAAAGTTGGATAGGATTGGGCCCTAAGGCGGCAATACTATACACATTTTCCTGGGAGTAAGCCCAATTTAACCCAATGGGATTTCTTTTTGAGTAGACATACTTAGAATTCTGGGAACTTGGGATAAATTAGGGAACTTATCAATGGAAAAAAGGGACGTGATAGAAAACGTGGTTCAAATGGGATGAAATTGTAATAGTTCTTCTACCCCCCCCCCCCATGTCAGTATGCTTCATTATTGAAAACTCTCTGAGTTTTCTCTCTGAGTTAATCTTTTGGGGTGGGGGGGGAAGGATCTTTTCAACATATTTGGCTGCAGCCCACAAATCAATTACGACAGATTGCTAAAGTGATGGATTTTCAGTGATGCTGGTGCCTTCAATGAATCTCTATTATCTGGTTTCATCTGGTTACATTTGTCCACTTCCCCCTTCCCCTGAAGAAATCCACAGGCACTATTTTGCTAGCAGAGCAACCCAATGTCGGGCTGCCCGGCCCAAGGCGGAGCATAGGATCCGGCAGCGGCAACCATAACTGGATCCCACCCACCGGCACAGGCTCTATTCTCCCCTTTGTCTGCCCAGTTCTGCCCCCTCCCCGCCTCTCCCCCCACTCTGAATGCACTTATGGTCATTCTTCTCAGTGCAGAGGCTTGGTGCTAACTAGCACCAGCTCTATTCTACCCGCAATGTTGCCAATGTACTTTACAGCATGTTCATGACACTTTTAGCTGGCTGTATGCACATACTGCCAATAGTATGGGCCTTAGGATTGGGCCCTCGGTTGCTTATCTGAATCGATACTTCTTTTTAATGTCTGCCTATTAGACAACACAGTGGATCTTTCCCCATCCGCACACACACAGGGAGCTCACTTCATAGCACGTGCATTTGTCACGGCTGGGGTGGTGGTGGTTTCATCCCTTATTCTGGATGTACGTTCTAGTATGGTCATTGCAGTCCTCTTCAAATACGCAGTGTTCAGAGGTGTACTTAGAGGGGGATGTAGTCTCTGTTTTGCTCTAGCTCTTGGGAATGGCTCCAAAGAGGAGGGGGAGCTGCTGCTTGCAAAACTTAGTGCTGTGATCCCCTTCTAGGTACACCCCTGGCAATGTTACCTTCCTTTCCATGTTCAAGTTTGAATTAGATTTGTAAAATCTTAGAACACAATTTTTGCAGTCCTAGTCAGAAAGCAAAACAGGATTTATTGTGGGCTGTATAAGTATGATATGCTTAAAGAATGTGGGATGGAGGAACTTTTTATTCTAAGAATCTGATCACCCAATTGAGTAAACTTCCGTTTCATTGAATTCAGTGTGGTAAACACAGATGGTCAACCTAGTTACGTAGGACAGTTTAAAAATATTTGAGTTAGGTTTTCAAAGATCAACTCTTGAGTCTTCACTTCAGTTTAAAAAAAAAAAAAAAAAGCTAGTAGCAAATCAATTGCACTTTCATTTCAGGATGCTTCCAGAATTGGAGTAATATTTTATTGAGTAATATTAAGTTTCAAAATCCAAGCCCCTCAACTATGGGTTTATTAATTAAGTGTGTTTAAGTTAGAGAAAGTGAATACGAAAGGAGCCCTCCCCCCAAAAAAGCAATAGCAGTAGTGTATAGAATAGCAAAATCATTGCCAAAGGGTTAAACAGCTTCTTCCTTAGGTACGGAGGAGTTTCTTTAAGGAAATCATAATTGCATTCCATTTTTTCCTGCATGTCAAAATGTAACTACTGGTACTCGATCTTCTTGCAGAAATCACAGTTTATAAGCCATTTTTCATCAGGCCGGTATGAATGGTAGCTGATCACTGCAAATGACTTTGCCATTAGGACCATAGCTTCGGTATTTTTCTTTCCCCCCCCTTTCTTTTTCCAGCGTTGAATCTGCTTTGGAAAGCAACATAGAGAACCCTGTTATGAATCGATAAATGATTAAACCCAACTTTACTTGGATACTATGCCTTTGCCAAGGCGCAGGCCATTGGCTCCTGTGCTAACTTGAATAATTTTCAACAATGAAGGAGGCATTTATCAGAATGATAAGCACACACCACAAGGTGTCCTTGGGCAAATTGAAGTGCACTTTCAAAATACATAATTTCGAAAAAGAAAAAGAAAAAAAGAATTGGAGGGTATATGAACCAGTATTGTCAGCATTAATAAGAGCCCATGATTATCTTTGGCATAATATGTGCATAAGCATAGAAAAGGCAAGTGTTTGTGTCTACTTAGAGCTGAGGTCAACTGAGAGTTTTGCATGTGAACATTTTCATGGGGGCAAAAAAAACAAACCTTTCCCTTTTTTTTTTGTCAGTTTTTCAACCTTGTAGAAAGGTTGTTCACTTCTTTGTTCATTGTTTTACTTCCTTTGTACTTTCAGTTACCATTCTCTATCCTCAATGATGACCAAATGTTTGTGAAGTGTTGTGATATCATCAGTGGTGGGATTCAAATAAATTAACAACCGGTTCAATGACGTCATAGCCGGAGCCAAAAAAAAACAAAAAAAACCCCGAAGCCAGCCTAGGTAAGTGAGTGGGCGGGGCCCGGCCATTTAACAACCAGTTCTATAGAACCTGGGCGACCTCCTGAATCCCACCACTGGATATCATCCTGTTCTCTCTGTGGTTCCTGATTGCCTGGAATCATTCATGTGACCAATCCAGGAAGGAAGAACAGTGCAAGAGTAAAACAGTTGTAGATTATTATTTTTAATACAACCAGGATTGCTGTCCATTCATGTGCTGCTCTTTTGAATCCAATAGGGCAGGCAGCAGGTGGCGTTCCTGCAGTTAAAATGACATTGTGGGCCCAATCCTATCCTCCCCCCTTGCATACTTTGGAGGGGAAAGGGGAATTATTTCCTCCTTCGATATAACTTGTCACATTCGATATAACATATTTTGGGGATACAATACATTGGCCTCTCGCTGCCTGTTTTTGTATCTGTGCTTTCACCTCTCAAAAAAAAATGCTAACAGCCCCAGTGTGCACTCATTGCTCTTCTACACTGCTGTGTTCAAAAAAGGATTTTTTTTGCATTAATGGTTGTGTTGAGTTACAGTGGAGTTCCTAGAGGGGGAAAACACTAAGTTTTTCAGGAGCCTGAACTCCTTTGTAAAGAGGCCCCACCCCCTTGCCTTCAAAGCTGTTCAAGGCTATATAGCAAAACAGAAGAAACATCTCATTTTGCTCTGGTTACTGCAAATGACTCTGAGGGCGCAATCCTAACCTGGAGTTAGGCCAGCACAGTTAGGCCAGCAAAGTTTGGCCCGCACAAGGGCCACTGTAAATTATGTTTGGACCACCCTCGGAATCAGAGAGGCCAGCACACAGACATGTGCCATCCTCATGGACTCTGAGAGTGGTCCAAACGTGCTTTACAGCATCTCTTGTGCCTGCCAAACAGTGCCGGCCTAACTGTGCCAGCCTAACTCCAGGTTAGGGTTGTGCCCTGAAGGTGAGGGTGAGGGGTTGCTTAATGTGGGTTCAGGTTCCTGAAAAACATCCCCCCTCCCCCCAGAATGCCACTGATGATTTAAGAGCAAGGAAAATACAGGTGGGAAATGGATGAATTATTATATTGTGTGAACCTCCCCCCCCCCCATAAAAAACAAGTGAACCAAGTCTGACAATCTCTGACTAAACATCCCATCTACAAGTGTCCTAAAACCCTAATACAATACTTCCTATCCCGAGATCTGGAAATCCTTGTTGTTCTCCCAATTAAAAACCACTTTCTCTTTTCCTGTCTTCACATTCTTTGTTTCTCATCAAAAGTTACAGCCAAGATTTTGACAGAATTGATGAAAAAAGAAAAGAGAAAAAACCCAAACAGAAAAAAACCCCAACCACCACCAGCAACAGCCACCAGCAAATTTCCTCATCCACTCCCCCCCCCCCCAGCTTAAGACAGCAAAGAGGCTAAATCTGGGAATGGTGATGAGTACATTATTATACGTGGCTTTGTGGTTATTTTGCATCTTTCCAGACTGTGTCAGATGTTGCTCAATGGGAAAATCATTTCTCTTGTGGAAGACATCTTTGGACAGGTTTATTTTAGTGCCATATGTTTGAAATAAACCCTAAAGAGGGAGGGAGGGAAGCAGGCAGATGGGCTGAGTGAGAACTGATGTGAGAAAAATAATTCTGTGGACCGGTGGACATGCCATTTTACCCCTTGGTTGCTGAATCAAGACATTACTAGTCTACTTGCCTCTGAATTATAGAAAGCCTGTCACTACATAAGGGCTACAGGCAGTTTGTTAGAGGTAATTAAGAATTTGACAGGGAACTAGGGCAAGCTCTATTCAGTGAGTAACATACATGATAGACATTGCATACTATGGAATGAAATTTCACCGTGAATGCTACAGACACATCATAGTCCTTGCATACGTGTTTTTATTCCCTTGTCTGCACGTTACGTATGTTAAAGGGCACATCTTCTAACAGAGGATGCAATAGAGATTAATTAAATTATGAACATACAGCAGAGAGGAAATTTTTTCCTCCTACTTTCAGAATCCTGGAGTACAGGATTGCCAAATGATGGTGATTGATACTAGGCTCAGAATTGACAGAGAAGTACTTCCTCTTACCGGATGCAGCTGTGTCATGTTCAATCAAGAGCCTTGATGGCAAAACGGAACTGTGTAGGGAGAAAGTTAAGTACCAGATTTGGGGAAGAGAAAGTAGGGAAGGGTTGTTGTCTTCATGCCCCTCTTTTGATCTTCCCAGAAGTATCTGGCAGTGGCAGACGGGAAAGGAGGCAAAGAGAACAAATGCACTGGGCACTGGGCTTGGGGTGTGTGGCAATGCGATGTCTACCCACCCACCTGAGTGGCAGGGTGCCCCTTGGAGCACCGTGAACTTCCTGGGCTTTGCAGCATTCTAGGCTCCACCTGGCTCCTCCAATGGTCAGGATAAAGTTTCCTCCAACCATATGAGGAGCCAGTGTCGCCGCTCTACAAGGCACCTGGTTCTTCTGACAGTCGGAGGAACCAATCGGCCCTTGCAGATAGCTAGCTAGCTAGATAGATAGATAGTTAGTTAGTTAGTATTTATTGGCCAAGTATGAATGCCATACTTGGAACTTGGTATTGGCTAAATACATACAACACTAACTCATAAACAATAGACAATGAATACACAGAAGAACAGATAAGGACATTCAATTCAAATTTGAACCCAGCCTCAATATTTACACAAAAGTCACCTCAGCATAATTATAAATTCAGCAATTTAATGGCACAAGGAAAAAAACTATTCTTATGCCTAGATGCCTTAGTGTACAGAGACCTATATCGGCGCCCAGAAGGAAGAAGATCAAACAGGTTGTGTCCAGGATGAAGAGGATCTGCAGCAATACTCTCTGCCCTTTTCTTAACCCGAGCAGTATATAAATCCTCCATAGAGGGCAGGCTAACTCCAATTATTTTTTCAGCTGTTCTTACTGTCCTCTGAAGCCTTTTCTTATCCAGTTTGGTTGCAAACCAGGCAGTTATAGAGTTGCAGAGGACAGATTCAATAATACCTCTATAAAACTGGGTCATCAGCTCCTGGGGCAGAATGAATTTTCTAAGTTGGCGCAAGAAGTACATCCTCTGATGGGCCTTTTTAATGATATTGCTAATATTAGCTGACCATTTCAAGTATTTGGAAATTACAGAGCCCAAGAACTCAAAACCATATTACTAAAGATGGTAAGTGGAAGTAAAGTAGAAGGGTGCCTTCTAAAATCTACTCTCATCTCCACAGTTTTTTGTGAGTTAAGCTCCAAATTATTTCTATTGCACCACAAAGCAAGTTGTTCAACTTCCCATCTGTATGCAGACTCATCACCATCTCTAATAAAGCCAATGACCGTCTGCAAATTTTAAGATTTTAACAGAGGGGTCTGTTGAGGTGCAGTCGTTTGTATAGAGGGAGAAAAGCAAGGGGGAGAGCACACACCCTATGGGAGCTCCCGTACTAATTGTACAAGTACTTGATGTAATTTTCCCCAGCCTCACCTGCTGCTCCTATCGGTCAGTGGATATATAGCTTTCTGACAGATAGGAAGCAGCTATATTAAGGTAGATCAGCTTAGAATACAAGTTAGATGGAACAATAGTATTAAACGCTGAACTGAACACAAAGATAACCCGTACATAAGTCCCCAAAGAATCCAGATGTTGCAGGATATAGTGCAGTGCCATGTTGAAAGTGTCATCCACTGACCTGTTAGTCCGATAAGCAAATTGAAGGAGATCCAACAATGGGTCAGTGATGTCTTTCAAATGGGCCAGC
Organism: Lerista edwardsae; assembly: GCA_029204185.1. NCBI lineage: Eukaryota > Metazoa > Chordata > Lepidosauria > Squamata > Scincidae > Lerista > Lerista edwardsae. The sequence goes on from JAJKFI010000001.1 coordinate 4,804,715, forward strand.
ACCAGCCTCTTAAAGACTTTTATTACACAGGTGTTAAGGCCACAGGTCTATAATCGTTCAGCCCACTGATAGAAGGTTTCTTAGGTACTGGGATAATGAAGGAGTCTTTAAAGCATGTAGGAACTTTGCACAGCTCTAATGAACAATTAAAAATCTGTGTAAGAATGGGGGCCAGTGGTTCGGCACACACTGTCAAGCAAAGAGGAGTCACCCCGTCTGCACCTGGAGCTTTTTTTAGCCTTCTGTCTTTGAAGAAGGCCTCGCACGTCCTTCTCGCAGATCACCAAAGGAGCAGGTTCAGGAAGAGTAGAGATGGTTGTGGAGGAAGCAGCTATCGGTACATCTAAACCCAGATGAGTAACAGTAGATGGTGATAATTGTCTTTCACAGTGGTGTGAAGCTGCTCACAGGGAATGGCCTTTGAGAAGCCCACCACTGCACCACTGCCCAGAGGTGCCCAGCAACCCTTTGCACTGCTGTAAGCAGCACACATCCCCAGACAGGGTGGGCGCTGCTTTCAGGAAGTAATTGCGGTGATGCGATGATGTCATCACAATTCTTTCTGGGGCAGGGAGCAGCTACTTGTGGCGGGGGTTTGCCACTGTACTGGGCGGGAAAACCCCTGAGACCGCCACTGGTATCTGGCCAACCATTGTGGATCTGGATGAACCTTTGGTGTGATTCACTGGGCTCATTTCTGAAGGGTGAATAGTGGGATCACTTTGAATATCCCTTGTGCTGATATGCATTGTAAAATGGATGCATCTTTGGATTAACATTCATACTCTGTGTTTCCCTTGACCCTTTCTGGGTTCAAGTGATGGCATGTACAGACCTTGCAAGTCTATGTAGAAGAGCATGAATACAAGGAGATTTCCACAACTGGTATCAAGCAGTTGTACATTGTATTATTAACACATGTTTGCAGCATTTTTTATAGAAAGGAAAAATGCTGATCATGACCGAGGCAGTCATATTCTGAGTATCCTCAGACATTTGGATACAATGCACAGGAATCATGCACCTTTAGAAACATTTGAAAAGCGTGTCTTGCATATTTGAGTGGCCTTCTGGTACACGGTTATTCCATTAAGGTAGTTTTCGGGAGACAAGAGCTGATTCTCTTGGTTCGAAAAGATTTTGTAAAGGTTAAGTGAGTCAGCTTGGTTATGACTGTGCATGTTGGTAAAACTAAATGGTGGCAGAGCGCTTTAATCTCTGTTGCCTCCAAGTATTGAATGCGGTGATTATCAAAGGTGCTGTAGGGTGACATTTTCCATTTATCTAGACATTCTCATATATTTGTTCAAAGGTGGCAGCTTGGGCATGTAAACTAACCTTTGGCAAAAGAGCAGAGGAGGGGGGGAAAGGGGAGGGTGACTGGGATAAGGAAAATATGAAGACTGTGCTAAAAAGCCGTAGTGATGGGCTGGATCAGCTATTAAATACATCCTTTACTCCTTTGCTCGGGTACTAAGTTTTAAGAGGAACTGCTACCATTGTCATTCCATAAAGTCACTTTATGCGTTGGCTACTAACTCACAGGGGTGTTCCTGTAAATGTTTAGTTTTTTAATTTTACTTTGCCTACCTATTGCCAAAATAAGTTCTGACCTACTCAGCTATTCACACAATGACCATTGTTTGGAGCTCTAACAAGGCATTCACAACAAGGCTTAGGCATTTGGTGTACATACATACAGGCATGCCCCGGTATCCGCAGAGGTTCTGTTCTGCGGATCCCACCGTGGATACCTGAAAATGTGGATACAGGGATATGCCTTTTTAAAGATAGGGGAACATCTGTGGTTTTGCTGCAAAAAGGTAAGAAAAAAAGAGATTTGTTTAACGTTCCCCTAGATTTTTAATAGGCATTCCAGTATCCATGGTATCTATGGATAGCTGACGCCATGGATACCAAATCAGTGGATACCGGCATACATACATGTATCTTTATTGGCATAAAAGACTTGCAGGCGTCTAGAAACAAATATATAGACATAACTACAGTACAACATTTGACTCACTCTGATGCATCTTCTTCAGTTTAATCTTTTGCTGAAAGCAGGACAGTCTGTGGTCATTTAATGAGTGAATAATGATTATGCAAAATGGGAGCCTTATTCCTGAATCTATTCATTTAAGAACATCCTGTTCTCTCCTATCTCCAAGTTGAGGGGTGGGGGGATGTAATTAACATTTTACAGAATGGAAATACATGAAGATAAGTAGTCTTGATGTACTGTCGGCCAGGACACTTCAGCGCCGGATGGGGTCCTCTGCTAATTAAGCAATCCACTAATGACCTGATCATAATTACAGTGGCTTCACTAATTACTCTCTTCTTACTGCAAATGTGTTGAAGCTCTTTTATTTCAGAACTTTACTCATATTTGGTGTGCTGGGCTATGGATTTGAAGCTCCTCTTGAAAGAAGCAAAAGTTCTTACTGGGCCCATCCTTACTGTGTTCGAAATGGTGGTGGCTCATTGGGGTTGATATTAGCAGATACCTTCATCTAATTCATCTAACTTGAGGGCCTTGTGGCGGAAAGGCGGGATACAAATCAAATAAATAATAATAATAATAATAACTGTACCCAAAGCTTTCCTATAAAACTGTACACAAAGCAACTTCCAAAAAAGAAAAATTATCAAAATTGTAATCAAAGAATAAAATTGAATGAAAATGCCTACAGGCAAGGCGAGTGGAATAATGATGATGGAATCTTTAAATCATATCCCACGTTGTGATTAAAAGATTTTTTTTGCAATAAAAATGTCTCATCTCTAGTGGAAGGAGCCAAGGGAGGGGGCTGGGTCAATCTCCCTGATGCACCCATTGCAGAGCATAGCTGCTGACACAGACAATCCCTACTCTGTGTCCTAACAAATCCTATGGCCCAATCCTATCCAGTAGTGGCTCCACCAGTGTGCAGTGACACAAAAGTGCTGTAAGCAGCTTTGCAACATTGCAAGGCCTAGCTGTGCCAGTGGAAAGACCAGAGCTTTGCATGGGTGCCCACCTGAGCAGCTAAGTCCATCTTCGTGGGGGAGGGTGGAATGGGGCAGAGGGTCCCCCATTCCTGGGAGAGGGTTGGGATTGGTGAAGCCAGGGTGCATTGTATTCCATCCTATCCCCTTTCCCGGGCCTGATCCTTCAATCCAGATCAACTCGGACTAGCACTATTGCAGCTGCTGGGATTTACCGGAGGTAAGGGGACAAATGTCCAGCATCTGAAATTCTCCCATGGAATCATAGTTGCTGCATTGCTGTGTGGGAATTTACATTGGATTATCTGTTAGATACATCATAGGTTGTGCCAGGCTCACTTCTAAAGCCCAAGACTTCCTGAGCCCTATACACTCCGAGCATAAGAATGTAAGAAGAACCCTGCTGGACCAGGCCAAAGGTCCATCTAGTCCAGCTTCCAGTATCTCACAATGGCCCACCAGATACCTCAGGGAGCACACAAGACAACAAGATGCCTGCATTCTGTTGCCACTCCCTTACACCTGGCATTCTGAAGTAGCCTACTACTAATGTAAGGAGGTTGGACAACCAGTTATCGTCTATGGTTCACAATGGACTTTTCCTCCAGAAATCTGTCCAATCCCCTTTTAAAGGCACCTAGGCCAGATGCCATCACCACTTCCTGTGGCAAGGAGTTCCACAGATTAATTACCTGCTGGGTAAAAAAAGCATTTCCTTTTATTTATTCTAACTCTCCCAACACTCAGTTTTAATGGCTGTCCCCTGGTTCTGGTGTTGTGAGAGAGGGAAAAGAACATTCCTCTATCCTATGCATAATTTTGTATGTTTTGCAGTACCTTCTCTCCATATTTTCCTCCTCAGTCTACAGATGGGTCCTTACTCTGTGTGTCAGTCTTTCTAAAGCCAGTAAGATTGGCTAAGGCGCAGAAGAGGGACTTCTGCAATAGTAGCTCTGCTCTGCAATTTCAAGCTGGCTTTGTCTCTTTTTTAACTTGAAGTATGCTAGGTTAAGTGGCTTTACATTTGGAGTAGCCTGGATTTCTGCTACAGAAAAACAAGTGGTTTTATTGACCTCCCATTTTCAATCTCGTCTGAAACAGCTGGAAAGGGACAGTGACAACAGTGCCATTAAATTCTAGAAACAATAAATTGGCATTATTGGCACAGGCATTAAATATCTTGATTTGTGGTACCAGAGCTTTGATAATATCACTACATTTGTTCAGGTTTTGCTGACACATGTTTCATTGTGACACAGTATTGAGGAAACTATTAAATTTATAACATATTTGGACAATATAATATGTCATCGCATTGATGAAAACTTGGGGGCTTGTTGAACCAGCTTTTGAAATAGAAGGAGGGAAGAGGGTTTTTGAAAGGTGGGGCAGGCCAGGTGGAAAGTAACCAGGCAAGTGATTTTAACAGTGGGACTGTTGATGGATGCCTTTCAGAAATCAGTGCTATTCTGGGCCAGTCTGTTGGTTCTATCTATTGGGACTCAAACCTGAACTGGTTTTGAACTGGTAAGCTGAACAATACCAGCCTGTGTGCTGCAAGTCAACAATGCCCCAAGGAGGGGCTTGTAGGAAAGTTAGCCTCACCATCATGCAAGCCTCTTTATGCTAATTTATGCTAATTGACCAGAGCAGGTCAGGTAGCCTTTCTTGAAGAGTGGAACAATTAAATAGCTCACTGGTAGAGAAGCTGCTTAGCATGGAGAAATGTTAACCCCTGGCCAGTGGCGTAGCAAGCAGGAGGCGGGGAGGATGGCCTGCCCTGGGTGCCATTGCCACTACTGCCGCTGTGCATGCACATGTGCTCTAGTAGGGTTACCAGATACCAATGGGGACAGAGTGTCTATAACTTTCACCATTGTATAGGAAAAGGAATTTGGGCCAGTGCAGCTCATCATGGAAGGGTTTCAAAAGCTGTACCTACCAAAATTCCCTCTTTTATAGAGTGTTTAAAGAAATAGGCACTCTGTCCCAGTTTGTATCTGGTCACCCTACCCTTATGTGCTTCAGCAGTTCCACCACACCATTGCCCTCCTGGGTTCTTCAACGCAGAACACGAACAAATGGCAGTGTAGTAGTGCAAGCATCTATTACTGTTTACACTGGGGAAGGGAGTGGTTGAGATGCTCTTTGCAAGGTTCATGAAGGGTTTTTGCCAAAGCCTTTTTGTTATTTTCTGTGCATGGGGGAAAACCGGGTTAAAGAACACTTTATCCATGGATTATGTCACACAAGAGAAAATGGTTGAGGTGGTACGAGGTCCCCATGATGAGTGGCTAGTTGTTGGGGATCAGATTGGAAGTCTGTAGTAGCCTGATCTGAACCCTTGGGATGCCAGTTGCCTATCCATCTTTCACAGTATAGGCTGTGCAGTGAGGAAAAACAACAACAACAACATTGTACCAATCTGATGCTGGATTCTCATGCACCGGAAATTTCAGGATTTCTATCTGTGGGTCTAGGTCTGCATTAAAAAACCTTGACCAGGTGCTAAAACGTAATCACCAAAGGCTTCATAGGACTGAAGACATGAAAGGCGATTTGCTTGCTTTGGTCCCTGTTGTGTCAATAAAGCCGGGAGATCAAATGCTTTCCCATTTATTGTGTCTCTGCAAAGCAGGCTCCGGAAAGGATAGTTGTGGCAGAGACAAACTGGGGCATAAGAAAGGCTTCCTCTTTTATGCACATATTCAAGGATTCCTAATCTTGGCATGTCCGTGATGGAAAGACCAAAAACATCTGCTTGCCAGGGAGATTTAAGCTGTCAACCAAGCAGCTGCTCTTTTTCTTGTACACTGACTACCTTGCAGGCACTGGAGCAGGTGAAGAACCTGCAAGGTAATAAAGCCCAGCATGTCTTCATATCTCCTGCATGTTGCTGGAATGTGAATTTGTCAAAACTGGGTCCATATGGTCGAATCTGATGGATAGCATTTTTAACATGAATCTCATAAGCACGGGGATTCATGTTCTTCCAGCAGTGTTGCTTGTTCTTGTGCTGTGGTGGGAGGAACATGAGAAGCCTGGGACGTGAGGAAGAAGCCATGCTGCTGTTTTCCTGACACCTGCGTAATCCACAGCACAATCCTATGCATGTCTACTCAGACACAAGGCTCTTTGTGTTCAATGATGCTTAGTCCCAGGAAAGTGTGCACAGGACTGCAGCCCCAGTTTCCGGAGAGTTGCTGCTTTTGTGGAGAGGAACCTCACAGTGGGCTCCTTCCATAGTTGTCATGTCACCTTGGCTACATGGGGGAGGAGTGGCCCTGTAATGGGTTGATGTTTCCTTGGCACAATGGCAACATGTGGTTTTAGTCAGTAATGGCATCTAAATGATTTAGCAACAGGTATTCACTTTTGATTGGCACTTATGTCAGGGCCCGCCCACCAGAAGTGAGATCATAGCTGGAACCTAGGAACCGCCCCCAGGAACCGCCGCACCTCCTCGGGAGGGAGCCCCAGGCAGCCTACCTGCTCACGCTGCTGCTGCCATCGGTCTCCCTCGCTCCACTGCCTGCCTGCCTGGCTCTGAGAACGTGCAGGCAACTCAAACGTGCAGGCAATTCAAACGTTGCAGGGGGCGGAACGGAGCGCCGATGGAGTCAATGAGTGGGCGGGCGAATGGGTGGAGCCAGTCCTAATCCTAGGAACGGGTACTCGCGTACCCCTACATACCCGCTACATGACATGTCTGGTTTTAGTGCTCCAAGGGTTTCATAGTCTCTAGTACCATTGGAAGATGCATACACAATGCATGGGATGGGATCTACTGAAGGTATAGCATCCTGGATCCAGTTTGTTTTGGTCTCAACCTAACAGGCTCTGAGGGAGGCCATAACAACAGGGACACCACCAGTGGTGTCATTCAAATGATTTCGGAACTCACTTTTGATTGGCACTTGTCGGGAACCCGGAACCAGCCACGGAGCCTGTTAGGATCCGGAACGCCCGTTCTGGTCCGTTCCCCCTGAATGACATCACTGGACACCACTCCTACAAGTCAGGAATGTATTTCCTTGGTAGGAGATGCTTGTTTGGGAATGAACTTGGTCTTCATTATTCTTCTGTCAAGTCATGACTTGTGCAGTATTGGGCAGGACTGCAGGGAACAGTGCCAATTCTGAGGATCCTGGAGCAAAACATGGCACTGCCCCCCTCCAGCACTCCCTGCCCAAGGCCAACACTGCCACCAGTACTGAGGTTCATGGTTCATGGTGCAGTTTGTCAGTCAGGGACTGACCTGGCTGACTGCTTACGTCATCCCCGCATGTGAAGCTGGTCCTGTGCTGTTAACATAAGAATTGGCCCTCAAACCCAAACTCAATTGGCCCTCACACTCAGTGTAATCTGGGAAAAACATAGAAGGCTTTTCTGTTTTTGAGGGAGGGAAGGGTTAAAGGATACTTGATCCATGGATTATGTCACACAAAAGAAAATGGTTGAGGCAGAAAGGGACAGAGAAAGTTATAGGTACTGTTAATTGTTTAATAGAGAGAGGAGTGCCTGAGGACAGGATCCTAGCAATTCAGCTAGGATAAGGGTAATGCGGCTAGGATAAGGGTTAGGGCAATGAAGCTCTGAGGTAACGGAATAAATGTTCCCTTACCCAGTGGCGTCTCTATAGGGAGGGTGGAGCTCTAAGTTTTGCAAGGAGCCTTACCCTGTCATGTAAATCCCTCCTCTCCCTTGCTGCTGTAGCCAGTAAGCAATGCCAAGATGTTGCTTTTCCCGGTGAGGATTGGCTAAAACGGTGCAGGAGAGGAGTGATTTCCACTGCAAGGTAAGGCTTCTTGCAAAACTTAGAGCTCTGCCCTCCCTGTAGAGACGCCACTGCCCTTACCTTGAGGAGGCCTCTGTGACTCCCCTCCTCTCTACTGCAGGAGGTAGCACATGTCCCATTGGCATGTGCTATGTCAATGCTGGAAAGTTGGTTAGAATTGCACCCGAGGCACTCAAAACTGAGTGCTGTTAATCAGGGGCAGAAAAAAATCTGGGAAGCCCTCTTCCATAAATCTGTGTGGGCTTCCCTGTTTGCATCCAAAAAAAAAAAAAAAAGTGGCTCTTGATTGCCTAATAAATCCTGAACAGCCCCAGTGGCTTGTATTCTTTGCTGTGTGCTTTCTTAGTATCAACGCCTTTGCTTCTCTGAAGTTTTGCACTTTGTGCCCACAAAAGAAACTATTTTTAGTCAGAGACAGAGGTGACAAGTGAAACACTGGGTTAGAAAACTAGGAGGAGGCTGCTTTAGTCATCCTTACAGTTTACAGGGTAAATCATACTGCATGCTAAGGACAGGATCTCCCACCAAACTTCCCACCCAGTGGTTGGCAGCACATACCACCCAGCCCATCTGCAGCTTCTCTCTGTCCCCACCCACACCACCAGAGGCGTGGAAGAAAGGACTTGCCAGGAGGTAGGCAAATTGATCTCTGGCCCCACTTCCACATCCCCCAAGGGAGCCTCCCACACTCCCACCCATGCAGCCCTTTCCTATTTTCCTCCCTGCCATCCTTCAGCCCCACGGATGACAGACTCAAGTTTATCTGCAACAGATGGCGATAGCAAGGAAAAATAATACAGTTTGTTTGTGTTATTATAAAACACTTTTTTAAAAGATATTCATTTAAATTAGAAGTGTTTTGTTCTCCAGTGGGTGCCACTGCCACCATACCCACACCTCCTGCTCTTCTCTGCCCCTGTTCCTCTCCCTCCCCACCCATTTCTGCCCACTTCCTGCTTCCACTGATACCTTATCTTGCGCAGGCATGGTGGGGTGTGGCACTGTCATTTTACAACAGTGGAACTTGGTTCCACGGTCATAAACCCTTCCTTGTAGCAGCTCAATCCTGCATTGGATTGGGCTGTAACTTTATGGATGTAAGTTACTTTATGAGTAACTTGACTCAATGTAAAAACTGCATCTTTTCAGTTTCTTCACTACTAATCATAGAATCATAGAGTTGGAAGTTACCTACAAGGTCATCTAGTCCAACCCCCTGCCTCTAGCAGGAAATCCCCCTAAAGCATCTCCAGCAGGGGCCTGTCAAGCCTCTGCTTGAAGGTTTGCAGTGAGGGAGAATCTACCACCTTCCTTGGCAATCTGTTGAACCGCCCTTATCGTCAAGAAATTCTTCCTGATGTCCAGCTGGAATCTCCTCTCTTGCAGTTTGTACCCATTGGACCTAGTCCTACTAACATGGCTTGCAGTTAACTGATCAGTGATTTTCAACCACTGTGCCATGGCACATTGGTGTGTCATGAATGGTCAACAGGTGTGCCATGGGAGTTTGGAGGAAGGTCATATATTAGGGCCATTGGGGAATGTGAGCCCCCTGCTAGCAGTGTTATGTGTTTGTCAGTTGTCCAAAAACTGAGGATGTGCCTTGACAATTTTCACGCCTTCTCAGTGTGCTGTGAGACAAAAAGGTTGGACATTGATTTAGATCGTACTCTGAATTCACTAGTCTTGGGAAGCATTTGGCTGGTTTTCTGAATAGTTGTTCACATTTGTCATGGCCAAGTGGAAGGGGGGGGGGAATTTTCTAGCATTAGTTTTGCTGCCACCAGCCCAGGAAGCCAAAAAATATTAGCGGGGTTTCCTGGGTCAAGCCTCCTCCAAACAAGCAATTGTCAATCTCAAAAAAGAACCCAAGACAAAAGATATACCCAGGAAATTGATTAAACTTCCATAAAATAAGAGAAAAAGAGGGGTTTCCCCCAATCTTAAGATGCTGGCAATAAAATTCAATTGAAAGGGTTTTATTAAACCTCTTGGTTTAATAAAACTTTGACAGTGCAATCCTATGCACATCTACTCAAAAGTAAGCCTCAATGAGTTTCATAAGACTTACTCTCAAGTAAGTGAATATAGGACTGCAGCCTGAAACACAGCTGAACACAGCTAAAATACAGAACTAAAAGCTTAAAAGAATCCTTACCAAATTCTAACTTTCCCTTTAACTAGTCAAACTTAAGAACAGATCCTCATCACTTCCAACTCACAATCTCAGGAGCTGTTTACCTCTTCCCCCAAATAATCTAAAAGAGGAAGCAAAGAACTCTACTTTCTCTGGGGATTTTATCCTCCTCCTAATGAGGCCTCCTCCTGTTTCTTGTAATTAGTAACCCTCACCTGAGCTTTTACACAAGAGGAGTCGTAACAGAAAGTATGCTGCAAAGCTCTACCAAAAAGGGGTGAAAGGGAGAAAACCAGCAACGGGATCTCCAATGACCTGGGGGAACGCTGGGTGGGACTTACACAGGCTTCCGCGTGATTGGCTGCCCATCAGCAGGATTCTGCAGCTGTCCTGGCCGGGGGGGGGGGGCTGCCCCCGGTTAGCGCGCCCCACCGCTGCTCGCCCAGGCACCTGGCACAACCATCACCCGTCCTCTGCAGTGAGCAGGAGCCCCCCCCGAGGCCAGGGCAGCTGCGGATCGCCGCGGACGGGCTGCCAATCACCCGGATGTCCCGCCTACGTCCCGTCCAGCGTTCCCCCAGGTCGTTTGTAGATCCCATTGCTGGAGAAAACCCTGTGTGGACAGAACACTCTCATGACAACATTATTAACACTGAAACAGTTATACATCTGGACTGGAGAGGATGAGGGTGCACAGCCCCCCCCCCAGGTGTAATAAAGCCTGTGAGAAAGATGTCCTGTAAGTGTTTCCATCTTTTTGGTCTTAGGCATTGGCTGCAGATGAAGCAGGACAATAGGGTAGATTCCTGATGTGGTAGAACAGAACGTGCCAGCTCAGACTGCAGGTGGCATGTCACATTCTGGACAGTCTCTTGTTTACATGGCAGGCCCAAGACCCCTTAGCACCTGAGGTGGTTTTCCAAGTGCTGCCCTTGCCTTAGGGCCAAATCAATCAATAGTATTTATATACCACTTTTCAACACAAAGTTCACAAAGGGGTTTACAGGCAAATAGTAATAATAAAGTTAAATGGCTCCCTGTCCCCAAAGGGCTCACAATCGAAAAAAATGCTGAACCCCATCAGCAGCAACAGCCACTAGAAAAGACACTGCTGGAGGGTGAAGAGGGACAATTACTCTCCCCCTGCTAAATATAAGAGGAGCACCACTTGAAAAAGTGCCTCTTGCCCAGTTAGCAGGGGCTCCTATGCAACCTTTCTGATGGAGCCATTTCAGTGGGGTGTGCACTGCATCCTGTGGGAGGGTGGGCCTCCACAAGGTAAGTGAACATTTGTTGCTTGCCTCAGGGCTGCATTTGTGCTGAAAAGTTGGATAGGATTGGGCTCTTAATCAGTGAAAGGCCAGCCTCTGCTCCTCCCACTTCCTGAGAGGAAGAGGGGATGGAGTGGTGGAGGAAGGAGAGTAGTAGGGTAGATTGTCCCCCTTTTCCTTTTGCAATGCAGGAGTGGGAGGAAGAGGGGAAGCAGGAAAGACAGATGGGTGGACAAATGTGGGCACCTGTGGCCAATTTGCTACCTGAGGTTACCACGTCAGTGGGCTTATGGATGGTCCTCATGCAGTGGTGGGATTCAAATAAATTAACAACCGGTTCTATGTCTTTCAGGGCGGCCTTCAGGGCCATCCGCTGCCTTTCTTCCCTCTCCCAACCTAAAATTAGCAACCAGTTCTGCAGAATAGGTGAGAACTGGCTCAATTTCACCACTGTCCTCATGAAGTGTGCTAGCTCCTCATCCCTCCAACACCACACCCCAATCTCCTCTCCATTCTGGTTTCTCCACTTGCGGACTTACATCCCAGATACGTCAGCACAGCTTTTTCCCAGCATTGGGCCAATGTCTGTGGCCTGGGCGGACCACAGAAGTCCGTGGGTGGGCGGACTTCTACATTATCAAGGCTGTCAGAGTGAGGCACGTGTGGAGATACGCTGGCATTTCTGAAGGGTAGGATAGGGCTGTAAATTTAATAGCTGCTGTGGAGCTGAAAAGTTGCAGAATGTTTGAAGTCTTGTCATAAAGGAATGACACATAAAACTCTTTTTAAGTTGGCTTCACAAAACGGAATCAGAATGTTGGCAATTATATTTCTGATAACATAAATAATACATTTTGGTTTCTGAAAAGCAACGAACACCATTGTGTTCTGGGGGTGGGGGTGGGGGATGGAATTAAAACTACAACTTCAGGGTTGTTTTTTTTGTTTGGTTTTTTGTTTTGCTGTGCGAGGCTCCTGACAGAAATAAAGTGAGTATATGTTATATAAGTAATTTATTTGTGCATCTTGGCATTGCAGCACTAATAGGCTGGCTGCCAGGTATTCTGGGCTGCAGTTTGTCATGTCTGACTCTTTAGTCCTTTTCAAGCAATTGAAGAAATGGCCTTCTGCAGGCTGTCAGTGACAGATACCGGCTCACTCACATAGATAAAGCTCAATTAGCTCCCAGAGAAAGCATCTTTTAAAAATGCAATGAGCTGCACCATGAAAGATAGGTAGACAAGTGTTACACAAAACAAAATAAAATGTTAACGTGGGTGAGCAAGTGTAGTTGCGGAACATATTGCTGTTCTTCCTTTTGCTTCACTCCTCCCACTCGTTTAAACTCAGCACCATTCACCTTTGAGGAACTCCTGATAAAAAGTTTTTGTTTTGTTGAGCAGCCATCAAATACTTTATTTTACATTTGCATACCTGGCTGTGAACTCTTCCCAGTCCTTAATACTGGACCTATCCATAGCACAGGAAAATGGCAACAGTGTTTCCTGAGGTCTAGAACCTTGTGGCTTTCATTTAAAAAAAAAAAAATCTTCTAGAGGCAGACAGCCTTTAATGTCTCCAAACTTTGAAGCTGAGACTTCTAACTCATCTCTCATAGTACTTCTCTTCTTTTTCTCTTGCAACACACCCATTACTACGGTCTCCCCTTTTACTGATGGGATAAGCTATAAATCAGGGATAGCCAAACTTGCTTAGTGTAAGAGCCACAGACTATAAACTTCAGATATTTGAGAGCTGCTATATTTAAGAAGCATTTAAATTTTTAAATATATTTACTTACCATGAACATTAAAGTTTTATGCTTTTAAGGGTGAAATCCTAACCTGGAATTAGGCCGACACAGTTAGACCAGCAAAGTTTGGCCGGCACAAGGGCCACCATAAAGTTCGTTTGGACCACTCTTGGAGTCAAAGAGGCCAGCACACAGATGTGCACCATCCTTTCTGACTCTGAGAATGGTCCAAACGTACTTTACGTTGTCCCTTGTGCCGGCCAAACTTTGCTGGTCTAAATGTGCTGGCTTAACTCCAGGTTAGGATTGCGCTCTAAATTATTAAGAGCATTACAACTAAGCATGCACATGGAATATCTAAAAAGGCCTTCAATTTCTTGCTTTTTTGGGGGGGGGGACACCCCATTCATGTAGATATACTATTATATCTCACATTTCCTCTAAGGAGTCAGTGTGCACTGTTATTTTACATTTTTTCCTGTCACAACAGCCTTTTGAGGTAGGTTAAACTGTGGGATGGTGACTGGAATAGGGTCTTCCAGTGGGTTTTGTGGCCAAGCAAGGACTTGAACTCAGGTATTTTCAGTCCAACATGCTAACCACTACACAATACTGCATCACACTACACCATGGTAAAGCATATCAGCAGTGAGAGAACATGTTTGCCTGGCTGTCAGAGTCTATGTGTGTTTAATTGGAAGCAACTTCTGCTGAATTTACTGGGTGCACTCTCAGGTAACTTAAGTGTGCTTTACGTTATAGGGGCATTTTGCCTCAGTAACAAAAGTTTCAAACTGGGACATTGATAAAATACTGACAGTATGCAAATTTTTTTGTCAGAAAAGGTGTAATAGTGGAATGTCACAATAAAAATGAGCATTATAGATCTTCACTACTTTCTGATATATGTTTATTGTACAGCCCGGTACAGGATAAATGATTCACATTTTATGTTATACTGAAATCGGAACTTCTGTAAATCTGATTTGGATTACAAGAGCAGAACTCTGTCTAATAAAAATTCCCCCTTCATAAATGGTTGGCTGAATTAATGCATAGGGCCTGTTTAAAAGATTAATGGCATGTATTGATGGGAAATCAAATCTAGGTATTTTATTTTCCCGAATTGTCGGGGATTTGACATTTCATTTGCTAGCCCTTTCAATGTAACCCCTTACAGCTCACTTTATAACGCAAAAGGAGTAGTGATGCATATTTATGTGTCACACCATTGGGGCCATAACAGCTATCATATAGTGATGCTAGAGTTGAAAACAAACACTGATAGTATTAAAATGCTTTGCGCACTTATTCTGAACCTGGTTCGGATTGGAGGGGGGTAGATCCTCTGTTACGATTGTGCAATTCTCATACATCAATTTGAAAACTCTCCTCAATTAAATGGCAAAATTATTCATACCAAAGTTTGTTGAAGGAGAAAAAGATAGTTTTGGAGAGGGACTGAAAACCTGTTAAAGGATGACAATTGCAGAATACCTATGGAATATCTGGGGCGTTACCCAAAGTGACAGATACTGCTGGTAAACAGAATGCACTAAATATAATGTAATAAAATGAATATATGGCCCTTTTATATATAACTGGTGTGTTCAAAGAAATAGCATTGGAACAAATATCATGTGCCTCTAATATTTTTCATGAGAGTTCTCTGAAATCTTCTATTTTGGGGGGGGGGATTGATGTTGTAATGCACATTATGCACACAGGTGCCCCAATTCAGCTGTGGGTCTCAAATGAATGAAAACAGGTCTAGATGGAAAAATCACTACTACTACTACTACTACTACTACTACTACTACTTGTAACAACAACAACAAATAGGGAAGTAGATGAGAGAAGGTGGGAAGGAGGCAGAATGGGGCAGGAGAGGGTAGAGGGAGGGCAGCCTGGCCCGGAGAGGGAGGTGGGGTCACCTTCCGCCCCCCCCCTCCCTGGGCTGTGTGGTGTGGCTGTGGCCTGCTTGGACTTGCATCTGCCATTTAGCAGGCGCAGGTTTGAGTAGCCTAATTGAGCTGCCTGGGGCTTACCCTGGGATAGGAAAAGCGACCCCTTGACACGCTATGAGCTCCAGCTGCCCCCTCCCCTGGGCAGAATGCAGCACAGGCCATCCGGCTTGCCTGCTCCTGCACAGGTTAGGATTGTGCTGCCTTCACCAACCTAGTACACTTTTAAAGTGATTATGGTATATAATTATAATTTATAAAAATGTGCCCTTGGAATAAAAACACATAGCACCGTATTTTGTACTTTTAATTTTGGAAAATACAGAAATCTGCAAAAAAATAAAAGAGAAGTACGTGTACAGGTCCAACCTATTTATACACTGACTTTTTTATATATATTGATTTTGACTCAACACTGACGACCACTGCAGATAAGGACCCTGCTGATCTCTGGAGAAGGGGGAAAAACATGTCTCTATCTTAAAATCCGCTTTTCTAGAGAGTCAGTCAGGGAGTCAGACTATTAGAACTGCTATTTTTCAGCTTGCTCGGAGACTCTCTTTTGCTTTCGTTTTCCATTCTTCAGTGAGAGAGGGCAAAGGGTGGGGTCACTTTTCTTGGAGCAAGCTGAAAACAGCAGTTCTAACTGACTGCCAGACTGACTTGTCTTTTGTCTTGTTTTGTTTTAGCTGCTTTTATTTAACATGGTTTTTGATATCAGCAGGGAGTCCCAGAACCCAACCCCAGCAAGTACTAAGAAACAACTGTAGTTAGCAGTGTAAGGGCACTTAGTCATGACTGCATGCTGCTAATAAAAGCTCTGAGACAAGGGGGGGGAGTTGATTTTTGACTGACAGAAACATAGGAAGGAAGTTGCCTTCCTGTTGGACCATTGGTCCATGTAGACTAGCATGCAAACTGGCCATGGCTCTCCAGGGTTTCAAACAGGGACCATCCAAAACTGGAGGTGCCAGGAATTGTACCCTGAACCTTCTGCATCTAAATGCATGCAC
This sequence comes from Lerista edwardsae, assembly GCA_029204185.1. Lineage (NCBI taxonomy): Eukaryota > Metazoa > Chordata > Lepidosauria > Squamata > Scincidae > Lerista > Lerista edwardsae. Next base: position 4,820,642 of record JAJKFI010000001.1, read on the forward strand.
TATTTTCACATAGCTATAATGGTCCCAAATGGGTCTGTATAGATCCAGGCATGGACCACTGGACTTATCAGAAGGATCAGCAAATGCCACTGACATAGATTTTGGGCTGGGAAAGTCACAGTGTTATGACCCTGATGCACATGGTGAATTGTTTTTCACAATAAATATGGGGTGGTAAATTTGGGGATAATATTTGGATAGCTCTCAGCATGCAGCAATATGTAGGATGGCAATGGCAGGGTGGTATTGATAATGGCCCCAGAAAAGTCCGTGCAATCTCTTTTCTTTCCTGTATTTTCTGGGTGAGGTGTGTGAAAAGGACCCCCCACCCACACACCCAAATGCTCCTAAAGAGCAAATTCCTGCTTAGTTCCAGGCCAGGTTGAATTGTAATAACTAAGTTATAAGGTCCTGTGTTGAAGGGTTTATATCCTAAAACTGCTGACACAACTTTTAACGACTGCAATGCAAATAGTGGAACTCTAATAAAAGAAGCAAGGGAGGTTTCAATATGTTGTCTAAGAGCCTTGAGAAGAGCCAATGATCTTCATAAATCTTTGAAGATGATTTATGGCCAAGTGGACAAAAAATTTAAATGCTTTTTTCTGGCAAAGGTACATTTTTCAATACAACCACTGCGGCGCATATACGATTCTGTATTCTGTCACGGTACGTGCTGTGACAATATAAGCCTTTTCTGATAGGGCAACATTTGCAATCCAAGATTAAAATCTCAGAAACTTGTCAACAGAAAAGGATGATAATATGAGTAAAACTGCAGCTATCAAATGCAAGTGCCTTGTAAGTCATTTCTGTAATGGTCAACAACTTGCAATTTTCTCATCCCCGCCCTCCAAACGCAAAAGGGGTTGCTCTGAGGTCATTTTAATATTTTGGGGAAGTGTAGCAGAAATCTTGGTGTTTGAAACCAATGGTGCAAGAAAGCGCCAATCACAGAGATCTTGACCATTGTCGCTTTGACCCTCGTTATGGCTCATTCTTATCTTGATGAATGAGTCATATTATATCCATTGTATGAGACTATGTACGTATCCATTGTCTGTGCAACACTGACCAGGGATTCCACTATCAATATTTGAAATGAATTCTCGGAACCTGTCGTTATTTTATTTGCTCAAATCAAAGCTCCAACACTCTCTTCCTCAGTCAATGACATACCCTTATATTAATCACAGAAGATAGCAGGTGAAACTCCTGTAGGGCAATACCTGCCAGTGCATTTGATTGCTCAGACTCTTCTTGGATACTTGTGTAGGCTGTGCCAGAGAAGTACATAGAATTAGTAGCAATGGCAACGTGCAGAGATTGCACACTGGACGTCATGAAAAAAGCTTTGAGACAATGTGGGAAACTCTGCTTCTGATTGTCAGAGGGCAGAGTTATGTTGGCAGAAACAACAAGGGGACTCCCTGGGGTACAATGATATTCTCCTTTGCAATATAGCAATATATTCTGCCTGGATGGAACTCAAGGTCAAATTCCATATTAGAGCCACAGAGTCACATTAGATAGCCTTGGAAAACACTTTGGCCTTGATCCTGCTAAAGTCAGTTATGACTAAGGGTCAAATTAGATGAGATTGCTCAAGATCATTTTTTTTTTTTGAAGCAGCGACTTGAGAGAATTAGGTCACAGCCCTGGATGAAGAAGTAAACTTTTTTCTACATGCCGTGTTTCTGATCTAAATCCACCCAGTTGCAATTTGACCCCTGTGGTGACTGGGGTTTCTCCCCTCCGCACTGACGGTAGAGGAAAGAAGAGATACATTTCTGGGGCCATTGTCAGGGCTAATCTGCCGCTGACATCTTTACACATTTGATCCATGTTTTGAATGGGCCTAAACATTGCCCAGAGGTTTCACCTTCCCTGGCTGCATTACTTAGATTAGCACAATTTATCGTGCAAAACAGGGCCACCATATTGTGGCTTTCCCTGCCTTTGAATCCTGTTAGTGACATATCTAATCATACAGATGCCTGTATTTTCCCCTCTATGAGGCAAACAGCTTTGGGAGAGGGGAGACAGATTAGGAAAATTAAAAGGGAAGGATGGGTTCAGTGGTGATGGCGCATGCTGGATCCAATCCCTTTTGCAGGCAGCTTCCCTGTTCCCCTTTTCTCCTTGGACTTGTGCCAGCAAAAATCATTGGTGAAGATCCAAGGAGACCCCTTCTGGAGAGGGAGGCTTAGTGAGGGGCTTAGTGAGGGGATTTAAATCCCCTTTGAAGCCTCCCAATCCACCACCACCACCACCCTTACTGGTAACAGCACATGTGTTTTTGGCACAGCTATGCCAGTGTGTGTGTGTGGGGGGGGGAGGAAGGATAGGATTGGGCTGTTAATGTATCTCTTGTAGTAAAAATGTAAAATTCATCAGAGCTACTTTCAACTAGTACAAACGTGATGCTCCCCATCGTCTTGGGGATTTCTGGTTCCTATTAGCCTAAAAGTGAAGCGCTTCAAATTCTTGTTCTGAGTTGTCAGAACTAGAAAGTGCCGTACCAAAACACGCAGTGCTTTCATGTTCTGACTACTTAGAACTAGAATCTCTGAAGATGCTCCTGAACCTGTGTTCTGACTGGGCTAGAATGCAAATCTCCAAAGTGCCAGTAGTGTACCTGCCTCTTCTGCCGCCCCGGTGCCTCCAAATCGCCCCTGCCTCACCCAAAAGTAATTGCAGTGATGCAATGACTTCACCACAATCCCTTCCATGCTTGTCTGACCACCTGGCAAGAGGGAGCAGCAGTGGCTTCTTGCAGCCATTGCCCAGTGAAAGCAGAAAGAGGCAGAAGTGACCCCTCCTTGGCAGGGGAGTGGGGTCTGTGGGAGTCACATGGCTAGAGAAAAGAGCCAGTTGCACTCTTGAGTGGTGACCTGCATTATTGCTTTGAAAAAAAGCAAACAAAGTGGGTGGCCATTCAGAGCAATGAGCAACTGCTCCAAGTGGCTGCAAGGAGGGCAACAGATGGTGGCACTGCCCCCTCAGGTGTACCTCCTGGGAACACATGCCCCCTGGCCCCCTCAGGTACACTATTGGAAAGTTCTTGGGACTTCCACATTTTTACTAGTTGGAACACGTAGTTATGGGTTTGGGGTTTTTATGGTAGCATATCCATGGAAGTCAGTTGCCAACATCCTATGACGAGGGTGTGTTTTTTTTGGTGATATTTTTTCCAAAATACCTTATTATACTATACTATACCTTATACTATATATTATACTATACTATTATAATATACTATATAAAATATAGTATTGATTGATTAAAATAGCAAATTGTGATGTTATATGTTTTTATTCTACATTCTCATTCGAAGTTCTCATTTTTAGTAATTATAAATGTTCTTAAAGTGTACTAGGTAGGTGATATAGTGTCAGCAGATGCAGCCACAGTATTATTTCTAATTGGGAAAGTAATCTATTTTAATTTCTGGGAAATATCTTCAACACCAAAATGCAGCGTTTTGTATTTTGATCCAAATATTTTATCCCCCAAAAGGTGGTGTTTTGTGTTTTTATGCGGTGCTTTAACAAAAAAAATAAAAAATCACCCCTATCTATGACATACTAGCCCAACCAGGAAACAGAACGCTAGGTGGAGCTAGGCTAGTAGCGTATTTATCTGAGGCAAGAGATGGGGCTATTCCCATGGCTGGGGTTGCCAAAAGCAGAGAAGGGGATGTTAGTACTCGCTCCTATGATGTCCCCAAGTACATCTGCTTGCCTTGAAGCAAGTGAATGGCTGCCACTCACTCCTATGGAGATACAGTGCAGTGCACTTGGGTCTGCTATGATGGTGAGGGCAAAACTTCCCTTTTACCCCCAGCAGTGAGTGGCTTGCCTCTCGGACAAGAATCCCACAGGGTGTGCTGCCATCTCTGCATACAGCACACATCTTGCAATATCGAGGTCTCCCTTCACAAGTACTTCACCTGCCGTAGTGACAGACGTTGTGCTGGTATTCTTTTTATGCACAAGGCAGAGTAGCGGAGCCGCTTACTTCATCCAAGTGTCTCAAAAGGCCACAGGGAGGAGAAGAAGGCATGATTCCTGACAATAGAGATGTATTGAAAACCAAAACAGTGGCCATTTCGAAATACGATTCAGGACTCTGAACCTGGGGATAATAGAGCATCATTTTAGACACAAATGATCTACACGAGCCCCATTGATAGGGGTGGGGATCTTTTGTGTGTTGAAACCGCTTTTTGGTGAGTAAACATTGCCTTTTGGCAGTTAACATATCTGAAAAAACCACAAAACACAGAATTTTTGTGTTTAAGTTATTTTCCAGAAATTAAAAGAGAAACATTTACCAATTAGAAATAATACTGTGGCTGCATCTGCTGGCACTATATAATAATACATAATAATACATGTTATTTATATACCGCCTTTCTTAAAGTCACTAGATTTCTCTAATGATTACAACTCAAGGCGGTTTACATAGGCAGACTTTTTCACAAACCCGAAGGTTTTTACAATTTACAGAATGTTCTATCTTTCAAGAACCACACTCAAACAGATCTTTCTTTCTGGATTTAGCCTTCTTTCTTTAGCCACCCGTCTGTCGTCTGCTGGCTGATGAGGCTTCCCTGCTCTCACCAGAGACGCAGCTGCGTTCAGCACACTCCTCCTCCCACGAGGCAGCTGGAACTCAGCTTTTAATCAGCCACAGTTTGCAAGGTCTGCTGCTCACACAGACTTCCGGGAGTCTCGAGCTCACAACCTTGAGATCTTCAGGTGTTATCTTCGGGCAAACGGAGGCATTAACCCTCTCGGCTAAATCTTCTTCTAAATCTTCTGGCTAAATATCACCTATATCATCTACTAAGTACACTTTTAAAGCATTTAAAATTAATAAAACTGAGAACTTGGAATGACAATGTAAAATAAAAGCACATAACACCGCAATTTGCTATTTTAATCAAGAAATTTTGGAAAAAATATCACCAAAACCCTGCACCCATCGACATGAATGGGAGCTGTTCATTCTGAGAATGCTAGCACAGGATTGTGCCCTTAATGGCAACTCCTTAGTGTGTGTGTGTGTGTGTGTGTGTGTACACTTATATAAATTGCAGGTGTTTGCCATATGGATGATAATCTGTACATTCACTGACAAAATCCTTTTTTTATGACAGAACGGTTAGCGCACATCATCCACAATTGCCAGCCCATTTTGCTTTTGATATGAAAGGTTATGCTTTTCATTATTAATGGCTTACTGACCATATCTGGACCATTTTCTAGTGAAATGTGTTCCTCTGTAAAACAGAGGTAAAGTGCATTTGCAGAGGTTGTTGACATGCGTAAAACCATCAAGTGCTCCAGAGATGTTGTAAATTATTTGCAAGGTCTTTTTACATGACTGTGCAGCAGGTCGAGCATTTTATAAATATATTTATTAACTCTCTGTGGCTCATTTTATAGCCTCCCTTGAAATAAAGTGTCATCCTGGCTTGAAACATCTTGGACCTTGTTGCCTGTAATGCCATATTAGCAAGGTGACAACATCTCATCTAATACAAGCTGGTAAACGCTTGTCATTTATAAAGCCTTCCTGGGTATCTCTGCTAATATGTACATATATAAAGTTAATGGGAATAGTTTTGTTAAATCAGTTCGGCGGCTCGTTTTTGCTCGAGGTATCTGTTTCTTTTTATAGTTGTTTACTGTGAAATTTTAGAGCAAGCAGACAGGTCAGAATTAAAGCCTTCCTAACTCAAGCATCAAATCCATACCGAGCAACAAACTTTGGCAATTTAGATAGAACTGTAGGGGTTGTATTGACTTCTGGGAACGACGTGGTGCGAATTGTCATTCCTACCACACTGGTGCAATCCCATTGATTTTAGTGGATCAGGCACAGAGTAAGTCAGGATCAAGAGCTATTAGCTGAAAAAAGTTCATGGTTCTAGAGAAGGACTTGTTAAAATATTGGACACCTGGTTTAAGCTTACCTTGTTTTAAAGTTATTCTTGATGCGAGGCTACCACTGGAGTGTCCAGAAGTAGCAGTTGGTACAAAAAGATGTGGGCTACGTATTAACAGGAGTGTGGTGTAAATAGTGCATCAAGTGCATATTGGCTCAATTACACTGCCTCCCAGCATGCTCATGGATTTGCTGCAAAGTATTGACTTTTACCTTTCAAACTTTGAATGGCCTGAATCCTTCATAGTTGTGTCATCTTCTGAGTTTACATACTTAGTAGGCTGCAGGGCTTTCAACTATCCCCTTGTAAGCACACCAGCAATACTTATATTGAGGGAGAGGCCATAGATTTGCCAGTGGCAGCCAGGAATATAGCTCTGCTTCCAGAATGCAAACTGCATTTTCTAATATGCAGTATCTACAGAAAAGGACTATAACGTGATTGCTCCCCCTGAGTTCAAAACTATTCAGCCACCAGGTTTGCAACTAGGTTTGATATCTTGTCACCAGTTTCTAAATTTAATTCTAACCCTTTGGTACATATCATTTAGTTGTCAGTAAAAGAGCAATGTGATGGCATTTTTTTTCCTTGTTGCTCAGAAAGAGGTCAGCTTAGGTCATTTATTTTCTGATCCGACTAGCTTGGAGGAATAAAATTCCTTGGTTTAATCTAATCCTTACAAGGCCTATATTGTAGGTGTCTCACTGTTTCTCATAGCCTTTTCTTTCAGCAAAGGTCATGCAGATATCTGGTTAGTGGCAGCTGATTTTTTTTAAAAGAAATATTTAGAGAAAAATGTTTAGAGAAAATAAATCAAAGAAAGAAAAGTTGTACAGACATGCACACTGAAGGTAGCTCTCATGGGCAGATTCGTGTTCAGGTTTCAAAAACTAGCTTTCAAAGGTAGAAATGAAAATGTGTGGAGGATCAATTAGAAAGATATTGAAATAGTGAAGATTTCATGACAACATTTGGGTGACAAGGAGCCCTGGGTGTGCTACATTGACATGGGACACTTTGCTGATTTTTACTTGCAGTTATAGCTCCTTGCAGTTCTTTGGATGCTGTGCCAGAATGTCCCTGATCTCCATAACTCACATTTAGGTTATAGGAGAAGTGTCTTTATATTGAGATAATTGTGTTATGCTCAGTGTTGTCTTATCCACAATGACAATCCACTTTCCCAGCCCTGCCTGGAACAGTGGCATAGCTAAGGCATCTGGCATCCTGGGGCAAACTTTTTTTTAAAGCCCCCCCCCCCAGTACAACATCGTTGCACCCCTACCAGCCTTCGGAGAGCCTTCTGAAGGCCTCTGATAGGTACTTTTGGTTTTTGGCAAAAAAAACTCTGAAGGTCGCATACAACAATGTTGTGTTGGGTGACCTTGTGTCAAGCCAAAGTTGTTACGCCCCCTCCAGAAGATCTTTTAGAGGCCTCTGACAGGTACGTCCGATTTTCGCTGAAAACCAGACGGCTTCCAGAAGGCTCTCTGAAGCCTGGTGGGATGCAATGATTATGTACCTGGGACACAACCTCCTGGTACCTGAAGGGATACATGCCTCCCCATTTGCCTGGTGGTGCTCTAGTCCAGTGTTCTTCAACCGTTTTCCATTTCTTTAAGTTGCCTTGACCCCACAACGGTGGCTTTGCGACCCCATTGGATTCCTGACCCCGGGGTTGAATAACACTACCTTGCATCATTCCTTCCTCGTGTGGTCCCCTTGATGTAAGGTAGTGTTATTCAACCTTGGGGTTGGGATCTCAATGGGGGCTCCTTTATGGGATCATGGCAACTTAAAGGAATAAAAGTGGATGGAATTGCTTGCTGAGGAATCAGCAGGTTGCATAAAGGGGATCACCGCTGCCTGTACAGTTTTTTCAGACAGAGGTAGCAGCTGTCCCTACCCAGTCATCCTGCTCCTGCCTTGCATGGCCCCTTTAAGTTTAAAGGAACTGTGTGAGGGAAGGAGTGTGGTGAGTGAGTAGGGAGGTAAATTGACGCAGCTCAGTCTGCAGTGGACTGGAGGGAGGCAGCAGCTGACACAGGGTAGAGAGCACCCCAACTCTGCTGCTCCCCCTCCATCTGTAACTGATACAAACCGTATTGTTTGCTTATTGGTTGAGCCAGCACCGCCTGTAGTCTGTAATGCTTCAGTTCAGCAAGGACTGTACCACATGGTTTTCCTGGATGTATATGTTATATTAGAGCCACTATGCCGATTAAAATTTGCAGGCTTTTTATCTTTAAGTTGCTGTTCTGATCCTCTACGTTCCAGCCACATGTTTTTTGGGTTTAGTATGTAAGAGTTGAATAGACACTGTATAAAGTTACCCTCTGGGTTCCCTGAGACCAGCCCAGTGTGGACCAATAATTGTTGATATTTTACCATTTTTTGTACCATGAAAAATGTTAGATCCTTCAACGGTAATAAGGGCTGTTTGGTATTTTGCCTGCCCCAGCCCCTTTGACACTTGACAAAAGAGCTCTGTAAGGCAGGGTTTAACAGACTTCTACAGACATTGGAAATATGGGCCTGATATATGTGTGGATTTGGGACCTGCGAATTTCAGAATCTGCTGGTTCCAAACCCATGGGGAAGTGGCCCACCTGGACCCTCTGAAGGTGACTAGGTCTGGAGGGTTTTCTGAGGCCCACAGAGGCCTCTGCGAGCATCAGAATGCCTGTTATGGGCAAAAAAAAACACCCTGCAACGTTTTTGGCAAAACCTGGAACATAGGGTGGCCCAAATCCATGGATTTGCATACCGGTGGATTTCTGTATTTGCAGGCGTTCTGTTCCCAGAACAGAACTGGGATTATGGATTATGAAGGCCACCTGTCTTCTTTATTTTCAGTGTTGAATTGAGGACCATTACATTGAGGGTTCATCATAGCCCTGAGCTAGGTGGATCAGTGGTCTGAAAGGGTATATAATACTGTCTGTTCTGTCGCCTTCCTCTTGCATGTGTAGTTGCAGCCACTCAGTTAAAAGGTAGCTATTGGTTAAGTTCCACGGACCTTGCTTTCAAATATGTGATTCACGTTGTGCCCTGCCTGACTTCTCAGCTAAAGTGGTCCAAAACCAACAGGCCCTACTGAAAAGAAAAAAGGAAAAAACAAAACAGGCCAAAACTTATCCACAGAAGATGTCAGGGGATGTTCTTTTGAAAGCTGTAGTTCCTAGTTAGTGATCACAGGTGAAGCATCCCTCTGAGATACAGCTGGAGAGGCAGGATTGACAGAGTGTTTTAATTCGCTTCTTACTAACAACTCACAGAGACCAGCGAGTTGTCAGAAAACATCAGTGTAGGTTTAGGGATGGCTTTTTGAAGTTTTTTCTTCCACTTCCCCTCCTCTGAAATAACAAATAATGAGTTGCTTTCTTTTGATAGCTCTTTTATAGATTTTTGCAGCAGATGGATCAAAAATCTTAATGAAGATGTTTGCATACGCTGAAGAGCTTGCATGCAGTTTGGCTGCGGCTCCCCGAGTATGCAAATTGGTTTCACATAGGAACATGAAAAGTAAATTTAGTGACATCTTAGGGTTCTTTGTTTTTTAATGACCAATAATGTGTTCTGTTAATGCTTTTGTTACCATCTTTGTATTCTGCAATAGGTGGCACAGGAAGATAATCGGTGTTTTCTGAAGGCAATTAAAGAGTTTATATCCAACTTGTTTTGCCTATTAAAAAGGATCTATTCTGCAGGGGAAGCCATTAGCATTCAGACAGTGTGAAGTGTGTGGAAATAGGCTATTCACGATGGCTGTACATCTTTCAGAGAGTGCATAGGAATGTAGTGCAGGAAGATATATTCTCCGGCTATTGTGAGAGAAGAAATAAGTTATTCTGTCCTCAGAAGTTTAATAAATGGAGGGAAAAAAAAAACAGCTCTTAAAAACATTAGATGTAAAGCCTCAACTCTTAAGGAAAATAGGTGTCGTTTGTAACATAACCAGAGGGATAAGGTTTAAGCAACGGTTTTATTGTCTGCCAGATAAGAGCATTAATACAGATAACAATGGTTCTGTTCCCGCTAACAGCCTCATCCCGTGAGTTGCTGACTTGGCAGTTCAGAGCTTGGTGTTAGGAGGAGTCTAGCACTGGAATGTAACAACAGATGGCAGCTGTGCACTGGCCCTAGGACCCAACCACAACCCCTGGTTTCAGAGCACAGTCTAATGGCACATGGGAGACCACCTGGGAACTCCAAAGTTACCCGGGGTGTAGCTAAAGAAGTGCAGGAGGGTGCAGTTGCACCAGGCAATATGCTGAGCTTGACACTAGTGGCCAAAATTGTGAAAACCTTGGTAGATATGAATAATACCATTATGCTATATATCACTGGAAAGGTAATTTAGTGCAGAATGCAGTAAAACAAACTGGAGTGTAATATCTTTACTCTGTAAAAGGTTATGGCCAAAACACTACAGACAACGAAAATACAAATGTGATGTCACTTCCTGTTGTGACATCACTTGGGCTGCACTTTTATTAGCTATGCCCCTGGTATGTACCACCTCAAGTTCTTCCATGATGGAAGAAAGACTGGATAGATAAAGACTGGTAAGAAATAAGTAGTGTGGCTACTTGCACCGTGCTGCTGGTAACAAGGAAGGGGTAGAGCATTTGGATATAAGGCCTCTGGCTTTAGATTGCTAACTTAGGGAAAGGACACAATGGCTGGATCTACATGTGCAGGAGTACAAAGTGGTAGTCCTGATGTGGTAGAATGTACATTACAGATGGCACACGAGCGCCATGCTTTTGAATTATCCCCTATATCAGAGTTTTTCAAACTGAGGGTCAGGATTCACTAGGTGGGTCATGAGCCAATTTCAGAGGGTCCCCATTCATTTCAATATGTATTTTATTTTCAATATATTAGACTTGATGCTACCATGATATGTGACTATATTTGGGGAAATGGTACAGATCTGTACATTTAACAGGCTACTATGCATATGCTTTTGACAAAGATAGTCAATGGGGCTTACTCCCAGGTATTGATAGGATTGCAGCCTTGGAGATGTTTGGGGATTTTTTTTGAACAGATCAGCTACTGCTTGGGAGGGCTAGAAGGGTTATTTTAAATACAGTATTTTTTAAACATACTGTAAACTTTTCATTTACTTACGAACTTACGTAATTTGATTTTGTCATATGGGAAGTGTTAAAAATTTTCTTGCTTGATGATGTCACTTCTAGTCATGACATCACTTCTGGTGGGTCCTGATAGATTATCATTCTAAAAAGTGGGTCCTGGTGCTAAAACGTTTGAGAACCACTGACTGCCCTATATTAAAATCTCCCTAGAAAACAAGCACGGCTGGGGTGGGGGATGGGGACAAGTTAGGGAAAGAACCTTTTGCATCTTTTGCACTACTACATTTCTTCTTGCAAGAGTTCCTCTGTTTAATGGGGGGAAGCATTCAAAACCAGTGTCCCGCACCCACATTCTAAACCCATCCTTGTGGTCTCAAGAACATTTTACTGCATGCGTAGATCAGGCTGCTGATAATTTGGTTAGTTTTTATGCACTCCAAGATGAAAAGAGAGGCAGTCTCAGGTATTTTCACACAGGTCTTTTGGTACAGTAGTGTTCCTAAAGGGGGGGGCAAAATGCTGTGTTTTGCAGAAGCCTGTGTAAAGTGGCTCCTCTCCCCCACTTCCAGAGCCATTCGCGGCTCGGAGTCCTGGCTCAGAGACTTTGTGAGGGGAAGGGGCAATGTTACATAGCAGCTCAGGCTCCTGCAAAACTTAGCATCTGCCCCCACCCCCATCCCCACCCCCCATAGGCACGCTACTGTTCGGTATCCTTACCAAGTCAACCCTCTTGGAAGGAAACAGTTTCTAAGCTCAGAAATAATGCCCCTGTTTGCATGAGGTGAATCCGTAACAAATGTTTGGCAGCACCCAGATTCTCAGTTCAAAACAAGCCAGTTTTCACTGATTATTTTAAAGTGCAGGTTATGTGAGAATACAGTAACACTGTCAACAAACAGACGCAGTTGTCAACATTGCACAGAGAATCACATGCAGCCTAGTGGTTGCTAGGTTGCTGTATCATATTATTTTCTTTCACTTGCACGAAATGTATAAATACAGTTTCTTGTTGTAAATGAGGTTGGCATACAAGGCATAAAATTGCTACGGCCAATTTGGTACACTAGGCAAAATATTACATTACAGGTAGATGATCCCTTATCCAGACGTCCAAAATCCAGACCATTTCAAAATCCAGACATTTTTATCCAAGATTTTTTAAAAAAACTTTCTATAGAAAGAAGGTCTTGTGCTCATTTACACGTACCGGCTGTAAGTTCTATTCTCTGCTCTGTGGGGTTGTTGAACAATATCAAAGAGGCCAGCAGACACCCAAATGGGTAACAGTGAAAAGAGCAAGGGGTAGCACTTCTCATTATATTTATGCAATTATTCTGAAATCCAGAAAAATATGAAATCCGGACACCTCCCCGTCCCAAGCGGTCCAAATAAGGGATTATCAAACTGTACTGTATAATCTAGAACGCAATCCTTCAACAGGTAGTTCAGGATCCAGAAGTGAGTCTAACCTCAGGCGTGTTGTAATGAAATTCTCGCCATCGTCTGGTTTTGATGCTCTGGTCAGCACAATTTAAATAGTAGTCAGGACTATTGGTTTTACATGTGGCAAATCCCACTTTGGAGAGATTGCTTTGGCCAAGCTGCTCAGTCTTCAGTGGGTCCCTCAATCTCTTACCCATTTGTCTGCTCTCTCCTCCTTGTCACAGCATGACCTGTGCTTTGCCCCATTCTGCTTCTGTTTCCTCTTCTTTCTGCTTCCACTTCTAAGGCTGCAAACCTGTACATGCTTACATGGAAGTAGGCCCTTTTGAGCTCAGTGTAACTTAACTCTGAGGAGACCAGCCTAGGATTGCTCTGTAAAATGGAAAATGATGTCACATGGATACTTTGCTCATCAAGAAGTGAGCGAACAAAGACTGGCAGTTCCAGAAAATGGTCTTGTATGAAAGCATGCATGCATGCATGCATGCATGCATGCATGCACACATATTATATACTGCCTTTCTATATTTTTACACAGCATTCAAGGTGGTTTAATAGACAGGCTAATCTAAACCATTTTTCAATGGGTTTTTTACAATATGTTCTGTTAAACACTCACAGAACCCTCAGTCACCAGATGTTGCCTTCATCCTGCTAACTGGGCAAGAGGCACTTTGTCAAGTGGTGTTCCTCTTAGATTTAGCAGGGGGAGAGTAACTGTCCCTTTTCATCTCAGCACAGTGTCTTTTCTAGTGGCTGTTGCTGGTGGTGTTCTGCATTTTTTAAAAATTGTGAGCCCTTTGGCAACAGAGAGCCATTTAACTTTATTTTTTTTTTTGCCTGTAAACTGTTTTGTGAACTTTTGTTGAAAAGCAGCATATAAATGCTGTTTGATTGATTGATCTCTTCTGTCTGTGTGCCATCAAGCTTCAGTATGCAACCGGATATCAAGCTCAGACAGGTCCTCAGGGCTGTCCTCCATACTTTGCTGGCTGACCTTCTCACCCAGTCTCCTGTGCTTTCACTGCAGTGGATCTTCAATTCTGCAGCTCCATAGTGACTCTGTCCTGCCACAATGGGTAATAGCAGCTTAACAGCCTGGCATTCCGTCTCCCATCCAGTAGGAGACCGTGGTAGTTCCTTCTTAGCAATTCAGCCAGGACAGGCAGCTCAACCATCAGACCACACCTCCTGCCCCCTTATAAGCAAGCACACTTATCACACAATCCTGTGTGTGTGACCTCAAAAGTAAATCACATTGAGTTCTCCCATGAAAGTGTGTATTTCAAGGAAGGTAAGATCCACTGTGACTGACCTGAAGGAGCAGGGATGGGAAGAAGGAGAGAGCAATTCATGTGGCTATGCCATCCTAGGCCCTGGGCATGTCACTGGTCCCAGCAGGGGCTTATTTCACATAAATGTCTATATTGTGTGACATAGAAGTTCAAGTTCCAGTAGCTCAATGAGAGCAGCATTTTTACTGCTGCTTAGAGGTTTAATCCCACTTTATTTTGAAAATTTCCCATCAAAGCTGTGTATGAATGAACATGAGATTTAGAAACTAAATTGGTCATCTATCAAATGGCAGGGCCCATGGGGAATATAGGCAAACTTTTTTTTCCAAACTATTTTTTTCAAAATAAAGTGGTGTATGAATATTTATAATAGCAAGTCTCTCCTAGAATTTGTTAGTCTAAGGGACAGACTACATGATATGAAGAAGTTTGGCCCTTTTAATTTTTTTAAAATAAAAAAGTATGACAGTCCCATACGAAGTGTGAAGAAACAGGAGTGAGGGTGTTAGCATTTAGTTCCTGTCATGGTTCTTCTTCTGATCATATACCTTTATGTGCAGGGGGTGTGGATTGATAGTTGGGCTGCTGGTACTTCTTGATGCTAAGCAGAGAATCCGTGGTCCTGTTTCTGAAGGGGAGCCAAGCTATGACAAGCTGTGGTACCCCTTTTGGCAGGACAGAGGCGTTGATGAGCTAATTAGTCACTGCAAGAGAGAGTTGCAGGAAAGTGTATGAGAAGGCCAGCCACTTGAGAACCTGTCCAGGCTTGATTTACAATTGCCTGCTGAAGCTCTATGGCATGCAGCCAGAGGAGAGAACCATTCTGTGAAGGCTACATTCGGGACTGAGGATTCAGTGAATCACAGAATATATTTGTAAAAAACCCATTGAAAAATGGTGGTTTAAACTAGCTAGCCCATGTAAGCCACCTTGAATGCTGTCTAAAAAACAGAGAAATGGTATATAAATAAATATTTACAGTAAAATGAGTCCCTGCCATAATTTTGCAGCATTTTGCATGCCCCCCCACATGCTACTTCCAAAAAGGAAAGGATGGAAATGGCCAAGCTTGCATGTTCATTGTAATGTGTACATTTAATTGGCCTTTATGCTGATTGATGGGCTCCAATCAAGGATTTATGCACAGTAACAACAATAGCCAGTCACCCAGAGAATGGAAACTGAGGATTCAGTTGCCACATATGAAACAAGACTCAATTAGTTTCCTAAACATAGCATTCAGAGGATATAGCTGGTTTCTTTTAGGCAAATTGAAAGATCAGGCTGCATCACAACAAATCATAGTGGAAGAGTAAGTTGGCTTCCAAAAGGACAAATTCACTAATGTCCAGTGCTTTGATCTTTATGTATCCTACTTTTCAATCAAGATTGCCTTGGCTTTTGAATCTGTTTAGACAATGCATTTATGTGGCATTTGTCGATCTGATAATGGTATGTGATATGATTAATAGGGAGCTTGAGACACACTTTTGGATATCAATGTTGACCTGAAGCTTTTGGTTCTGATTAGAACTCTTTCTTCCAACACAGCATTAAGAGTTGGAACAAACTTAGATGGACAGTTGACAAATTGTATTTTAATCACAAGAGGCAGATTGCGATTGTTAGCACCAGTACTGTTCTGCTTTTATGTTAATCCAGTGTGAGAACCTGAGGACCCAAAATTATTTCCTCCTTAAATTGCAAGATATCTGCTCTTGTTTTGTGGCAGTAATATGATCCTTATTTCTTTAACCCAGACAGAACCCAACAAAATTCAGCAACCTTTCTTAAACCTAAACCCCAAACCCAAGTGATTTGTAAAAAGATCTGAAAGATGCAAGTTGACACTGAACAAAATTGTTGTAAAACAAGTCCCCAGCTATAAATTGCTGAGGGGAGCAACGTAACAATCACAACTCTTGGGATGTGTGGCTGTATCCACCCCACTGAGGATCACTTGGCTTTACGCTATACTCTGGTGGTTCTCAAACGTTTTAGCATCAGGACCACCTAAAAAGAAGTTTCACTTTATCACTTGTTCAAGCCTCTGTGGATATAACGGTGATTGTGCAGCAGTGCTTCCCGCAAGCAGCAGCTTGTTTAACCCTTGATGCACATAGCCTAACCTACCCCGTCAGTTTCGCAACCCACCAAAGCTTAGGCTGTGACCCACTGGTGGCCCACAGACACACAGTTTGAGAACCGCTGTTGTATTCTTTCAAGAGATTGATTAAAACCTGACATTTTTGTTTGGTTTTTGGATTTTTTTTTCTTGGTAATGCAGCCTTCATGCTACTACTGCTTCTTCTTATTTCATTCATAATCTTAACAATATTGATATTTTATTCTTTGTTCTGTAAGCCATCTTGGGTTTTCTCTGTGGCAAGAAAGGCAGGATGTGTGTGTGTGTGTGTGTGTGTGTGTGTGTGTGTGTGTGTGTGTGTTTTAAAATAAAACTAGGAAAAAAAAACACCCAGTCATACAAACCTGAATTTATCATAAGGAAAAGGAACAATTTTGATCATTCCAACTATTAGGATTGTTGATGGCACAAGCATAACCTTGATTATTTGTAGTGCAGAATTGTGGGGATTCTACAACTTTAGAAAGTAGTTTGGCATACATTTTTCAGAACTTCTCCTGCAGCTGCTATGCTGAGAACAAAGGTAAACTTATCATTGATAAAGGCGAGAGCATGTGTAGCAGTTTCTATTGGTTGAAATTGCAGAAGTTGCCAGAAAATCACTCATTCCATAAAGGGCTTACCCAAGGAATAATCAGTTGTTCGTTGTAACTGTTCTAATAAGTGTTGGAGAACACTTTCTGATGAGATGCTGATGACTGGTGAGTATGAAAGAAAATAAATAGGGATAGTATATAGCAGTGGTTCTCAAACATTTTTAGATCAGGACCTACTTTTAAGAATGGCACTTGTGTCGGGACCAACTGGATGTGATGTCAGAGTCAGAAGTGACATGAAGCAGGAAGTGTCATCATTGTGACATAATAAAATGACACTCCTGGAATGCAAACTGGCATTCTTGGACTGCAGCAATTGCACAACCACAAAACATCCATGACAGAAAGCAAGAGTGGTCCAAACGTCCTTTACAGTGGCCCTTGTGCCGGCCAAACTTTGCTGGCCTAATTGTGCTGGCCTAACTCTAGGTAAGGATTGCGCTCTAGAAGAAGCAACTGCTTCCGTTCCAATTCTTCACCTTTTAGAAATGCAAGGCTGTCTTTTAAGCACAGCCTTGGCAATAAACAATAGCACCAACTGCATCATTACTGTACTTCTCTGATTTTAATTACCACAAGTCCTACATGCTTGGGTGACCATTGTAAAAAAGGAGCATTAACAGATCAGCAGAAGCTCCAAAAGTTGAGGTTGCAGTCAGGAGACACTGATGGATGAGATTTTGAGGAGGCTGAAACTGGTGGGGGAAGAAAGGCCTCCGGAGCTGAGCTCTTATTGGGTAGGGGAGCTCATTCCGAACAGCCCCCCAGTTCTGGTTTAATTCTAACCTGCAATAGGTAGATAAAGATGAATGTGAATTTTAAATTATATTTAATCTTCATTAAAGTAATTACCTCTCTTAATGAAGAATTTGCTGGGTGGTTGTTGTGCAATGGAGTATAAAATCCTAAGTGAATAAAATCAATTTCATTTTTCAGGCTGTTTTTTTCCCCCCCTGTCTGTTAATGAACAAGACAGAGAAAGTATGTTTGCTTGGATGGTGTGGGAAGAACTCATCCTTAATCTCAGACTAACATTGCCAAAACAGAGAGACCTTTGTCCACGTTACCTGTTGTTTTCTGTTAGATGTAAAGAACTTACCTGGCCTCCCCCTCCCCTCATCTTTATGTTATTCCCCCTCAGGTGTTCCAATCAAGGCACATTGCAGTGATATTTCACACCTAAATGAATGGACTAATGAAATGGCGTTTTATACGGCTGGACATATTTCATCTCAATGCTCTGGATTATTAATCACAAGAATATGAATTAGGCTGAGGCATGCTTATGTTTTGTAATATGTATGAAAATTGCTTATTTATTTCCATGCTGTTGCAATGAAAAGAAACAGACCGATTCTAAATGGCAATGTACTGTAGTGTGAAGCAATTAACTGAATTATGTGTGCCCTTCAGTCGGGATCATTTTTTATTAACTGTACAAACTCATAGAGACAGGATCAAAAAAGAAAGAAGAAAAAGAAAAGAGAGGTTTAGGGCTGGCTGGTTAGCACCAAAACAATTTCCCAGTGCTCGAAAGGATAGATGGTTAGAAATTGCATTGGGAGTCACATGGCAAGAGATGAAATGCAAGCAAAGCCCTGACATGTGAGGATGGCGTCAGCCTGAGCATTGGTCCAGGGCTCAGGCCCTTCATAGGAGCCACCCAGCCAGGGCTATCCATGAACCTCCAGTGTGAGTGGTTGAGGATGGAGAAAAGCCCTGTCTGATCAGGCCAATGGCCCATCTAACCCCGCATCCTGATTCCCCAAATGGCTCAGCAGCCACCGCTGGGAAGCCCACAAACAGGAAAGAGAGGCGTGCTGCATCCTGCCATTGTTGCTCTGAACTGGTACTCAGAGGTTGTCTGCCACTGAGGCTGAAGATCACTCATATCCATATCCGTATCCAGCCGTTGGCAGACCTGTACTCAATGGATTTGTCTACAGTAGTTCCATTGTTGTTTTTGTTGATGACGACGACGATATTTATATGCTACTTTTCAACAGGAGCAGTTCACAAAGCGATTCACATAGCAAAATAAACCAATACATGGCTCCCTGTCCCCAAAGGGTTCACAATCTAAAGAAATGCCAGAGAGACACCAGCAACAGCCACTGGAAACAATGCCATGCTGGGGTGAAGAGAGACAGATGCTCTCCTGCTGCTAAATCTAAGAGGGCACCACTTTGGAAGGTGCCTCTTTGCCCACTTAGCAAGGGGTTTTAAAGCCATCCAACCTAGTTGCCGTTACCGCATTTTGTGATAACAAATTCCACAGACTGAAAATTGGCGATATGAAGAAGTACTTTATCTGGTCTGTCCTCAATCTCCCATCAATCAGTTTCATGGGATGATGCCCTAATCTAGTCCTATGAGAGAAGGAAAAACATACTGTATGTTTCTGCACACCATGTATAATTTTATGTTTCAAACATGTCCCCCCTTAAACTTCCTTGTTCTCAAGTTAAAAAGCTACAATGTCGTAGCCTTTCCTTGTAAGGAAGGTGCTTTAGCCTCCTGATAATTTTGGTTGCCTTTTTTTGAAACATTATCAGCTCACCAATATTCTCCTTTAGGTGTGGTCACCAGAACAGTATACAGTATTCCACATGTAGCTGCATCCTAGAATTGTGTAGCGTCAATATAATATTAGCATCCGTATTCTTGATCTCATTCCTAGTAACCCCTTACATAGGTATAGCTGCCTTTATACCTGATGTGTACTGGGTTTTCACTGAGCATTCTGCCACAAGACCTTCCCCTTTTCAGTGTCCAATCTTCCCATATTTTCAAAGATGGCTGCCTTAGGTACTACATGACCCACATGAAATTGGCCCATGACCCACCTAGTGGGTCCCGACCCACAATTTGAGAAACGATGTTCTAGCTAAGTGATGATGAACCTTTTGGGCTTGGTGTGTCAAAATGTGGAAAAATGCTCTGCTGGTGTATCTCTCTCCCAAACAAAAGAGAAAGAATTATTTATATTCATTTAATTAAACAAAAAAAATACAGTCCAATTATCTGTGGTGCTATGTATTATATAAAGAAACTAGCTTTTTGTGACCCTGCGTTGCCCGGGGGCAGAAATTATCCCCAGGCTCTATTAGGAGGAGGAATGAATTTGTTCTGCAGTGCACCCCCACCTCTGGGGGCGTAAGGGGGGCCCTACCCCCACAGTATATCTGTCCAGATCGTAAGGAATAAGTGTACCACATGTGGTGCACATCGTTCCAGGCGTTCCAGAGTAATGGCGGAACATACACACAAATATACAAACCTTCCTCAACAGTATGACATAGTGAGATGCATATATAGACATACAGAACTCGTCCCTGAAATAAAACAGTATTGATGACCTGGAACCCAAAATGCACACTATCACTGTGAAATGAATGAGGAAACAGGGACACAATCAACGAAGAGAGCAATCTGAAGGTCCCACTTACTGTCTCCAGGTCCTGTGGCAGGATAGCCCTGACGTGTGAGAAACAGGCAGAGGTGGCCAATTAGCTCCCTGGACATAGGCCCCTCTCAGATCCGACTGGGTGCTGGAACTCTCTGGATCCTGCTCTTTCCACCCTGGGCCACTCAGGCAACACAGGCAAAGGAGTTTAGTTTCACTTTCTGTTCTGTCTCTGTCTGGTAGCTGAGCTGCTCAGCCCACCCACATAACCTGCAGAATCGTCTGTGACCACAGGGTGGCAGCAGACCTCTAGCCCAATGCAATCCCCTTGGTTCCCGACGATCTGGGCCCCCTCCCCGAAAACCAGGGGGTGTAGGGGGGTCTGACCCCCGCAGTGTTCTTTTCCAGGCTGCAAGGAATGTGTGTGCCAAGTTTCGTGGCCGTGGGTCAAGGCACGGAGATGTGTATAAGGAACATACATACATACCCACACCCACACCCACACACCCAAGTCCATTTAT
This sequence comes from Lerista edwardsae, assembly GCA_029204185.1. NCBI lineage: Eukaryota > Metazoa > Chordata > Lepidosauria > Squamata > Scincidae > Lerista > Lerista edwardsae. Next base: position 4,841,113 of record JAJKFI010000001.1, read on the forward strand.
ATATATATAGATATCAAATTCTTGTACTATTTACAAAAATGAAAAATGAATAAAATAAACTCAATTTTTGTCAAGTATTGGTGAATACTGGTGTATCACCCCAAACATTGTGGTATGTCGCCTTTGACATAGGTTCGCCATCACTGTTCTAGATGCATCATAATGCTTTCTTTTAATTATGCTGTCTGAATAATTATGCTTTCCTGGATCTTCTCTGAAACCTTTTTAAACATCAGTGTCACATTGGCTTTGTTTCAGTCCTCTGTCATGGAGGTTGATTTTAAGGACAAGTTCCATACTTTTGTTAGCATTTTTGTGAGCATTTTTTTTGTTAGCAATTTCACATTTGAGTTCTTTAAGAGTTCTTGGGTAGATGCCACCTGAACCCAGTGGTGTCTTGCTTTTCTTTTGTCAATATGCTTGAGAACCTCATCCCTGGTCACTTCTGTTTGACTCAGTTCATCAGATTTCCTTTTGAGAAGGTGAGTTCAGATATGAGTATCTGCCCGATGCCTTCTGTAGTAAAGACAGATGTGAAGAATTCATTCAGGTTTATGCAGGTTTGTCTTTAAGCTTGCCTTTTTGATATATTTCAAGTTTTTATTGTTTGCCTTGAAGTTTTTTGACCTACGCTCCTTCTGTTCTTTTTTCATGTCCCTTATTGTAAGCCTAGATTTTTTCCCCCAGAGTACGTGTTCCTTTTTGTTCCCCTCATTTGGACAAGACTTTATTTTCTGAAGGAAACCTACTTGCCTTTAACAGCTTCTGTGGCGGCACTTGTGAGCCATGCTGGCCTCCTCCGGCACCTGAGGGTGTCTTTCCCACTTCGTAATATACATTCTAGTTGAACTTATCGTATTGTGGTTTTAAATGACCTACCTGCACTCTTCAGAGATTTTGACTTTCGCTTGCAGCTTCCTTTTTGTGTGGGGATTCTTTTCAACAGAGGCATTTGTATTACTTTCCTGTTCAGGGAGTGAAAAATCAACTTCTGGAAGTGTTTGCAGTGATTCCCACTTTTCTCATATTGCTCTGGGCCGGGATAAGAGTAAAATGTCCCATATCACCTCAAACCGTCCCAGATTTTCAGCTGTGTAGCTGATTGTACTTCAGAAAATTACGTGTGGGTGGAAGGAACACTAGCGTAGCAACATGGCATATCAGTGCTTGCGGAATCAGAGGCAGATCTAAGGGAGGGCAAAGCTCTAAGTTTTGCAAGAAACCTTACCTTGCAGTGGAAATCACTCCTCTCCTGCACCGTTCTAGCCAATCCTCACAGGGAAAAGCAACATCTTGGCGTTGCTTACTGGCTACAGCAGCAAGGGAGAGGAGGGATTTACATGACAGGGTAAGGCTTCTTGCAACACTTATGTTAGAGATTTGCTCTCCCTTAGATCTGCCTCTGTGCAGAATACAGAGTTCTTCATAGTGGAGAGTCTACCAGCATTTTGAGATGATGGTGGTGTTAGGGTTCATATCAAAATAATCCGACAACATAGCAACTTGAATAATTTAGGGCACAACCTTAACCTGGAGTTAGGCCAGCAAAGTTTGACTGGCACAAGGGCTACTGTAAAGTATGTTTGGACCATTCTCGGAGTCAGGGAGGATGGCGCACGTCTGTGTGCTGGTCTCTCTGACAGCAAAAGTTGTCCAAACATATTTTATGGTGTCCCTTGTGCCAGCCAAACTTCGCTGGCCTAACTGTGCCGGCCTAACTCCAGGTTAGTATCACACTCTTGTTGTCTTCACCATGATGCTCCTTCTACACAATCCCAGGCATGTCTACTCAGAGGTAAGTCATGCTTAGTTGGGCTTAGTCTTTGGAAAGTGTGTATAGGATGGCAAGCAGGCTAACAGCCCAATCCTATCCCTCAGATATGCCATAGGGAACAATGAGCAAAGAAAAACAGCACAAAACTGCACCTCCAGCCACCCTTCTGCCCCACCCACCTTCCTTGATGGAGCATTGGAAACAGACTACATTTGGCAGCCAATCACAGCACACCTATCCCAGTATAAAGCCTCAGCTAGGTACACTACATTTCAGATGATCAGATGTGTAGTATGGGGCTATATCACTCTGGTCCCTTCATGCCAATAAAGGTCATTTTGATTGGATTTGATTTGATTCAATTTGATTTGAATAATTATATAAATTATAATTGCTTTAAAAGTGTACTAGGTAGGAGATATAGGTGGTATAATGTTAGCGGATATAGCAGATACAGCCACACACATGTAGAAATGTTGAAGAATATTTAGTGGTGTTAGATAATATTTTTTTTTTTGCAGATTTAACAGGTTGTGGTTTGTTTACAAAAATGAGAAGTTCAAAAAGCGGTTATGTGTTTTAAATATTGTTATCACAGAACCCCCACCCCACCTCTAATAAAGTGCTGTGTCAGTGTCCCATGGATGCCCTTGTGTTATGGTCAGTCCAATCCTAAGAAAGGCCGACATAGTAAGGTCGACATAACAGGGCTGTAAAGTAAAGCCCATTAGGAGGCAGCAGCAGCAACGTGCAGGACAAGGGGAGGTTTTCCCCTTGCACCCGCGTAAGCCCCGGTCGCCCCTATGGGTCTGCTCAGATCTGCGCCTGCTGTTTTGCAGGACTGCATCTGAATAGGATTGGGTTGCAAGACAATGAGTCCAATATCCTTAATTCTTCAGTCAAGAAAATTGAAATACAGGGTGTCCACAAAGTCTCTTTACAATTTCAAACTTGCATTACAAAAACAAATGAAGAGATACATGTATGGAAAGTATACACTATTAGGAGTATATATTGCAGTTTATTTTGCATCAATTAATAAACCTCTATATGTGCACCATTGGTTGCACGCAGCACGTCAAGGCGATAATCGATTTCCTGCCATCGTCGCTGTAGCATAGTCTCATCAATGGTGGCAACGGCATCAGTGATCCTTTGCTTCAGGTTCTGTACACGATGTCTTTAACGTAGCCCCACAGAAAGAAATCTAGGGGCGTGATATCATTAACTTATCTCATCATTTGCATTTTTTGTGTCTTGACATTGTAAAGAGACTTTGTGGACACCCTGTATGTAAACGGGAATCAAACATCTGAAGACAAAGTGCTGCATTATTTCCTGAAACTTAGAGCTGCGGCTGAGGACCCAAAATGTAATCTTGAAGGGAGTGGGAGAGAGCAGTGACATACAATCTTTCTTGCATTACATTTGCAGCATGTGATCTGCTGCATTGCAGCTCCCTCCCACACCCAGGTCATAATATCATATAAACCCCTTGTCTTAGGGGAGGGCCATAGGCTGCTGTTCACCCCCATGAGTTGACTCTTCCTGAAGTGGAGCAATGTTGGCATGGGGTAGATCCACAGCCGGATTCACTATTAGACAAATATCTAATATTTGCAACGTCTGTTTCAGTTCTAGTTAATTTCCAGGCCATCTTATGTTCTTAGTCCCGCTGTGACTGCCTCTGCTGTCTTAAAGCAGTTTCTCAAACTGTGGGCCAGGACCCACTTGGTGAGTCACGGAAAGCTGGGAGCAGCCATCTTGGAAGCAACAGCCCTTACTCTTGCTATATTCCTTTTGTAAGTGTTCAGTTTGAATTTTCAACTGAGGGTGGTTGTTTTTTAATTGTTTTTAATTCAGTGTTTTTATATAATATTCTGTCCTAATCTTGCTTTCTGTGAGGGATGTTTCATGGTTGTGCAATTGCTGCAGTCCAAGAATGTCAGTTTGCATTCCGGGAATGTCATTTTATTATGTCACAAGGATGGCACTTCCTGTTTGATGATGTAACTTGCAGCTATGACAGCACCTCTAGTTTAATGGCATTACTTCCGATGTGTCCCGACTCAAATGCCATTCTAAAAAGTGGGTCCCAGTCTAAAAAGTTTGAGAACCACTGTTCTAAGGGATTGAGCCTAAAAGCTAAAGCAGAAGGGGGGGGCTGCAGTTTTTTATTTTCAATATATTACAATAAAGACAAATATGAAAGAGAGGCAGAAGATTTTTTTTTTTAAAAACCTTCCTTTTCTGGAATGGTAATGCAGAAGACGAAGGGTTGGGTGTGCTGTGGGACTCTAAATGGTACTTCTAGCAGTCTTCTATCGCTTTCTGTAAGTCTATTGTTTGTGGCAGCTCAGCATTGTTGGCCAACTGCAGTGTCCATTCATCTCCTGGTGAGTTCATGAAAAGCCACATACACATAAGACTAAATGGATGGTGACACATGCCATGTTGCAGTTCTGTGGAAATCCCGGCCGAATCGCCCTTGACAAGGAAACGGCACTGAGAGCCACTGGTATTGTGGAGTGCCTTGAGTGGTTCATCATAAGCTCAAATCAGCAGTGAGCCCTTGAGTGTCGTGACTGGTCTCATTGGCAGCTCACTAGAGATCTCGGTTTATGGTTGAACTGTCTAAACAGCTGATTTACTGCACACACATTCTGTCAAAACAGATGGAAAAATATCAGCCCAGGTTGACAGTCTAGTTTAAGGTTGTGTGATTCAGCTTTCAGAAGACAAATACAGTTGCTTTATGACATACATCTTTTTGTAAAACAGTGGAGTGGGAAGGAGGGGAAAAGATGCTACTTGGTAAGTGCATGTCCAAATCCATTATTTGCAATTGGTTAACCTGACATACATGAAATTTGTTTTTTGCGGGAGGTGGGAGAGGTACCAAAGACGTGCTAAGGCTTTACAGGGGACAGGATTTTTCAGTGGGAGTTCAAAGTTTGTTTTGTGATGGCCCATTGAGGGAAGTGAAAAAGCAAATAGAGCCGGGGGGGGGGGGAATGGAACCAGTACAACACTGGAAGTCGTACTGTCGTATGATTCTATAGAAAAAGCCAGAGTTGCACAAGTGAAACCATTCAAAAAGCTTCAGTCAAAATGGTTCCCTGCCCTTTTTGTTCTTGACGAAGAAAATTCAAATCTACTGCCTTATCTGATGGTAGTCCTGAGTTCAGTTGCCCTGTGAATCTGAGAGCGCAATCCTAACCTGCCATTGTGTCAGCACAGCATCCTTGTGCTGGACCAATGCTGTGGCAAATGTGCTGTCAGGTGAGTCTGCGTCGCGGAATTGGTCGCTGGGCCGACACAAGCAGCAGCACTGATGCATGGATGCCGCCGCACCTGTCAGCTGTGCTGATTGAGCACCTGTGTAGCTCTGCCAGTGCAGGACTACGGTGCCAGAGGCGTGCCAGAGGCATAATGGCGTGGCGCTGTGGGTGGAGACGGGGCGGAGACGGGACACGGCCGTTGGGCCATATCCTAACCCCCGTCCCCAGGCTGGGTGGCTCGCTATTTTGCTGGCGCAGATCCGAGCAGCCCCATTGGGCTGGCTGGGGCTTACCACGGGGCAAGGGGAAAACATCCCCTTGCCCTGCACTGAGCTGCCGCTGCCTCCTAACATGCTTAGGATCAGTGGTGTCATTCAAATGATTTAGGAACAGGAACTCACTTTTGAGTTCAAATTCAAATGTTGGGGAAAAAACAAAAAAAAACCCAGAAGCAGCCACGGAGCCCATTAGGATCCGGAACGCCCGTTCTGGCCCGTTCCCCCTGAATGACATCACTGCTTAGGATGCAGCCCAGCTGCACCGGCCCGGCTATTCCAGGCGCAGGATTGGGCTGTGAGCTGTGAACCTGCCCTGTGTCCTGAGTTCAGTTGCCCTGTGAAAAGTTGTGTGTGAATGCCATGCATGTAGAGCTCCCTTTCCCACAGAGAACTGATTTTATAAGGGCTGCCTCGAATTTCCATCACTTGGGGAATGAGGAGCATTGTTTTTATTTAAGGACAGGAAGTAGAAGCCTCTACTTTCTTGCCTGAATCCAATCCGATATCTATATTCTTGTGCCGGAGGCCAACCTTTCTGTTTAGTTGTGCTCTACCCTGCACCTGACATGGCATAAAAAACACATTTGGTGTGCTAGGGTGCATTTCAGCTTTCTCTGGCATCCTATAGGTGTTTTGTACTCATCAAACCCATGGTTTTGGTCTTGCATTGGTCTTGGTGAAAGGTTTGCATGGGATATAGTCGTAATTGCATAAAGTTATTCATCACATTCAAACATAGGCTCAGAACCCATGGAATCTCATGTTTCCCAATTTCTTTCCATGATGGCCATGATCTGCACTCATGTTAACGCAATCCATGGTAACTTCTGAATCTGGGTTTGCAAACCTGCTTCAAACCTGGTTTCAAGCTCTAATTTAAAAGTAACCATGGTTATAATTAGCATAGGCATAGGTGCAGGTGTTTTGCTACACTGGGTGCAATCTTTTATACACTGTCCTGTGGGTAACCCCCCAATGGGCACAATGGGACATACTCCTGTGTAGATATGCCTAAGATTGTGCTCACCTTGATTAGTGGTGAAGAGAGAATTCATCAAGAAAGAAGAGGGTGTAGTGTATGAAAGGCACTCTTGATTAAATATTGGGGGACATGACATCTCAACCAAGCCTCATTTATATTTCCAAAATTTGCTGTATTTGCTGTATTTCCTGAGTAATTTCCCATTAGAAGATGTTCCTGTTTTAGACATTCTTCTAAAAAAGACATATTATCAAGCACATATGAAGTTCTCAGCCTATGTGCAAGAACAGTTTCTCTTACCAGAGAACGGTTTGATTAGAGCTTGTTTCAGTTTTGATTACATTTCCTATTGCCAAGGGCTTTTTGTACCACAGCTTAAGCTAGACTTCGTTGCTACTTTGTTCTATTATGTTCAATAAAATCCAGTTGGTTTCCTTGTCTTTTCTATGGCTTTTGCTCATTTATTCTCATGCATTTCCTCAAAGGGTGAAGCTCTTAGACGAGACTGTTCCTTTTCTAAGATTTATCAAACACCTTGAAGGGCTCTGAATACTCTATCACTATGGATTCTAGATTTAGGCCACTTACAACCCAATCCTAAAGCAGGTGATGCTGAAATGGCAATTGCTGGACCCTGAGGCTGCTGAAGCTACCGCCAGTCTCCTTGGGGTAAGGAAGCATTTGCAGTGCCAATGGGTCTTCTCAGCTCTGAGCCTGTGTTTGAGCTAGTGCAGAGCTGAGGGCACCTGTGTCAAGCTGCCAGGCTTGGGATAAGGCAGTGTTATTCAAACTGCGGGTCAGAACCCATTTGGTGGGTCGCGACCTGATGTCAGGTGGGTTGTGGAAAGTTGGGAGCAGCCATCTTGGAAACTGCAGGCCTTTCTCTTGTTATGTTCCTTTTGTGAGTATTAACAGTTTGAATTTTCATGTGAGGGTTTTTTTACATTTTGGTTTTAGTTCAGTTATTTTACATCATATTTATCGTATTTTGTCCTGCTTCATGATGTTACTTCCTGCCACAACATCACTTCCAGGTTAATGGCATCACTTCCAGTGGGTCCCGACACAAGTGCAATTCTAAAAAGTGGGTCCCAGTCTAAAAAGTTTGAATACCACTGGGATAAGGGTTAGGATTCCCACCCAATCCTCCCCTCCACCCTCTCACCCCATTCCACCCAGTCCCTACCTTCCGCACCCTGAGAATACTTAACGCTGGCCAGTGGTGTGGGAGTGCCATCCATCCATCCTCCGGCGCTGAGGCCCAGCACTAACTGACACTGGCCCAACGCTCCCTACTTCCCTACTTCCTGGATACTTCCACAAATATGCTTTACAGCATTTACGACACTGCCAGCTATTTTGGGCTCAGGATTGAGCCCTTAGCTTAAAATGGCATTATAATTCAGAATCCTTCTTGAGCATCAGTGTGTCTCCAAACTTACCTAGGTGTGAATTCACAGGGGCCTACATGCCCATTATTTTTTTTCTTAACAGTAAAAAAAAATCTAGTGCTGCAAGGAATTATGTTGCTTACACAATTACATTTGCACCCAGCCTTTCTTCCATGTAGAGCTTCAGGTTGTATTCTTGGTCTTGCCAGGCACTTACCCATCCCGATGCTGGTCGGACTTCAGATAACTTTAGCAAGGTGATGGCAGCAACATATGTCTTCAGACCATCATGCTCAACTGTTGTGTATTTTGACAAGATGTTTCCATGTGTTGCAAACTAGACACGGTGTATGGTGTGAACGTAAAAGAAAACCCATATTGTTATAAAAAGACCTTTGTATCTAGTCCATTATCTCATGGAGGACTTTACTGTTAGTAACTAGCACTTTTTTAAAATTCTGCTTTAGTATTAAAAATGCAAAGGGGTAAAGCAACTGCATCTATCTTATTACTGCTGATAAAAACTTTTAGTACCTCAACTCAATACACCAATTTATATCTATTTAAAATAAAGAAAAAAGTTCTTATCCTACAATCCAGCACAATAGCATAAGGAAAGTAAGGAATTAAAAAGGAAATGCTAGTCATGCAAAATCCCAGGTTTTAAGAGGCAACATAACCAAACAGGACAAAATGATTATAGACTAAAAGTCTACATACAAAATACTCTATCTCACCGGCTTTGGTGGCTTATTATAACTTGCAGCTGGCAGTGTATAACAATGTATATACAATTTAATTATATTCATAGAAGGCCAGCACTATCTTTAAATATTCGCAAGGTGAATGGACAACGTCAAAATAAATGTAAAGCTTTGCAAAGCTGAACATTGCTGAATTAAGGAAATGTTGGAGAACTTTCTAGAAGCAGGAGAAAGTAGTATTCACATTATAAAACGTGTGTGTGTGTGTGAATGTGAGAGAAAGAGAGAGTGAGACAGATAATACTGTCTTTGTGGAAAGGTTGTGCATGGCAAATTGGTTTGAGAAACTTTTTTTTTTTGCCTTACTGAAGAACACATTTCTGTCTTTTCAAATTAAGTTGAAAATATTATTTCGTTAGCAGGTTTTTATCATTACATTTGAGCAACAGGAACTGGATTATTAAAAGTGTATTTAGGTTTTTGGAGATAGAATGGCCAGATGTGTAGAAAGTCTGAAGGAATGCAAATAAGCGACGTGTTCTTGAGGTAGAGGATTGTTGGGGTCTAAATCATGAGCCCTGTTGGTGTTCAAAAGCTGGATAAGCTTGAGCTTATCAGGTGTCCCGGTTTGACTGGGATTGTCCCAGTTTGGTGATGGTGTCCCAGTGTCCCACCCAATTTTAAATTCTGTCCCAGTTTTATGCAGCTGCACCGGGCTACACATTACCGGGAGGGGCAACAGTTTGGACCTCACCATTGCCACATGAGACTTACATGCCTGTGGCAACACTGGCTGAACCTGTGGTCTCCTGACTGTTGGGCTATAGCCAGTAACATTCTGAACTCTGAGGTGGTTGAGCTGCGAGAACCTATCTTCTGGCAGCATGACCATCCCCTTGTCACCCCCAAGGAGCTTTAATCACTGGAGATGCCATGACGTCACTGTCTTGACACTTCCGGGTCTCATAATATGGCTGACTCAGATCATGCCACGAAGAAGGAGGGTCGCCGCGGATTCATGAATAAAAATCTCCCTGCATGCGTGTAAAAGTTAATTTCAACGTCTTTAAGCATGCCTGCGTGTTCTGCAGACGGGTGTGCGAATCGCTGGACGAAAAATGGGATTTAATTTCCACAGAAAGATTCATGTATTCACATTACATCGGTTCAATAAAAGTACCGTTAACTGTGAGTGCATTATTTTTTGAAGCTGTGTAATTTCTTGTTGTTCCTAGCAGTCTTATTCACCATTTTCTGACACCCACTGTTAATGGTCTAGAGAGTAAAAAAAAAATATTTCCCCCCTCCTTTTTCCCCTCTTCCCGTTTACACTTTTTTTTCCCGCCTTCCATTTTCTATGGTAATATTTTTGAACTTCTGGACATTAACAGAATTTGGTTTTTTTTTTTTTTTGGGGGTGGGTGGGTGAGTGTAGAAGTTTTAAAAAATAATCTTAATAGCCAAGAAGTAAAAAAGAATTCCTCTCATATTGACAACTACTTGTGTCATGAAGAGATTTTAATGTAATTTTCCTACATATTTATCTAATTTTTGCCCACCCTCCCCTTTTTTTCTTTCCTTCCCGTTCACACTTTATTTTTGGTTGTGTAGATTTCAAAAAATAAGTCTGTCAAAACAGTGCAATCCGAGTTTTAATAGACAGCAAGTGGCATTTTGTCCGGTATGTTCAGTAACTTAATTATGCGGAATTAAACCTTGGAATTGCATATTAACTCATAATAAGGTTACCAATGATGTTTCTCCACGATCACACGTTGTTATTTTCGTGAGTTTTTACTTCAGAAGTAAACGATTCAGTCCTAAACACTATGCGCAAAGCAATCTGAAATGCTTGGAATGAGCAATGTTTTGAGTCAGACAACATGGCTGCTAAGCCCGCCCCCTGGCTTCAACCCGTCCGTATTAACTCCATGGGCAGGGCCAGGGGTTGGTCACCCCCTTTTACTTCCTTGGTGGGAGCTAAGCTGATTGGTCAGGAGGAGGATTGGCTGGCTATACTTGGAAAGGGAGGAACTCTAGTCTCACGCATTTCCCTCTCCACATGCTTGTTCAGTTTGGCATCAGTGGGCTTCTCCCTCTGCATTGCTGTGGCCTGGGCTGAGTCCAACTCCCTCCTCTGACCTCCGGTCCAGTCCTTTTACCAGAGACATATAAAGGATGCCACAAGGAGACGCAGGTGCAGTGGATGCTGGTTGAAGGCTGGGGCGCAGAGTGCTTTTTGGCCAGCCTGCCCCTCCTCAGTTCCTGTATGCCTCTGCAAGCACCTACCCTTTGCTTCTGAACTAAGGGAATGTGCCGGCTGCCTGGGCACCTTCAGGGCCGGCTGGAGCAAAATTGCAACTGGCCATCCCTGGAGGAGCCGTTCCTCCAGGCCAACGCCAGCCTGCGTGCACCACCACACAGCTCCAGCTAAGGCCGGCCTGCTGGCCTCTTCTGGTGCAGTATAGTAGGGGTCTCGAAACCTTGTAGCTGGAGGGCTGCATCAAATATCTGGCATGGTGTTGAGGGCTGGAAAATACATACATTTAAATATAAAATTTACATAAATACATTAGAATTTTGAATGAATGAATGAATGAATGAATGAATGAATGAATGAATGGCTCAAAGTTCCAGGATTCCTCCAAACACCAACACACAGCACAGAAATATAGGACACACTTTCCATTCCCCCACGCCACAAGCAGCTTACTTAAGTGTGCTGGAGTAAATATTTCTTAACCAGCAGATCACAGGAAAGGAAACACCCAGAGCGTGTTCTGAGGGTTGGGGAGGCATCCCCAACACTCAGAGAGCCAACTAAGGCTTTCACAGGACCTAAAAAGCCCTGGAAAACAAACAAACAGGAAGTAGTATTTTTTGGCCTTGCAGAGGCCTTCCGAGGGCTGGGGAGGCTGTGCGCAGCCTCCCTGGCCCTCAGAACACCCTCTGCACTCAACGAGAGCCCAGCTTGGAGGGTGCAGCCCATGCCAGCAAGATCAAGAGGGCCAGAGGCTCATTGGGGACCAGAGGCTTTGCCGCGAGCCAGAAAGAGCCTCTCCAAGGCCTACACCAGGCCCCTGGACCCTGCAGTATAGGGTTGCTTGTTTCTTAACTCTTATTAAAGTTCCCCCTCCTCCACATCTGGTGACACTCCAACTGGTCCTGGTTTCAACTCTAAAAATTATGGTTAGCCTAAATAAGCTGTACCCACATACAGGATCAGGAGCATTTAGCCAAATCCCCTCTCTCATAACCCTATCCTAACCTGCAGTGGCACAGGCAGTCCAATGGTATCCAGATGGCTACCGCACATCTCTGAGTAAGAGGAATTATTTCTCCTCACGCCGTGTCATGCGGCAGTCACCCCGATAGGGCTACTCAGCTTTGCTCCAGCAAAATTGCTGACAGAAATCTGAGCAGCCCAGGTAAGGCCGACTAGGTCAGGGATGGGGGGTTGGATCTGGCCTAGGTCGCCCAGGCCAATCCCACTCCCCCTCCCCGGGCCAGCTGCCCATTGACCAACCTCTCAAACTCTGATCCATCTTCATTCCACCCTTCCCTAACCCCCTGTGCCGGATGTCCTCACCTGGTGCTTCTTTACCAGTACAGGCCCAGGAATCGGTGCAAGGAGGCCGGCATGTGCCCTTGCACTGGCATCCCTGACTCTTAAGGAGGTGCAAAAGTGCCTTATGGCCTGTTTGCAACACTTCTGGGGCAGTGCAAGGGGCTCGCACTGGCCCAAAGAACGCTCTGGATTGCTCTCTCAATATGCTCCACAGAGCCTTAATGGACTCTGGCAGTGCCAGGTGACATTGCCCTACATCACTGCACCCCTAGTGCTACCTCTCTGCCTCTTGTACTCCCCACCACACCCCCAATGTCGGCAAACACTTCATTTTGGGGTGAAATGGACACAGGGGAGGGCAGGAGGGCCAACCTCCTATCTGGCTTCTTCCTCCTCTCCTTCACTGAGTGCCCGCCCCTCTGACGGCACCCACGGCCAGTGTGATGTCACACCCTACAAACTCTCCATCGTATAGCATATAGCTATTATGCTTTCATCAGCCTTATGCTTGTGGTGCAGTGTACCCAATGCACTAGTTAACAGGGTATAATACATGTACTTTCCTTGACACACACCTACTCAATATCATTAATGAAGATAACCATTATTGGAAAATTGGGAGTCTGAGATAAAGTCAGTTGTGGGGAGGGGGACAGGACATTGTGGGTCTTTGCCACAGGACCACAAGCAACCACGAGCACTGATCAGTAAATAGGGATGGCAGATAGGGATGGCAGAATTTATCTCCCAATGACATTTTACCTAGACTGCAAGATGCCTTGTCATAAATAAAATTACATTCCAATACCTATGTATGAAGCCAAATATGCAGAAAAATAATAGACCCCAATAAAAAATATGAAAGCTGTCTGTACAGCTAAAACATCTACAAACTAATCCTTGTTTCATAAGTATAGAAAAAATGGTGCTGCATACAATAATTAGGACCAAAAACCAATTAAAGAAACTTATGTTCAGCTTTTAACTGGTTAATCAACTGTTTCCAGCTGCCTTTTGAAATGGCCTGAACTGCCAGAACCCATCTCTTATCTTTCATCAATCTCCCCATTTTCCTTCCTTCCTCCTCTTCCCTGTACCCCGAAACTTCCACTCAGGGATTAATGAAGAATCTCTTAAAGTTTAGTTTGAGAGTAATGGATTGTTGGTTTTTTTTAGCACTAGAAATTGTATAAGCCATCAACCTCATAGAATTTTCAATTAATATTGTGTTATTTATTACCTCCATGGCTTTCAGATTGAATAAGAACCTTTTCTATTAAGCTAAACACTTTGCAATGTTCAACGCCATTAACCCATGATACATTATTACACATAATTTTTTCCCCTTCCATTTATTTTTCAAATGGGTCTTCGCTATTTAATTCTGGATGTGCTGCAACATAGATATACGCCTTGATGGAGACAGGACAGGAAAGCTCATGTCTTCATTCCCAGCACCTGAGGCTACTTGCATGCTTGTTGAATAGTTGCTCAGTCATTGCACTAAGAGCGCAATCCTAACCTGGAGTTAGACCAGCACAGTTAGGCCAGCAAAGTTTGTCTGGTGCAAGGGCCACCATAAAGCACGTTTGGACCACTCTCATAGTCAGGGAGGATGGCACATGTCTGTGTGCTGGCCTCTCTGACTCCAAGAGTGGCCTCTCTGACTCCGAGAGTGGTCAAAACGTATGTTACAGTGGCTGTTGTAAACTTTGCTGGTTGAAGTGTGCCGGCCTAACTCCAGGTTAGGATTGCGCCCTGAGTCACTGAGAGCCAGTGTGGTGTAGTGATTAGTGCCAGACTAGAACCAGGGAGGCCCTGATTCAGGCCTTGAAGTTCACTGGATAATCACTGGACCTGTCACACCCATTCAGTCTACCCACATCACACAGGGTTGTCATGGGGGTAACATGTGAGAAGAGAACCTTGTAGTCTGCTCTGAACTCTTAGAAGATGCACAGGATAAAACACAATCTTCTGATTAGTTGCAGATGTGTTTCATCCTTTGCCCATAATCTGGATGGTGGTTATGATAAAGTTGATCATCCATTTTGGGGAGGGGTGACTGAACCTACCTCCAGCCAGTGACTGGTGCTGTCAAAATAGCTGTGGGCAGGAGCTGTGGGTTACAGTTCAAATGAGCGGTATGTGCATGCCCAAGGAAGACACTGTTAGAGCATCCCTGATGAGTAGCTTGCCCCACTCTGCACTCCCTCCATTGCTAACTAGTGTGGTAACTTGAAGGCACTTTTTGCATACTTGGTAGCAGCGATGGGATCTACAAACGACCTGGGGGAACGCTGGGTGGGACTTCCGTGGGGCTTCCATGTGATTGGCTGCCCGTCTGCAGCATTCTGCAGCTGTCATGGCCTGGGGGGGGCTGCCCCGGTTAGCGCGCCCCACCGCTGCTTGCCCAGGCACCCGACGCGACCCTCACCCGTCCTCCGCAGCGAGTAGGAGCCCCCCCCAAGGCCAGGGCAGCTGCGGATTGCCGCAGACGGGCTACCAATCACCCAGATGTCCTGCCTAAGTCCCTCAGGTCGTTTGCATTCCCTCAGGTCGTTTGTAGATTCCATCGCTGCTTGGTACTATTGCTTTATCCCAGTGGTTCTCAAACCTGTTAGTACCAAGACCCACTTCTTGGAATGCCAATCTGTCTGGGACCTACCAGAAGTGATACCATGGCTGGAAGTGCCGTCATTATGATGCCAGAGCCTGCTACTTTCCTGAGAACGCAACAATAAATGGGGTTATTTCTCAGCCATTTTCCAACAGCAAAGTGAATCAGAAATTTTTTTTAAAAAAAGGCGGGAGGTGGGCGGAGCTTCCAACATGGCGACTGCTTCTTGTCGGCAGACGGGGAGTGGCCGAAGCTTTTGTTCTCTTCCCGGGTCTCTGCATAGAGATTCAGGGCTAGTTTCAGCAGGATTGCTGAGCTAGTGGTGAACTGTTGGCACCTAGCCTCCAAAACTGGCCAATTTGGAGGTGAATGGTGCCTGGCTCGTTACCGGAAAGCTGAAGAATTTCTGCTTATGCAGACCATGCTGGTGGTTTCGTTTTGGAGAGGGAGAACATCGCGGAAACTTGATGGATTATATCTCTGAAAAGGTCTTCATGAGCCCCAGTGAAGACAAATATTTGAGGAAAGCTGGCAAGGAGAATGATTTATGAAGGTAACAACGAGGCATTAATTGCATAAGCAATTTGGCAGCGGGCCAGCGAGAGACCAGTGGGGTTAAATTTACTTCGTTTAAGTTACAAGATCCCCACTGAGATGCACCTTTTTTCTGCTTTTCCTTTTCATCTGGTTTTCCTATGAAGTGAGAGAAGTTTGGAAATTTACTGAGTACTCTGTTCTGTATTTAAAGATGGAAGAGCTTGAATTTCTTGCTGCGTAACTGATTTAAAATGGCGTCAGGTGACAGATTACTGAGAGAAGATGAGAGATTTACAACCGGACTCTAAGAACAAAGGAAGAATTTACAGCGATTCAGATTGAAGGAACTTTGGCTGGAAAGACTGGGAGAGCTCTTAATAAATTAGAAGAAGAATTGGATAGTTTAATAAGGAAAGTTTGACTCCTTTTTATTTAAAGATGAAGTGTTTGCGTTTGGAGAAGACTGGAAAGGAACTGGTGGCATGTAGAAGAGACATTATCAACTCACGGGCTTTAGTGGCAGAAGTCTGTGAGTTGATGATCCTTTGGTGGCAGAAAAGGATCACAGCCTAATTAGACATTTGTTATATTTGTTAAATTGGCATCAGTCTGGCTTTGGAATAAAAAGAGTAGAGAAACTTGGAAATAATAATAATAATAATAATAATAATAATAATAATAATAATAATAATAATAATA
>JAJKFI010000001.1:4856956-4878577 GCA_029204185.1 Lerista edwardsae
TAATAATAATAATAATAATAATAATAATAATAATAATAATAATAATACTTGGATTTATATACCGACTTTCTTAGGTCACCAGATTTCTCTAATGACTATAACTCAAGGCGGTTTACATAGGCAGACTTTATTCAGAAACCCAAAGTTTTTTACAATTTGTACATAAATGTTCTATCTTTCAAGAACTACACACATACAGATGGATCTTTCTGGATTTAGTCCTTCTTTCTGGCCACCCGTTTGTCTTCTTGCTGGCTGATAAACGGCTTCCCTGCTCCCACCAGAGAAGCGGCTGAACTTTTGGCACAACTCCCCCTCACACAAGGCAGCCAAAGCTCAGCTGTTAATCAGTCGCAATTGATTGCGAAAATTGTGTTTAGAATTTTGGTTTAAAATATAAATTGATGCTAATACGCGAGATAATAAGATGTGGATTTAGAGATGCTCCTTCTATCTTTGTTGTATATGGTATTATAATTGGGTTTTGATTCTAGAAATTAAATATAAGATTGTAAGCTTGTATTTTGTATTAAGATTTTAATGTAAAGCGATTTTTCTTAAGTATGTGATAATTCAAGCTTATATTTAAAGATATTATTTTAGAAAGATAAAAAAAAATTATTGAGACCCAATGGATGGTTTAAGATAGTTTCAGGATATGTTCTTCCTGTATCTTCTTCACTTTGCTGTGTGCGGTAAAAAGATAGCTAATATTGGGTTTTTTGATTTTAGAAAAGTAATAAGATTGTAAGTCTGTTTTTTTTGCGTCAAGATTATAATGTAAGGCGGTTTATTGATTTTTTTTTTAAGTACGTGACAAATCAGGCTTATATTTAAAGGCATTGTTTTTGAGAAATGGAGGAATTATTAAGACCCAATAGAAGGTTAAAGATAGTTTAGGCGTTTTTTGCAAAGTCTCATAATCTGTCTTAATTTTTACAGGCATGGTTTTGTTATAGAAATTTTGGGTTGAGACAAGTAAATAGAGTATTCTTATTCATTTTGGGAGGAGATTGAAGCTCAAAATTTAATTGAAAATGCTAGAAATATGCAAGACAGAGTTATAAATGATTATTATGTAAAGTTTCACTTCTCAGCTTCTATTTTTTTCTCCTGTTTACGCATTTTTGAATAATATACTTTTTCCTATTTGTTTTTTATGTTATTTGCTTTTAATTAGAAATTAGAGATATGCATTTATATGTATTGTCTACTTTGGTTTCTGACTAAATTAGTTTTTTCTGAAATTATTAACGACTAGAACTAATGGTGAAAGATAGTGACATTTTTATGTGATTGTTTATATCTTTTCAGATGGAAATTTTTATAGTTATGATATTAGTTTTCATGTTAAGCAACTCTCGGAACTCTCCCAATTTACCTAATGTTTGATCCTTTGTTTTCCTATCCTTTTGTCTTTACTGTCCTTACCTATGTCCTTATAATTATAAAATTAATAAAATCATCTTCAAAAAAAAAAGAAATTAAAAAAAGGCTTTTTACAATCTTGACACAAGCAAAATAATCACACAGCCCACACACATATTTTCAATATGGCTACGCTAGGTGCTATGCCACCCACCTGAAAGTGGCTCACAACGCACTTAGAGGATCCCGACCCACAGTTTGAGAAACACTGCTTTATCCTCGCCATCTATCCATCCATCAAGCATCCTCCCCCAAAGCAATTCTCCATGGACTATCTTCTGTTTGTGTTTTGGCTGGAAGCATTAATGTGAATGTACTTGTTATATAAGGGATGTGGTGGCGCAGCGAGTTAATCCACTGTTGCTAGGCTTTCGACCGCAAGGTTGGGAGTTTGAGATTTCGTGACGGAGTGAGCTCCCGTTGCTTGTCCCAGCTCCTGCCAACCTAGCAGTTCGAAAGCACCTAAAATGCAAGTAGATAAATAGGGACCACTTCGGTGGGAAAGTAACGGCGTTCCGTGCGCTACGGTGTATAGTCAGGCTAGCCACATGACCACGGAAGCTTGTCCTCGGACAAAAACGCCGGCTCAACAGGCTTTGAAACGGAGATGAGCACCGCCCCCTACAGTCGGTCATGACTAGACCATTCAGTCGTGGGGAAACCTTTACCTTTACTTGTTATATATTGGGTTCCACGCAATAGAAACTCAGACAAGGCAGGTGCAGCTTGAACATTTATTGCAACAGGCAACAGTGAGAACTGAACTGAACTGAAGGGCAACAGCCCATCCCCTGTATATAGTTAACGCAACCCCCTTGGCTCCTGATTGGAGGGGTGATTAGCTCAACCCCTCCTGCCCAGCATTCCGGCTGCATGACGCTGCTGCTCCAGCCCCCTTGCTGGGGCTATCCTCCTGAGTACATAACAGTACTGTTTACATATTTTTCTTTCAGAAATCAGGCATGAAGCACAAAATTTTTCCCCTCCAAAAGTTGCCTCTTGTGCAACTTTGCCCCCCCCCCAATAGTTCTGGAAGCACTTCACATTTTCTCTTCCGTTTGTCATTGGAGATTTCTTGTAGCAAAATCAGAAGAGGTTGTTTGCCATTGTTTGCTGACCCACGAGCTTCGTGACAGCTATTGCTCCAGACTCCTTTTCCAGAAGAGAGCAGTGCTCCACTGGTGCCCATTCTTAGCAAGAGCCACTTTGCAGAAGGAAATCAGCAGCCGCCTTGCAATTTTCTTCTGAAAATGGTTTAATGGAAAATGGCTTTTTATGTGGTTATCAATTAAACTGTGGCTAAAAGTCAATTAAGTAATAATTGTAGAATAAACTAATGGATTTATCTTTGGTAAATTTGAAATCATATTTGAAAGCTTAGCCCTCATTACAGCAGTCTTGATGTATAAAAAATAATTTATCAGTATAATGACATTCATTAAACATAAAGTTTTAGTTGCTAGGATGACTGTCTCATACAAATGCACGAAATATTAGCTATAAAATATAGCATATATTTTGAAGCTAATGCAAAATTTGTTCCTCGTTGATATTTTTCACATGATGGCAGATAAGCTGATTCATTCCTCATTGTTCGTTTTGAAAAATGAGTTTAAGGGAAGAAAAATAAATGTTTTTATAGCAGATATTTTAGTTTCTAAATGAGAGATTTATTCCCACTGAGAATAGAAACGAGGGCATCATATTATGGCTTTACTGGGATCCAAAATGAATCATGAATCATGAAATCTGGCTTAGAATGGTCCCATATATGGACATCTGGGACATGTTCTGAAGGGAGCTGCCTATGTGTCTGACTGGGGGCAATATTGCGTAGAAACCTGAGGAATATATTTGAAAACAACAATTCCTCTGGGACAACCCTATATCATGCAAATTGTACTGGTCGATTCCACAATAATTCCAAGATTAATTTGTGTGGACTGCAACTTAAAGTATAACCCAGTATGCATAAATGTGGATATAATGCTGTCTTCTGAGAATAGCAATCACATTAGCTACATTGAACATTCTGGGGCATTCTAAATTATTTCTGGGACTTGGTAATGGAGCAAAAGTATCACTAGAACACTAACTCATATCTTGACACTGTGCTGTAATGGATCTTGTAGTCGCTGAAAAACAATGGACAATGTTGCAGAGAAATCGTCCCTGGAACTGCCAGTGACATTTTTAAAAAGTTTGTGTGTTTGGATGCTGGATCTGAAGGACACTGCCACAGATAGATTTCATACAGAATCCTAGGCCGTGAGCACACTCCTAACTGTGACTTAGGAGCCAGCCAGAGATGTCATGAACATGCCGTAAAGCAGATGGTGACATTCAGTGATGTCATGCAGGGGGAACGCGGGGGAACTCAGTTCCACTAGTTAAAATTAGGGCTGACTCCGCCCATTTCACTCTACCCCCTCCCCCCTCCCAATTCCTCTGCAAAGAGCTTTTCTTCTTGGTTGGCCGGCACTCAGAGGGTTAAAGGAAGAGACTCCGGATTCCTAGGGGGGCGAAGGCAGTGATGTCATTCAGGGGGAATGGACCAGAACGGGCGTTCCGGATCCTAACAGGCTCCGTGGCTGGTTCTGGGTTCCCGACAAGTGCCAATCAAAAGTGAGTTCCTGTTCCTAAATCATTTGAATGACACCACTGGTGACATTGTATAATTAAGCAGCGCTCGGCCAACACTGTATTCAGAGGCTCAGCCACTGGTGGAAGTGCTCCAATGAGAGGTGCAGGGCCTGAAATAGGGTGGTGGGAGGGCGTTTCGGAGGCAGGGAGGAGGCGTTTCAAGCAGTTGTGGATGCAGCCAATGGGCCACCCAGGGACAGAGGAGGAGGCAGTCCTCCCCCTCTGCTGTTTCCCTGCCTCCATGTGTCACTCCGCTCCATCCCAGACCATGTCTGACTCCATTTTGGAGCTGGACCATGGCAGGGGTGGCCAGGAGGGCTGAAACTGCTTGCCTCTCGGCAAAGCCTTGTCGCCACCCTCCTCCCGCCCTAGGAGCACCGCACCCAGGGCTTTTGCCCCTGTGGGACACAATGATAGGTCCTGAACTTTCAAGGTGTGGGGATTGGGCCTTGGCAGAGGCCTCTGCTGCCATATCCTCTCTCACACACACATGGGCTGCTTGCATAGCCTGGTAAAGGTAAAGGTAAAGGTTTCCCCACAACCGAATGGTCTAGTCGTGACCGACTGTAGGGGGCGGTGCTCATCTCCGTTTCAAAGCCTGTAGAGCCGGCGTTTTTTGTCCGAGGACAAGCTTCTGTGGTCATGTGGCTGGCATGACTCTAGGAACACCGTTACCTTCCCACCGAAGTGGTCCCTATTTATCTACTTGCACTTAGGTGCTTTCGAACTGCTAGGTTGGCAGGAGAGTAGCCTGGTAGGGCTGGCTTTATCATTATGTGGGGAAAAGGAAAATACCCCCTTACCCCTAGGAGACCTCCAGGCAAAACTAGCACTGGATACAATACAGGCTGCGCCAACCCTAGTTACAATTGGTTTGCCAATCAGTTTCAATGCTCTCTGAAGTTGATCTGAAATATAAGTCTCTTTATATTTCTCATGGTTTACAACCAAAATGTAGAAGGTGCTCTCACTATTATATTGGCATTGTTATAACAACTACTGTAATTAGTATGCATGTTTGTTTGGAAATTGGATGAATCAGAATGAGGGCAATTTAATTTAAATCTAAGTTGGTCTTTTTCATGGTGATTTTAGGTCAATATAGTCTAGTTTCTGGGATGAATTTGTCCAATAGTGCTCAGTTTCAGTGATCCATCAGTTTAACCTTCTTGCCTTTCAAGAACCTTTCCTCAGATATAGCTTTGCTAAATGAGGATTTTTAGAGCTGGTTCCTACAAATCATCCTGGCTGGTTACTTCGCTAAGTTGGGGGAAGCTTGACAGCTCTGACGAAATACTTCTGTGGACAAAATTCATTGGGGAGGGAGTTGAAACTATCCATCCAAATGTAATCAATGTCTGTCAAGGAGCCATAGTCCTTTTTTGCAGATGTCATTCGGACTGCTAGAGTGTGGTGGAGAAAAAAAAAATACCTACAGCTCTTCACAGTACCTAAAATGATGCCCAAATGGATGCAATGTATATGTGTCCATATGTATTCCATATTTCTATGTCTTTCTGGGCCTCAGTACATGTGCTTTATAACAGAGGAGTCAACCTTATTGTAGAGCCTGGCTGTTCCAGGGGTTCCTGGCCATTACAGAGGTTTAATTTGTGAAAGAAATCATGCTCTCTGTCTATAGTCATCTGCTTCCCTTACCCCCACCCCATGTGCTATATAATTTTAGAATCACAATGTAAAAAATAATCAGGTTTTGGGCAAAACAGCCAGCAGTGGCCGGCATTTGAGTAGCCCCATTGCAGGGAATGGGGCTTTCCCCAGGGGAAGGGGACAAACAAAGCGACTCCCATGGCTTGCCATGGCTCCTGCAGTAGCCCTTTTGGTACTGCTGCTCCTTCGGGAGCCAGACAGCTCAGGGTTGGGCTATAAGGCATCTATATGGGAACGCCCAAGGCATTTCGTTGCTTATTTCCTTTATTGTTGTGGATCTGTCTCCAGATGCATTCCTTTACTGAAAGGTGGGTTTCACCAAAGTGAATGTGATTTTGGTCCTATTGGCTTTATTAAGACCACTTTCCCCACTCAGACTGTATAATCTGAAAGATCAAGTCCTTCATCTTCTTGAAATGTGAACTAGAAAGTTCCCATGCCAGAAGGCAGATTTTTGACTCAGCCTAGGTTCATACCCTCTTCCACGGATTCCATAAGTGGATGGAAATGTGCCCTTATTCCAGCATTCTCCCAGCACGCCAGTTGCATCCAGCTGTGGCTTTGTTCAGAGTCGTAATTGGCTCAGATCGCCGCCAGGGACCACTCCTGTCACCACTCCTCTAGTGCTGCCCCCCCCGCCCCCTGCCCCCCACGGCCACACAAATCCATGTCCAGAATAAGTCCATTGTGGATGGTAGTGGGGGCAAAAAGTGCACTGCTTTTTTCTCCCCACTGCAACTGATGCCCGCTGTGCCCACCTCCCCTTGCAGCACTGTCTTGATGCCTCTGGCTTTGTTCGTGGCGGTGGCCCAGTGAAGAAGGAACATAGAAATAAGACCATGAATGGGGTAGTGGTGGTGGTGGTGGTGGTGGTGGTGGTTGTGCTCTGATATATTACAAATAAACCTGACCTGCGAACAACAACAAAAAAGTCAGGTTGAGTTGGCAGTGCAGTAAAATAGTAAAGACTATGCACAAGGATGGATCTCTTTTTCCTTCTTTCCCTGGCCCATGCTGCTTGTATCAGTCCTTCCCACCATGCCTGTGAGAGGCACGCAGAGAGGAATGTCCCCAGCCCTGACAAGAAACTCCTTCAACCATCCTGTGCCCAAAGGAAAGATTACTGTGATTCCACTTGGCGGAGAAATGTCTGGCAGAAATGCCGAGGAAACTTTCAGGCATGGCTAGGCCTGTGTCTGTCAGTGAGAAGGGAAACTCTGGAGCAGAACAAATGGAGCATCCCAGCATGCAATGCCAGCAGGCAGCTCCTGGATATGTTGCCTTTTTGCTGGGAATAAAAGCTTTCCTGGGTGGAGAATGAGCAGTTCTAAATATTTCATGCCTCTTCCCTGACATGAAGTTGCAAGAGGAGGTTGTCTCAGTGATGGCTTTAGCTGGTATAGTTAACTTCCATATTATTTGATAATGTGAATGTAGAATTAATGTCAAAGTTGGCAGTGACTAAGGGCCCAATCCTACTCAGAGTTCCAGTGCTGATGCAGCCACAATTGAGCTCAAAGGTAAGGGAAGAAATAATCCCTTACCTTGTTCCCTTTGGAATTGTGAAAAGGAAGGTGGCAGCAGAGATATTCCACTAAAGCAGTGGTTCTCAAACATTTTACCACAGGGACCCACTTTTTAGAATGACAATCTGATGTCATTAACCTGGAAGTGATGTTATGGCTGCAGAGCTGTCATGGTCTCCGATGGTGCCTGGGGCAGGGTGTTGATGTGGTGCATCACCACATCCCCTGTGCCTCCACCATGCCCCCTGTGTTGCCTCGCCACACCCCCACTGTCCAGAATTGCTCCATTGTGGAGCAAAACAGAAGCAGTGGCAGGCAGGCAGGCCAATCTTCACTTTAGCTTTTTTGTCCTCAACTTCGACGGAGCTCCTGCCTCTCTGATTGCGCCCATGGCAGGTGCAGTTCTTAGTTCTAAGGGGAGGGTATTCCAAAGTTGAGGGGACACCGCCGAGAAGGCCCTATCCCTGGCCGCCACCCCTTTCACCTCTCCTGGTGGTGGCACAGTTAAAAGGGCCCCCCAGATGGCCTCAGAGCATGGGTAGGATTGTATGGAAGGAGGCGGTCCCTCAAATACCCCAGACCCTAGCCGTAAAGGGCTTTAAAGGTCAAAACTAGCACTTTGAATCGGGCCTGGAAAGGAACCGGCAGCCAGGGTAGTCGCCGAAGCAATGGCTCGACAGAGTCAAACCGATGTGCCCCGGCAACCACACGAGCAGCCGCATTCTGTACTAGTTGTAATTTCCAGACCGTCTTCAGAGGCAGCCCCACGTAGAGCGCATTGCAATAGTCTAATCTAGATGTCACTAGGGCATGGGTCACTGTGGCCAGGTCCACGCAGCTCAGGTATGGTCGCAGTTGGCGAATCAGCCGAAGCCGAGCAAAGGCTCCCCTGGCCACCGCTGACACCTGAGACTCCAGGTGCAGCTGTGAATCCAGGAGAACCCCCAAGCTGTGGACCTGCTCCTTCAGAGGGAGTGCAACCCCATTCAGAGCAGGGCAATAGTCCAATACCAGAGCTGTGGATTTCCGAACCAAAAACACCTCTGTCTCATCCGGATTTAATTTCAGCTTGTTCGCCCACATCCAGCCCCCAACTGCCTCCAGACAACGATCCAGGACCTCAACCGCCTCCTGAGAGTCAGGGGGAAAGGAGAGATAGAGTTGGGTGTCATCAGCATATTGATGGCACCCCACTCCAAACCCCCGGATGACCTCTCCCAGTGGCTTCATATAGGTGTTAAATAGCATGGGGGATAAGATAGACCCTTGCGGCACCCCAAACCTAAGATGCCGAACAAGCGTCCCCCAACACCACCTTCTGGGGCCTGTCAGCCAGGAAGAACCACTGCAAAACAGTGCCTCCAAGCCCCAACCTGGCCAGCCGACCCAAAAGGACACCCTGGTCAATGGTGTTGAAAGCCACCGAGAGGTCCAGCGGGACCAACAGGGACGCACTCCCCCTGTCCATTCCCTGGCGAAGGTCATCCACTAAGGCGACCAAGGCAGTCTCCGTCCCGAACCCCGGCCTGAAGCCAGATTGGAATGGGTCAGATAATCTGTTTCCTCCAGTACCCTCTGAAGCTGGGACGCCACCACCCGCTCAATCACCTTGCCCGAAATGGGATATTCAAGACTGGCTGAAAGTTGTTTAAATTAGTGGGATCCAGGGAGGGTTTCTTCAGGAGGGGGCGAACCATCGCCTGCTTCAAAGCAGGCAGGAGCGCCCCCTCCCTCAGAGATGAGTTCACCACCCTCCCCGTACACTCGGCCAGCCCTTCCCGGGCAGCTCTAATTAGCCATGCTGGCAAGGGTCGAGCGGGCAAGCAGCAGGTCTCACACTCCAGAGAATCCTGTCCACATCCTCAGGTTCTACAAGCTGGAAAGAATCCCAAATTGTAGGACAGACAGGTTCCCCGGGGACATCACTAGATATGCCCACAGCGGTGTCCAAGTCATGCCAAATCTGATCGACCTTATCTGCAAAGTGTTTTGTGAACTCGTCACAGCGAGCCTCCGTGTGCTCCTCCCTTCCAGTAGGGGGGCCAGATGTAAAAGGCTACGGACCACACGAAAGAGCTCAGCTGGACGGTTCTCTGCAGATGTGATGGTGGCAGAGAAGTGAGCCCTCTTAGCTGCCACCACCACCCTAGAATAAGATCTTAACTGGGCCCTAGCCTGTGTACGGTCAGATTCGGCATAAGTCTTTCGCCACTGATGCTCTAGCCGTCTGCCCTGCCGTTTCATCATTCACAGCTCCTCAGAAAACTAAGGAGCCGCTCTGACTCTGCGACTGGGCAGGGGACACTCGGGAGCGATCTCATCCAGGGCCCTGGAATATGAAATGGATTTGGGGCAGGTCATGTCTGGACCCAGTCCAGAGTGATCCTGAAGGAAGAAAAGATCTCCCCATCGTATCTTTAGCAAAACTACCTTATTAGGGAAGCCGACACCATTTCAAATCTAGGATAATCAAAGCAGTCATTTATTGCAACTTGACTGCTTCTTTCAGAGGTGACTTCTTTGAGCTCTTGCCTGATGGCATTCCGGAGAACCAAAGAATGCAGCATCCCTGAGGACTTGGATTGTGGTATATTTCTTGGCTATTGCGTACAAAAGCTCATGCCACAGCGATTCATTTAAAGAGTCTCTGGGCTCTCTGTTTTTATGTTTACAACCGAGCTTGAGGTGGCTCTTGCCTTTGAATATTTTTTTTTCACAGCAAAGAGTTTAAGTTTTTAATTATAAAGCCTATAAAGCTTTTAATTATGAAAGGCGCTTATGAGGCCAGTTTTTCACAAAGCTCTGGGAAATTGGTGTGCGTTTCCTTGTTATCATTTTATGACAATTAATTCCCCCCCCCTTAATCAGTATCCCTGTTCTGTAATTAGGCACATAATGTTACTCAAAAGAGAATGACACTTAATAGAAAGGTCAAGTGTTGCACTGTAACAACTGTACGCTGAACATCCCATTTACGAAAGCGAGATACGTAGCATCTGGCAGTACTTCTGCTTCACAGGACTGCCATGTCTTCATTGCAAGAGCAAAACCTGATCAATGAGCTCTCAAATGAGAGGCTGTTGAAAAACATCCTGTAGGCGTGCTTGGCATCCCCTCCATAATTTGAACAGCCCACGGCTTAATGGCCTGACTTCTGGACTACAAATAGCAGAGCAGAACGATGGGAGTGTGAGGTTTGTGTTGGGTCTTTCATTCCTTCCTGATATATGAATGTTGACTCTTCAGATGGGATGGGATGCGTTTCTCTGGCGGCAGGTCTGTTGCATTTCTATCCATCATGGCCGTGGAGTACAACTGTTCCTTTTCTGTCCAGCTTATTTCCAAACATGGTTTCAGTGTTCTGTTTGTCTAGAACTTTTTTTTGGCAGTCAAAATCGCACTTCAGAATACATCCCAACCTGCTCCTTGTCTGGCGTACTTTAGATATACCAAGTTCTATGTTCCATGGAGCAGTAGAGAGCAGTGGTGTTCCTACAGGAGGGGGGAAACGCTAAACGTTGCAAGAACCTGGTCTCCTGTGTAACACAGGCCCCTCCCCCTTGCCTCCAGAGCCATTCGCGGCTTGGAGATGAAAGCAACCAAGCCAGCTCTTCAAGCCGCAAATGGCTGCAGAGGCGAGGGGGAGGGGCCGCATTATACAGGAGCTCAGGCTCCTGCAACACTTAGCGTTTTGCCCCTCTTGTAGGAACACCACAGGTAGAGAGATGTGACAAACCACACTACGCCAAAGGTGTTCATTCCATTTCCAAATCCCAATGCGTTTGGCCACCATGAATGCAGGATTGGAATGCAAGGAACAATCCAGTATGATGCCAAATAAGAACTTGAACCCATGACCCCCAAGCGTTCATGCATTCCACTGACCACAATGAGTTTGTGTCCACAGGTATCATTCACAGAAGGCAATTCTTCCCCCATCCTAACCTACTTCATGGCACCACGTACTTATTCATTCGGTGTGTTTATATTTGTGGCCAGCCCAACCATTCAGTACATTGTGATAAACAATTAAATGGGTTTATCTACTAAGTATGCCGATCAAGGGCACAAAACCCTGTAGCTGACCAATAGTTCTGAGAAATAAAAAGTAACCAATGGCTTTAATTTTTTTTCTTTTTTCAGTTTAATCATGAATATTTTCAAGGACCACTGTGACTTACAGGAGAGTCAGAGGGGGTCTAGCCATGCTGTCACAGCAGTGAATGGCTCTGAAGGCAAGGGGGAGGGGCTACTTTTCACAGGGGTTCAGGAGCCTGAAAAAATTTAATGTTTTGCTTCCCGTTCTAGGAAAGCCACTGGGCCTAGCCCTCTTAGCTTTTGTGTCAGTTCTCTTAGCTATTGTTTTTAAGTCTGTAAAAGCCCATCATTTGGCGTCAGTGTGGGAGAGTCAGGGGGGCTGGGCAGTGGATTTTAAGGGCCCACACAACCTTTCCTCATAATTTGAGCACTGTCCAGGCCCTCTTCTCATGTTTGTGTTGGTGCTACCGTGAACTGCTTGTAGTGACCGTCTCAAGCGACCCCCTGACCCACAATGGCTACCTGACCATGAAGTTGCTCAGAAAAACAAGTGGTATCATTTGTAAGGGAGGGACCATATTGAGGGGGTTAGAAGTGATGGGAGGAAGGAATCTTCAGGAGGGTAAGAAAATGTGGACGAAAACATCTCAAAACCATGCTGTGTGTTTACTGGGAAGAGGATGACTGAAGCAAAGGCTTGGCAAGCAAATTGGTCTCCTTTTAAAATGTTGTTGAATTTTACTTTTGTAAGTAAAACAACGGCACTTTAAATTTTCTGCCTCACTTCATTTTCATTTTCTAGTACTTTGTAACCAGTCCTCCTTCAGTTTTCCTCATTCCCCACTGTGTAGCAGAACTAATCAGTACTGAAGCAGCTTCACCAATTAATTGAAGGAAACACTTGTCTTCTTTTCTGACTGCGCTCAAAACCCCAGGACCTATTTTATCAGTTTATACAGGTTTGCTGCCTGACTGCATCTTCAAAAAAGACAAACAAATAAATGCCTAGAAACTTTTATTCAATTCCAAGTGTTAAAAAGAGGCTTTATTGTAAAATATTTATTCTAACACATTTTTGTATTTTGTAACTTTCTTCTTTTTTTTTTTTCTTGTATGTATTTTTCTCTCTCATTTTGCTTCATTCTTTCTCCGGTTCTTGAATTTATTCTCTCAACCCCTGGCATTTTATTGCTGTAATCGCACCAAAGCTGAACAGTTTAACTTGGCAAAACTTCATCTGAGAAACTACAGATCTGGTTCCTTAGGGAAGACTGCATTTTTCCCCCCTCAGAATTTAATAACAACATAATTTAGCTCCCTTTGAAGGCACAGTGGCAATTCCTTTTTAAATAATTTACATTTTTTATTCTGTCTCCTTTGTTGGTGACTCCATGTTAGAAGCTTGAAAGGGGTAATTTTTACTCTGTTTCTTTTTTGTTTGTTTTCTCTTGGCAACCGTTACGTTTTTCCAGTCTGTTCCTGAAGTTAATATTTTAAAACCTATTATAAATAAGATCTAAAAGCAGACTTGTATTCAGATTGGTTATAAGAGGTATATGAGTGCCACTAACAAAACTTCAACTAAATTGTGGCCATGTGTATGAAAATGGATCCATTAAAAAGTGGCCCATAACTGATTAGCCAATAGCAGAAAAGGAGTATGGCCTTAATTTCCTGCTTTGGGGATTTTCAGAGTTATCTGGTTGGCCACTGTGGGAAACAGGAGGCTGAACTAGATTTGCCTTTGATTGAATCTAGCCAGCAAGACTCAATGCCAGCCCCAACTTACTTTTCCTGTTCCAGTGTTCTTCAACCTGTGGGTTAGGACTCCAATGGAATTGCGAAGCCTCATTTGTGGGGTTGCGGCAACCTTTCAAGATCACTGCAAGAGAGGGCTTGAATCCAACCCAGTCATGGTACTGCCTTATCAACACTGAGTTTTTGGTAAAATCCTGCACAGTCTCTTCTCACTCTCTTGCTCTGCAGCTCCTAAGGCTGGCCGTGCTCAGGCTGCTTCCTCACAAGGTTGTTTTGAAGAGACAAGGTAGGGGAAAACAGGGCAAGCCGGAATGGGGAGTGGGAGGATCAGGACCTGGGAGGAGGGTGGGATTGGCATTGGGTCCCTAGTCTCTCATAATCAGTTATGTCCCTGCCATCCACCTGGGGAGAGCACATGCCCCCAGATGGTAGGCCTGTGGGGCCCATGGGTAAGCGCTTGCTGTGAGCTGCCACCACCACCCAAGGGTTAGGCAGGCCACATGTGGCGCTCTTAAGCTCCCTGAAGATGTTCGGCAGATTCTGGAAGGCCATTAAACCATACTTCCAGTTTTCTATGGAAGACCGGAAGTATTGTTTAAAGGGCTTCCAAAGGCTGCAGAATGCTTTCGGAGGACTCGAGGATGTTGTGAGAGGCTCCAGAGGTCTAGATGAGTCGGGTGACTGTAGTCTCTGGGTGAAGGGGGTGCAGTCTCTTGGCAGCACGTGGGGCAAGGATGCGACAGCTCATAATTTATGCATTTATTGAGAATGTGGCACAAATAAACTCTACTGTCCAATCCCCTAGTCACTTTGGCACTGCCTTCCTTTCCCTTGGACCCTCCTTCCTCCAGTCATCCTCTCTTCAGCTTTTCATTTTGATTCTCATTCCTTTTTTGGCTACCTTGACACAGTCCACTGTCTTATAAGCTTCCTTCAGGTCTCGGCTGTGTCCACCCCTTTTTATTGAATTCAGCTTCATTCTCTTTCTTAGGCCCTTGTGAAATGGTGGGCTAGAAGCAGGTGATTCCTTAAGCCATAGGTAGAGTTCTCAGGTTCAGTTTACCTTATCTGAAACAAGTGTTTCGAATTTCTTTTTGGGTGGTGGTGGTGGTGGAATATTTGCATATACATAATAGGACATATATGGGACCTGGGTCCCATTCCCATAAGTATTGGGGATGGGACCCAAGTATAAACACAGAATTCATTTATGTTTCAGATACACCTTATAGCTCGAAGGTAATTTTATACAATATTTTAATATGTCATTGACACATCTGGCCTGCACACGTACCATTGTATTATCTTTTGTGGATGAGCTTGCCTGGGGGACAACACCACTTTATTGGGACCCACCTAGCTTTACAAGACTAACAAAGCATTCCACTTTACCAGCTACTCAAGCCTTTGTTTTTATCCTTTTTATTTTGGTGGGGGCAGACTGCCTTCTGGAGGGTATGTTGATCTCCATCTTCATTGGATTGGGACCATTCTGGTGGACTTGCGTTCCCCGTTGTGTGGCTTTCAATAAGAGCTGAGACTCGGTCACCTACTCAAAAGTAAACGCAACATGTGTGACTCCGTTTCACTTTCCATAGGGCTCTGTCATAGAGGGACTTCCTTCTTGATACTTTGTTGGGGCCTCTGTTCTGGTGGCATTGTATTCTGTTCAAGTTGCTCCATTTTGGTTTCCATAGGGCTCAATATATTTTCCTTTTCAACTATCAACTTCAGTTTCATGGGGCGTCTCCCACTGGTGAGTCCTGACCCACAGTTTGGGAACCAATGTGAGACAATTGGTCATCCTGAAGCTGAGATGTAAGCGTCAGAATCATAGTACAGGTGGGCCTGTGATACCTGTGGATTTCAGAATCTTTGTGTTTCGAACCTGCAGGGTTGGCCTAACCTGGACCCTCCAGAGTCAACTGGAGCTCTGCTTTGGTCGCCTCCGGAGGGTGTTCTGAGGGCTGTTCCGGAGGGTGTCACACTTACAGGGGCAGCTGGCATCCCAGGGCTCCTGTCCTGGAGTGCCATACACTAAATATGCCACTGGAATTGCTTGAGGCCATTTGTGGTCTCTTCAGGAGTTGATGGCATGAATTCCGGGCTTCTTTTAAGCCGGCTGCTGATTGTTCTCAAAAGCAGCTGGATTAAAAAAAAGGAGGAACTGCAGACACAGCAAACCAACCTTGCAGTCTTGCAGTTGAGAGAAGTTGCTGGACCAGGCTTACTATGTTATCACAAGGAAGGAGTTTTGGCTTCTATTGCTTGCGATGAGCAACTTGAGGTTCAGCAGAATGATTGCTGTTTTGTAATAGGTGGCCTAGGAAGCAACCGTCTGCTGAAGTTCTTCTGTGTTTCCGGCACGGCACTTTCCCAAACCTCCCTGAAGGTGCCAGGATTTGATTTGTTATGGAGAGCTCAAGGTGTGCCTGCATGTATAAGACCCCCCAAGGCTTCCCACCCTCTGGGGGATGGGTGGAGAAAGGATAGGGAAGTAGCTTCCGTCCACTGTCTGCTTAATCTCTATCATGGTTGTCAATCTTCTGTGGCGGCAGCATGGTGGGCAAATGAGCAGGCTGGGCAACCCAGTTGTCTGGGGTGGGGAAAAAGGCTTTGAGACTTTTGTCCTTCCTTCCCCCCCCCATCGCCTACTCTCTGACAGGCACATGAATGACTGAGAGCAAAATCCGATACGTGTCTACTCAGAAGGAGGTTCCATTGTGTTTAATAGAGGCCGGACCAGTTTGGCCAGCACAAGGGCCACTGTAAAGCGTGTTTGGACTTTGGAAGGAGGGCTCACATCTGTGTGCTGGCCTCTCTGACTCTGAGAGTGCTCCAAACATACTTTGTGGTGGCCCTTGTGCTGGCCAAACTTTGATGGCTTATCTTATGCCGGCCTAACTCCAGTTTAGAATTGCGCCCTCATGCTGACCCTACTGCCTTTTTCTGTCCCCTCAACCAATGGTTTTTATTGTCCAGGGACCTGGTTAGGAGGTGGAGGCGGGAGGTGGTCTACCCCCCATCCAATCACTCAGCCAATCACAAGCAAGCCAGGGACAGGCTGCAACAGAATGACATGCTTGATTGTGGGCGCAGTCCTAATCTGGAGTTAGGCTGGCACAGTTAGGTCAGCAAAAATTGGCGGGCACAAGGGCCACCATAAAGTATATTTGGACCACTCTCAGAGACAAAGAGGCCATCAGAGACACAGATGTGCGCCATCCTCCCAGCCTCCGAGAGTTGTCCAAATCCACTTTACGGAGTCCCTTGTAACATCCAAATTTTGCTGGCCTAACTCTAAGTTACAATTACGCTCTCTCTCTCTCTCTCCATGGCCGTTAGTGAATATGGATGGTGGGAACTTCAGAGGTCAAAGGGTGAATTTTTGGGAGCAGGTGGGCCCCTGGCCAGTGTACAGCTGATCTCTGCCCCAGCTATTCTGCAGCAAAGAGCTGCTTCAAGGGCTAAATGAAGACTGATGGCTAAATGGCCAGTGCCAGCCTTAAACCTAAAATGAGCCTTTCTGCAAATCCTATTGTTGCAGCCCACATTTTATTTATTTATTTTTATTTATTTATTAGGTTTATTTATTTATTTTATTTATTTATTTAAGACATTTCTACCCCGCCTTTCCTCTGCCAAGGCAGATGTCCAAGGCGGCTTACAATATTAAAAAGGATAAAAATAAAATATAACAGTTAACATTAAAAACAGTTAAAAACAGTATTAAACAGTAAACAATCAAGATTAAAAAACACAAACAATTTAAAAACAATTAAAAAATAAAATAAGACACAAGCCCCGTGGATCATAATAACCAGCCAGCCAACCTGTCAGCAATTAAAAGCTTTTTGGAATAAAAAGGTCTTCAGCCCCCGCCGAAATGTAAACAGAGAGGGAGCAGTTCTCAATTCGAGGGGAAGGGTGTTCCAGAGTTGGGGGGCCACCACCGAGAAGGCCCTCTTCCTGGCCGCCACTCCTCTTACTTCTCCTGGTGGCGGCACAGTCAGAAGGGCCCCCCCAGATGATCTAAGAGTACGGGTTGGATTATATAGAAGGAGGCGGTCCCTCAAATACCCCGGACCCGAGCCATAAAGGGCTTTAAAAGTCAAAACTAGCACTTTGAATTGGGCCCGGAACAGAACCGGCAGCCAGTGTAGTCGCCGAAGCAGCGGCTCAACAGAGTCAAACCGACGTGCCCCAGCAACCACCCGAGCCGCCGCGTTCTGTACTAGTTGTAATTTCCGGACCGTCTTCAAAGGCAGCCCCACGTAGAGCGCATTGCAATAATCTAATCTTGATGTCACTAGGGCATGGGTCACTGTGGCCAGGTCCACAGTATAAATATATAGGTTTATATACCACTTTTCTAAAATTCAAAGCTGTTTTCTCAGAATGTCTTTTAATTCTGTGTTGGTATCACTGAGAGATAACACAGTATCTCTCAGAAGGCTGGACTTGGCTTACAGACCTGCAGTTGCCGACTCCTCCACTAGGATGACCAGAGACAAAAGAAGGCAGACATCTATGCCATTCTTTAAGGCATTGCTTCTTTAAGTATCGCTTCTGAGGCGGGGGGGGGGAGAGAGAGTGTGTGTCTTGGCCTCCTTAGTATCAGCTTTCAATCCACTGGGAGGTTCTCCTGAATAACCCCTCCTGAAAAGAGTGGGAACTGCACAACTACATCTCTCTGTTGGTTCCTCTTTCTAAGAAACGACATAAATCAAGCACCAAAGGGGGAAAAATAATAATATAACCACCCCCTTTCCAGATGCAGTTTTACACTGTGGGTGATCACATTTGTGGTAGAAAACATATCTAAAGGCTCACAGTCCTATCACAGACAAAAACGTGAATTGTGCTATTTGAACATCAAGACCTAGTTATTAAGCAAAGGTAGAGACTGAGAAAGACCCCAAACATGCAGTAAAGCTTTCTAACCTGAACAGGTTACTATGACAACACAAGTGCAAAATTCTCTCTTCTTCACATAAAATAGCCAATAAAAATACCCCCTCCCCAAAACCAGTAGGAGAAGCAGCATGGAATCCTCCAAATAAGAAGTACTGACAAGAGATACAAAGAGTTTGCAAAATATTTGATCAAGCTTCGGGGCTGAATCAGCTTTTTCATCTGTCTATTTAATCCCTATCCGTGTTTCCTGATACCCCAGTGTTTCCTGAAAGAATGTTCCGAGCTGCTTTGCCATGGGACAATAAGCAACTGCTTTAATATAAGTACAACAGTGACGCAAGTCGATGTCAGATGTAGAAACTGGGCTTGTGTTCAGTAGCTACAGGTATGTGGCTGTACCATTGGTTCCTCTCCTTTTGTGTCCTCTAGACCTGCTTTTACCGCACTGGAGAAGGGCTTAAAATATGCATGGCATGTGCGCGCGCACACCAAGCAAGCAAAGCAAATGTAAGCGTGTGGCTCAGGCTGTGTTCTTTTATTCCCCAGTGCGAGTTTGTTTGAGGAGAAAAATATTGATTATTCACACCAGAATGAGAGAGTATGAGACAACAGTCTTTCCCAGAAGCAAGAACGGTCGGTCTGTGCTTCTCCGGATTTTCTATCTTAACAGCACATTCTGTAAAGGGAAATTAGGGAAATGGATTTGCCAATAACAAGTAATATTGAATTTCCACTGCCTTTTCTATTTGAAGAAGCAGCAATGGGGAAAAAGAAGCATAGTTAAAGGGAAAATCCACAGCTACCAAGAACTCTTTTTGTGCTCTTATATGAGTACTTAACAAAGCCAGAAGCTCACTGTCCCTTCCTTCTAACCAGTGGACTTCCTCTGGTCTGCCTCAAGTAATTCTTACTTTTTTGTCTCCTTTCATATGCTAATCTTGGGACTTCCCTTCCAAACTCTCAAGCAAAACAGCCTTGAAGACACCTGGCATAGAGTCTTCAGGGTGTTTTTTTTTTTTAGCTTGAGAATCTCATGTCTATTTTTTCCTACACTTGAAAAACTGAGGGAGTGTCTTGTTTCATTTTTTGGCAATATACTGCAATCTCTGCTAGATTGAATTTCTGCCAGAAAAACTCAGGAATACATTTCTCAAAGCTGACTCCTAAAATGTGGCTCATAAAATATGCACATGTATACATATTTTTAAAAAGGCTGAGGAGGAAAACAGTTCAAAATAGGTAAACAGAAGCATAAGGTGCACACGCATACATGCATGTGTGCGCAGTCGTGGCGTTGATATTTTCTTCTTTGACTGTTTGCCTTTTCTGTGTGCAGGATTTGTGTCCTTTTGTCATGATTGCACAGCTTGTGTTGAGGCAATTTTGCCAGTCATTTTACAGGCAACATGTTAGGCCAGGGGATATGGGCCACAGAAGCTCTTTATTCAGTGAGCTTCATGTGATAATTGGGCTCCCCCAGTACAGCCCTTTCAGCAGCGGTGCTTCTGCTCAGGCTCTGAGACGGAGAGTCAGAAGGAGGCCTCAGAAGGCGAGGAAGGCTACTTGGGAAGGGACAGATCAAGAGGGCTGAGGGCGTAATCCTGTGCTACGCCAGAACAGGCAGGTCAGTGGGCCTGTGCTGTATCCAGTGCAGCACTGGAGCACACAGGAGCCTCCCAGGCGCACGGGCACATTCATGCCCTTACACCAGGGGAGGCTCCTGCCTCCCCAATGGCTTCCTTGGATCTGTGCCCACAAAATTGTTGCGTGGCCCGAATCGGGGCCACATGGCCTAGGGATGAGGACTTGGATGCGGCCTAACAGCTGCATCCCACCGCCCCCTTTTCCCAGGCCGGCACACTAACTCCTTGAGGAAGTAACTCCAAATCGGGCCTGCCTGGCCTGCGTACAAGGCCTTGGATGCAGCCCAACAGCCGCATCCCGGCCCCGCCCCCTCCCCAGGCCAGCATGGCATTGTGAAAGGACCAAGATTCCAAGGCCTACACCATAGTTATGGTAGAACCTCAGATGTTTGAAATTGGTGCACCATAGCTAGCAATAAGTGAAATGTTTTTTAAAAAACGTGTTTATTGGGAAACAGACTGATAACATCTTTAATTCAGCCTTAGGAAACAGCAATCTTTTGGGGAGAAGGGACTACATTATCCCAGACATGTCTTACAGCCCAATTCTATCCCCCGCCCCCACTTGCCGGCCCATAGCACAGCATATTGTTAACAGTAAGCTGGCCCATGGAAGTCTGGGAGAGGTAAGTAAACATATTTTTAGTTGCTTCCTGGTAGGATGCCTAGCTGCCAATGGGACCTATGCTGGCTATTTTGCTGGTGTATGTCCAAGGAGAGGCAGTCAGGCTAGGAAAAAGGGAATAGCATCCCAGTGTACAGTCTCTGCCAGATCCACGCCCTTCTGCCTTTGAAATGCCCCTGCCTGCCCTGCTCCCCACATCTCCCCTGCTCTTTCCCTCCTGCACATTCATTAGCCCTGGTATCTTGCTTTCCTTTCTATAACTAGTATGCATTAGAGGGGGGGGCGCTAATGTGGATTAGCATAAGAAGAGCCCTGCTGGATCAGCCCAAGGTCCATCTAGTCCAGCTTCCTGTATCTCACAGTGGCCCACTAGGTGCCTCAGGGAGCACATGAGACAACAAGATGCCTGCATCCTGTTGACAAACCCTTGCACCTGGCATTCTGAAGTAGCCTACTACTAACATAAGGAGGTTGCACCACCCATCATGGCCTATAGCCCACAATGGACTTTTCCTCCAGAAATCTGGCCAATTCCCTTCTAAAGGCACCTAGGCCAGATGCCATCACCACTTCCAGTGGCAAGGAGTTCCACAGATTAATTACCCACTGGGTAAAAAAGTATTTCCTTTTATCTCTTCTAACTCACCCAACACTCAATTTTAGTGGATGTCCCCCTGGTTCTGGTGTTGTGAGAGAGGGAAAAGAACATCCCTCAATCGATTCTATCCATCCCGTGCATAATTTTGTGCCTCTCAATCATGTCCCCCTCAGGTGTCTTTTTTCTAGACTGAAGAGCCCCATACGCTGCAGTCTTTCTTCATAAGGGAGGTGCCCCAGCACTGTAATCATTTTTGTCACTCTCCTTGTGGAGCACCTTTTCCAGCTCCACTATGTCCTTTTTTGGGGACCATGGCAGAGGAGTAGTGTGCTTAAACCCTACTGTCTGCTTGGTTGCTCCATATTATGCTCCTGTGCATGCTGTCCACACAAGAAAAAAGGATTTCATTGAAACCAATAGGACCTTCCTTCATTTTAAATAGCATGCTTAATCTATAATAGGTGAATCCCCCCTACCCCCACCACAGTCCCAATCTAGATTGGGACCCTCTTGTGTGTGATTTGCACAAAGCACTCCAGGGCTAATGATGTGTTCAACATCATGTCTCATTTGGCCTTATGTTGTAAAGTTGTAAGTTGTACATGGAGAAGTCCCTACCAGTGTGATCCTATGCATGCACTTACTTGGGAGCAAATCCCATTTAATCCAGGGACTTACATCTGAGTAAGGATACATAGGATCAGGCTGTTCATTTCTTATTTGTGGCAGAGAGAGAGAGAGAGAGAGAGAGAGAGAGAGAGAGAGAGAGAGAGA
>JAJKFI010000001.1:4883515-4901731 GCA_029204185.1 Lerista edwardsae
AGAGAGAGAGAGAGAGAGAGAGAGAGAGAGAGAGAGAGAGAGAGAGAGGCAGATTCTGGGATTCCCCCCCCCCAAGTTACACGCCTGCTTCCAGTGCTTAACTAGTTATTTTAACTTTCTCGGAAGCTAATAGTCCTATGTTCCATGCCATGGAAAGGGAACTCTTGATGAGTTCCTCCAGCAGTGGATCACCCTGTCCCCCACTCTTCCCAGTTTTGCATAGACAAATATTGAACATGGGGAGAATGGGGTGGGTGGGTCTAACCATTGTGTCATTGGCATAGGCCAGTGATGGCAAACCTTTTGGGCTCGGCGTGTCAAAGCTTTGGAAAATGCTTAACTTGAGTCTGCTGGTGTGTCAACCCCCCTCCCTAACAGAAGAGAAAATTCTTTATAGTCATTTATTTAAAGAAGAAATACAGTTCAATCGTGTGTCCAGTCCTCCCCTTCCTTTATGTAGTACATAAAGAAACTTCAAATAATTACAAAAATGAAAAATGAGTTAAATAAACTCAGTTTTTGTCAGGTGTTGGTGAACGCTGGTGTGTCACCCCAAATGTTGTGGGGTGTCACCTTTGACACACATGTCATAGGTTCGCCATCACTGGCATAGGCGGAGCTAACCAAAGGAGTCCATCATCATGAAAAGGGCTTGTGAGATCTCGCCAGAGATCTCTGCCTGTGTGTGCTTTAAATTATAATCCAAGCTACCTTCAGTATATCAGTAATTTTGCTCGAGTGGCAGATCATAACGTATTAGAGATTGCTGGTGGTATTTGTCTAGTGGCAAGAACATAATCTGTCTTGTTATTTACTGTGATGTTCCAAATGTTCTTTCAAAGCCACTTTTTTTCCGGACACATGTATATCCTGTTGGCAGCCAAGACACCAGTGCTTATCTGCCACATCGCATTGCATTGTATCACATCTTAAACCAGTGGAGCAGCTTGGGTCTTATCACAATGTAAATGCAACATGACACGGCTTGTGAACATATTTTAAATGTTTCATCAATACATATGCCTCCTGAAAAGAGAATCATTCTATAGTGGAGCTTGGAAATAATTACCTTTCTGTGTGTATTTGACATGTGAGCTTGGAATGGGCATGGTCCAGTCAAAGTTAGTGCACTTTAACCAGTGGCATAGCTTTCTCGTGTCCCCCGGAGCACAAATTGCTGCCCTCCCAACCTGACCCGGAAGTAATTGCAGTGATGTGATGTGATGTGGCAGCCCCAGCCAGTCTCAAAGCAGTCACACAAGGGAGGAGGACAGGAAGACCATGGGGGTTGCATTGCTGCCTCCCATGGAGTGCCCTCCTGGGGTCCTGTGACCCCCTGACATCTCCCTGAGCTGAATAATGCTAATCATTTTTTTTCCTTATCTGCACACCTATGGCTATACGGTGAAAAACTCCACTGTGTTCTGTGTTCCAATTTTCCATTTTCTTCTTCTTCTTCTTCTTCTTCTTCTTCTTCTTCTTCGTCTTCTTCTTCTTCTTCTTCTTCTTATTATTATTATTATTATTATTATTAATTCAATTTATACCCCGCCTTTCTGCCCCATGGGCACCCAAGGCGGCTTACAACAATAAAATACAATAAAATTACAATATTTGAGAATTAAAAACGATAGGTAAAAAACAATATTAAAATAATTAACATTTAAAATTTAAAAAATTTAAAATTTAAACAGCCAACCACGTGGACACGCCTTTTCTTCCTTGATTCTCCCTGTTATTAGAAGTCTTTACTTCCATCTGTCTGGGTCATTCTATTGGTGTATTTAAAATTCCCGATAAAAGCTCTCCTCTGGCATGTAACTGATTCTGCCCATCTGCCTTGCACATAAGTCTACAGAGTTACTCTATGAGAGAGCATTCAAGATTGTTCTAGCTGTCTCTTGCAGGGCTTGTCAGTTGCCCCTGAAAAAGAATTTTGCAATTTAAAATGTGTGGGGCATTAATATTTTGCTCTCTGTACACCTTTGAGGTGTCCATGCTCTTTTGTTCAGCTGCAAAAAGGGCAGTTATTTACAGAATGGTATTTGGGGAGAAGTTCCTATACTCCTATAAGGCAACTTGTACCTGCCAATACATTCATAGCAATACAATGTACAGAGAGGTCTTGTCCTCCATTTCATCATCTCACTCTTTCTAATCCCCAAATTAAACTTTTCAACAATAAAAAAAGGCTCTTGGTGACCTTTGTGTTAGTATATTTCAAATGTATACAAATTTGTCGAGTCTAAACAGAGGGGGAAACTTCTAAGCATGGGGCTGCTCAGTTCTGTGCCAGCTAAATAGATGCAAGGCCCAATCATACCCATCTATCTAGTGCTGATGCAGCCATAATACAGCCCTGAGGTAAAAATACAAAGGTTCCCTTATCTTGAGGAGGCCTCCATAATTGCCCTCCCACTGCAGGATGCAGTACATATCCCAATGGCACAGCTGCAACAGCGCTGGGAAGTTGAATAGGACACTAAGGATAATTAATTCTCTCTGGGCACAATCCTAACCTGGAGTCCCTGTGCTGATGTCACTTCCGGTGGGCGGACCCCGACAAGTGCCAATCAAAAGTGAGTACCTGTTCCTAAGGTGACCAACTTTTTTACAATGAAAAGGAGGACACAAATAAATTGAAGAAAAAAATATCGTAAATAGGCGGGGCTTGAAGGAGAGGCGGGGCTTTATCAGGTCTGATGATCTTCTTGGAGGATGATCTGGAGGAGTCTTGCAGTTTGGAAGGTCTTGATGGTAGTTGTGCGGCCACACCCCTCAGGCTCAATCAATTAGCCTATCAGGGTAAAGGGGCCATCTCCTGTTTTCAGCACTAGCTACATGTAACCTTTCTGAATAGCTTGCATTCCTGACCCCAGCTATAACTTCACACCTTTTGCAAACAACCAATGAAATAAGCTCTCTCAATCCTGCTTGTGTTACAATTCTTTCAAAATAAAGTCAAGCCAGGGCCTAGCTTTTTCTTGTTTGCTCTTTACACTGAGCCTTGACGAATCGTCATGACAAATACAAATACGTCACATCACATGCAACGGATCGGATCGGCATCGATTGAATACGGAGATTTACAGATTAGTCTTCAAATATCGAAAAGGAGGACATGTAGGAGGACACTTTTCGAGGGAGGACAGGACTGTCCTCCCTAAAGGAGGACGGTTGGTCACCTTACTGTTCCTAAATCATTTGGATGACACCACTGCCTCTTTCATATACTAAAACCCTCCATAACCCCAGGGCCTGTTTTAAACTTTCTACTAATCTCTCTCTTCTTGTGTTGGCTCAGGCAAACTGAACCCATCTGGCATCATGACTACCACTCTCTTGCTTCTTCCATGGTAGCCTGTGCCTGTCCAAAGGGAACCATTTTGGAGCTTCATTCACTCACAACCACTGAAGCTCCATGCAGCTGATCTTACAAGTAAACATTTCCTGCCTTGTTTTTCAGTACCTTTCAACTTTGTTTCATGGTTACTGTCAGCCTAGTTAGATGCACTTTGAGGTTGTTCACACTGCTATCCAGTTGACACCCTCATACAGCTAGTCATTGCAAGTTGGCCTCTCTAGTGAAAGTTCCCCAATTTTCTTTAATTCTAGGCTGGGCAAACTCAGATCCAGCTCTGTGTATGTCCACGTATATTGGCAGAGACATGTTTCTGTCTGTGAAAGCTATGTTGGCAACGCTACCACCGCAGATAGCTGTAACTCTCTTTCACCACCTTCAAGCTGGGCAGCCAAATTGGGAAGAGCATTTCAGGCAGTTGTAGCAAATACCACAGTGCAAAAGGCAGTAATTTTATTTTGAAAGAAGACTTTCAGCCATCTAACATGGCCAAATTAGGGAGGAGCAGGAGAAGCAGCGGAAGTGGGCAAGGAGAGGGCCTCCTGCTAATCCGCCATCTAAGTCTACCACCTCAGTCAGTCTCATGGATTTGCTGAACCTGTCAGCCAATAACAACCCTTGTATCGTCTCACCATTCTGTGACATTAGGGAAAGTCAGCCTATCACTGAAAATGCTTCATTACCACTACAACATACTTATTTCATTACGATA
Source organism: Lerista edwardsae (assembly GCA_029204185.1). Classification (NCBI taxonomy): domain Eukaryota; kingdom Metazoa; phylum Chordata; class Lepidosauria; order Squamata; family Scincidae; genus Lerista; species Lerista edwardsae. The sequence continues at coordinate 4,887,589 of JAJKFI010000001.1, forward strand.
CAGATAGTCTGGGATGCCCCGATTTATAATCCCAAATCAATAACGTTTTGAGCTGTATGACTGTATGTACTTTCAATATTAGTCTTCTTCAATAACAATGACAATCTTATTACATTCAATATTGTGGAATGCCATCAGGATCCCATATGTATAAATCAAGGAAGTAGCCTAGGGCACTGTTAGCCTCAATTCATGAAGAGAGATTCAAAGCTTTGATGCCACAGGCACAAAAGATACAATTCTCCGGCGGCTTGACTTGCCTTATACATAAAATGGAACATGAATAATATGAGCCTAAACTGTATTCCTTAACACAGAAAAATTCAACTACATCATTGCCAGTTATTGCAGTTGTGTATCTAAGGTTAATCAGCTCAAAGAAAGTTAAAAAATTTCTCCATCTGGGTACATGCACCAACAACATGGGTTCTGCAAGTTCTTCAGAGCAAAATGGAGGGAGGAATACTTGTCCAGTAGAGGAATCAGGGACACACTGACTTCAGCCCACACTGGAATTCTGGGTGACCCAATTTACAGTATTTGGTTGGGAATTGGTTCTAGACAAATAAAAATAAGTATTTCTTAACATTAATGTGTGGACTGGACAGCTACAAGATGGGATGATTGCCAGTGATTTAGGGCACAATCCTAACCTGGAGTTAGGCCGGCAGTTAGGCCAGCAAAGTTTGGCTGGCACAAGGGCACAGTAAAACATGTTTGGACCACTCTTGGAGTCAGGGGGGAAGGTGCACGTCTGTGTGCTGGCCTCTCTGATTCCAGGAGTGGCCCAAACATACTTTACAGTGGCCCTTGTGCCAGCCAAACTTTGCTGGCCTACCTGTGCCAGCCTGACTCCAGGTTAGGATTGAACCCCAAATGAGACCATCACAAGCAATAAGCCAGTTGTACAACTTGTAAGGTGGCGGCAGCAACATGGGAAAGCTTTTGTCTGAGTGCCTTTCTTATGGGCTTCCTGAATGCAACTGTGAGAAGCAGCTCTGTTCTATCAGAGCTTTTCTTTCATTCCTTGTAGCATACTCACAGAGCAATCCTATACGCCCCTTAGTGCCGACGCTTCACTCTTGCACCAGCTGAACGCTGTTGCGAAAGTGCCATAAAGTACGTCCGCATCGGTGCTCTAGTGCTCGGCCGGAGCAAGCGTCAAGACCTCACTGTACTGTTGGCAGCGCTGGCCGTGCGCCAGTCAAGCGCTGATGTTGCTCGGTTGGCAAAAGGCCTTTGCGAGGGCGTTCCAGAGGTGTTCTGGCGGTGTAACTGGGCAGCGTAGTGGGCGAAGATGGTGGTTATGACATGGTTGTGACGGAGGACGGCCGTAGTGCCATATCCTAATGCCAGTTCCCAGCCATGGTGGCCCCAATGGTGGCCCCAAAAAGAGGGACGATGCCTTGGCTTTGACTCTTCTCTGTGTTTGCCCTCCCCTCAAACTAGGTTTGTTGCTCAATAGTGTTTCAACTATTTTTTTTAACAATACTTCAAAAAAACAATGCTTCCTCTCTGTCCCCTTGGGCAAAACTCTGATTCTTGCCCGTCACCTGTCTTCCACTGTAGCTTCATTGCTATTCAGCACACTACTGCCAGAAATCATTCATATACTTGCTCTAATCAAGGGACACCCTTCCTAGTTACTCTCCTGAATTCTCAGTCTTCCTGCATTGAGGCTTCTCAGTCCTACTGCCAAAACCCTTCCTTTCCCAGTATCTCCCCACTCTTACATCCATAGGTGCCGACTTTGTGGGTGCCAGGGGACGGAGGGCACCCACAATAATTTTGCGGGGGCTCAGCCCCCCCATACCTCCCAAAGATCGGAGCACACCCATGTCTTCACAACCCTCAGCCTGGCTGAGTAAACCTACCCAAATTCTGTTTGGCCTCTCCAGTTTGTTGCCGTGCTGGAAGGCATGCATTCCAATGCTTCTTTTCATTGATCACAAGGCTAATATAGGCCTTAGATTGTTTTTTATTTCTCATAGGTCCCGCCTGTTGCATGCTGATTGGATGAAGTTATTGGGTAGGGAGAACACAGAAAAGACTGTTAATTGCTTCGCAGCCAGCAAGCAGCACTGAAAAAGCAGTCCTGCTTGTGTGCTGTGGCTAGGAGGGGGCTGGCGGGAGGTTGGCCCGGGGTTTTCTTTGCTAGAGAGGGTGAGCAAGAGATGTCAGGAGCAACAGAAGGTGAGGGAGAGATGGCAGGAGCATCAGAGGACGAGGGAAAGATGGCGGGAGTGAGAGGGCGAGGGGAAGATGGCAGGAGCAACAGAGGACGAGGGAGAGATGGCAGGAGCGATAGGGCAAGCGAGAGATGGCAAGCAACAGAGGGCAAACAAGAGATGGTGGGAGCGACTGAGAGCCAGCGAGAGATTTGAAGGTGCCATTTTACTGCTGTGTGGGCGTGGCTACCCAAGGGGACGTGGCTACATCAGGGGCATGGCAACCTCAGGGGCATGGTTTCATTAGGGGGCGTGGCCATGTCAGGGGGCATGGCCACATCAGGGGAGTGGCTGCATCAGGGGACGTGGCTACATCAGGGGCGTGGCTACGGGAACCCCCAATGTTGAACTCAAGTCGGCTCCCCTGCTTTCATCATATGTTGATACATCCGTATCAGTGACATCACAATTGTTCTCTTTCTGCCGCTTATGCCTAGATCACTTGCATGATGCCACCTTTCTTACTTCAAATCTCTTCTCAAAACCCAACTTCTCTGTGTAGCCTTTGAGATTACCTCCTAGTTGCTGCACCCTACTGCAACAGCCAAAAACATGTAGCTGAAATCATTGCATAGACATCCCCTGTTTATCCAATCCTCTGTTTCCCTTCTTCATTGGTCTTCCTTGTATTTATGTATAGAACAGTGATTCTCAAACTTTTTAGCACTGGGACCCACTTTTTCAAATGACAATCTGTCCAGGACCCACCAGAAGTGATGTCATGATTGGAAATCATGCTGCTTTCCTGAGCCTGCTGCTTTCCTGAGAATGCAACAGTAAATTGGGTTATTTCTCAGAGAGCAATCCTAACTTGGAGTTAGGCAGGCACAAGTCAGGTCAACAAAGATTGGCCGGTACAAGGGACACCATACGTTCAGACCACTCTCAGAATCAGGGAGGATGGTGCATGTCTGTGTGTTGGCTTCTCTGACTCAGAGAGTGGGCCAAACATACTTTACAGTGGCCCTTGTGCTGGCCAAACTTTGCTGGCCTAACTTTGCCAGCCTAACACCTGGTTAGGATTGCGCTCTCTGTCATTTTCTCACAGCAAAGTGAATCAGAATGAAAACAAGTCTATTTATAACCTTGACACAAGCAAAACAACCACACGTCCTCCCCCCTTTCCAGCATCCCATCTTCCCACGTTGTCAATTTGGCTGCTCTAGGTTCTTTGCAATCCACCTGAAATGGGCTTGCAATCCACTGGTGGGTCCTGACCCACATTTTGGGAACCTCTGGTATAGAATGTTAGTTTTTCTGGCTAGGGACAGTCTTCTTATACTTTGAAAGACTAAAGTGGCATGTAGCTGGCTGCTGCATTAATAATAAAACTATTAACAAGGAATATCTGGCCAATATAACCATTGACAATATAATAGTTGAACAACTGCAAGGAGCCACACTACTAGGAACAACAAACAGTATCCAGAGATGTCTCACTAGTTTTTAAACTCATGGGTAGAATTAAAACTAATGAGCACCCAAAATCTCCAATCCAAACATCTGGTGGGCTGTGACGCCTATGATGATGATGATGATGATGATGATGATGATGATGATGATGATGATAGTGATGCTTCTCCAGACCCATAGCTGTGCCTGAACCATTGTAATTCCCAAGGTTGAGCCTCTGTTCAAACCAAAGCCTGTAGCTAGCAACATGAGGCTTCTATTAAACCAGCATCTCCTGGCAGTGTTGTTGCCCTTCCACCCTGTATAATAAAGTCTTCTGGGTCATCTTCTGTGGGCCTTTATTGAATATGACCAATGACAAGCCCAAGGAAGAAGCAAGCTTAATTAGGAGCAGCAGTGATAGGCCTGCCGAAGGTGCAGAGTGGCAGTGCTGCTTTTACAAATTTATTTGGAATTCAGAATGTAGAAGTAAGTGAAGATTCTTTGCCCTTGTCATCCATCACCGTCACTGTGGAGTAATGCAAGTTTTAATTTATTTTTAACCTCCTCCTTGCCCTCTGCATATTTGAGCATCACTGCTCAGCTGTAGATTTTCTTTTCCAGTCCACTTCAAAAAGCTCCCTTAACTGAGCTTATAAAAACAGCCTGACGAGCACTATAGATGATACACTTCTATGTATAAATGACAAAAAAAGAGCAACAGAGTTAATGTATTTCTGAAACCAAGAATATTTTTTCTTTACAGACGTGTGCCATCCTCCCTGACTCCGAGAGTGAGCCAAATGTACTTTAAAGGTGGCCCTTGTGCCGGCCTAACTTTGCTGGCCCAACTGTGCTGGCCTAACTCCAGGTTAGGATTGCGCTTTCAGTGTTGACTTGCAAAGGATTGGGCTGATAATCAAGTGAAAAAATTATTTAATTAGTAACCATTCCTGTAATTGTTGTTGTTCAGTTGCTAAGTCATGTCTGACTCTTCGTGACCCCATGGACCACAGCACGCCAGGCCTCCCTGTCCTCCACTTCCGGAGTTCTTCCGGAGTTCACCCAATTTCATGTTCATTGCTTCGGTGACACTATCTGACCATCTCATCTTCTGCCACTCCCTTCTCCTTTTGCCTTCGATCTTTCCCAGCATAAAGAGTCCTCTCTTCTCAGGAGGTGGCCAAAGTATTTGAGCTTCAGCTTCAGGATTTGTCCTTCCAGGGAGCAATCAGGCTTGACTTCCTGGAGGATTGACCGATTGGATCTCCTTGCAGTCCAGGGGACTCTCAAGAGTCTTCTCCAACACCATAATTCAAAAGTATCTATTCTTCGGCGCTCTGCCTTTCTTATGGTCCAGCTCTCACAGCCATGCATTGCTACTGGGAAAACCATCGCTTTGACTATGTGAAACTTTGTTGGCAGGGTGATGTCTCGGCTTTTGATTAAGTTGTCTAGGTTCGCCATAGCTTTCCTCCCAAGAAGTAAACGTCTTTTAATTTCATGGCTGCAGTCACCATCTGCAGTGATCTTGGAGCTCAGGAAAATAAACTCCATCACTGCTTCTATGTCTTCCCCTTCTATTTGCCAGGAAGTGATGGGAGTGGTTGCCATGGTCTTAGTTTTTTTAATACTAATTAATTCCTGTAATACTCATTAATAATTATTTAAAAGTTACTTAGTTATTAATAGTTAATAATAGTTATTAATGCTAATAACTAATGTTATTAAGACTGATTTAAAATCCAGTCACTACAAACAGCTTCCGATTAAATCTCCAGAGATTCAAGACAGATTCCGATGGAGATACATAGAAGTCCTTATGAAGGACTTCCTTTCTGTTCCGGACTACATTTTATTTTCCCACAGTTTTATGGCCAGTGGTTAGCAATGTACGTTATTTTTCTCCAAATGCAGAGATTTAGCCAGTGGAATGGTTTCCAGACATGGAGCTGATCTCATTTGCTTAGTTTCCATGTGACAGATAGCTGTTTGGCCAGAAAAGATACAGTGGCCGGAGTACTAAGTTCATAGGCATTTACAGCTGAGAAATGCAAAATCCCAGTCCCTGTATACAGTAAAAGTAAGAGTTCAGTATGAGCAGGTATAGAAGAGCATCTGACTATGCCCTTTTGTGAAACTGCATTGGTGATGAGACGCAAGAGAGGTGCAGGTGTGAGCATTGACCAGAAGTAGGGGTCATGGTGCAGTTGGAGCCTGCTCTGGCTCTGCAAAAATGCCTCCATTCCCATTGGTTCAGTGGTGTTCCTAGGGGAGGGGCAAAATGCTAAGTTTTGCAGGTCTCCTGATCTCCTGTGTAAAGCATCCTCTCCCCCTCATCTTCAGAGCCATTAGTGGCTCAGAGTGCTGGCTCGGAGGCTTTGTTCTCTGAGCCACGGCTCTGAAAACAAGGGGGCATGGCCACTTTACACAGGAGCTCAGGCTCCTGCAAAACATAGTGTTTTGCCCCTACCCCGGAATGGCAAGGATCCCTTAGCTTTTCCAGTGGCACCCAGAAAATACAACATTAAACATTGCATGTAAGCTTGGGACAGCCTGGAAGAAAGTTGTAGCGATACTACAGCTCTACCGGAGAATGAAGAAATGTAAGGCAGACATGACTGCTTTACCGTTGTTAATTGTTTGAAAGGGGAGATTTCTCCCTATACAGGGCAAACTACATCTGTCAAAATTCACTCTTCTATACAGTTATTATTGGAGCCCTGCCTTCCTTTGCATGTGGCCACCCTGCATGAGGCAGCTTCACAGCACAGATTTAGTGCCAATTTACTGTGAGAAAAAGACCTCTGAGGAATGTAGGTCAACTTCCCAACTAGATATGGATAGGTGTGGATAGGTATAGAAAAATCCGGAAGCAGTGCTTCCTGTACTGTACCCAATCCTTGTCAGCTGTGACCTGGTTTTTGTGACTAAAAGAAAAGACTGTTTCAGGCCATTAGCAAGAGACTGGTATTTTCTGCTAAAAATCTGAAGAGCCCCCTTATCTCAGAAATAGGACAGTTATGGCCACTGAGAACACCACAAATGGAGGACATTCATGAATTAAACAGAACGTTTCACAAGAAAAATACATGGACATCGGCAAGTACTGGAGTCACAATGTCATGTTTATTAGATATGCATTTTTTTTTTTTTGGTTTGGCTATTTGATGAATGGTCCGTCTCTAGATGGAGCTGTAGCACCTCAGTAATATTCATGAGGATATTTACTGTTAGCCTTTCTTATTGATTGCTATATTTCTTCTTGTTTCTCTATCTAAGGCTCTTTAGAATGGTGTGCTAGTTCATCTCTCACACCAACAGACAATACCGCGTAGCCTTTTCTTGGATTCTCTTGTGTCCTTTCCTTTCCTGCACAGCTTTCCATGCTAGGAGCGTTAGTGCAACTGTTAGCATGTGACACCCACTGATATCTTGAAGGAATATTTGGAGTCCTGCAACAAGACGTTTTATCTCCTCAACCTGAAATTGTGTGTCTCCAGCTGTTATAGGCTCAAGCACTCAATTCTTCTCCTGTGGTTTTATTGTTTTTGTTCTCCAATGGCTACCTTTAGCATTCTTCGGCTCCTGGGGCCACTGAGCCTGTTCTGATTGTAGCAGGCTGTTCTGGGGGATTTAATTCTCCCTTGGAGTAAATTCCATTGGACTTTATGGAACTTACTTCAGAGTGGGCATGTCCTGGACCACATTATTAGTCAGCTGGAGCTTTGGGAGATTTACCCCAACCCATCCCTTAGGAACATAAGAACATAGTAACAGCCCTGCTAATCAGGCCAAGGGCCCATCTAGTCAAACTTCCTGTATCTCACAGTGGCCCATCAGATGTCTCAGGGAGCACACATACCTGCATCTTGTTGCCCCTCCCTGCATCTGGCAGGAGACGTTTCTCCTAAGGTAGAATTGAAACCTATTCTCCTATAACTGAAGCCCATCAGATCGAGCCCTGCACTCAGAGGGCTCGAACCTTGGAACAATTCTTTGCCTTCTTCTTTGTGGCAGCTCTCAGGTATTTGAAGGGTGCTATCATGTCCAACGTTAGCCATTTCTTCACCAGAATAAATGCACTCCATTCTTTCAACATCATACTTGTTTCCTCAAGTTTTCCAGACATCTAGAAGATGAATAATTTGTTGTCAACTTAGTCCTTGATATAATGTTCCCTTGGAGTGATGGATTCATGATGCAGTGCATTCACTGCGTTCACACACCAGACTTTGAGTTGCACCAAAACTTGTCACATGGGCAGAGCCATCCTAATCCCGCTTTGGGCTGATGCAAGCCACTTGCATTCACCCTATGGTGTCACGCACGTACTGTTAAGCACTTGCCCGCCAGCGGAAGAATTGCTGGGCCAAAGCAGGCGGTTGCGTTGGGTCTGTATTATATCCACAGCCGCCAGATAAGTCGGTCCCATGCCATCTGTCCGGGTTCAGCCGGCACAGGACCATCTCTGCACAGGGGGAAGGTGGGAGAAAAGGTAGCCACTGTCTCCAGGCCACACAGTCCTGATTCAGGCCACTGTGGCTCATTGGACTTGCACCTGCTAAATAGCAGGTACAGATCTGAGGAGCCCCATTGGCCTGGCTGGGACTTATCCCAGGGCAATGGGGCAATCATGCCCTTTCCCTGTGGAGGCTCCAGTGGCCTCCCAACCTATGCTAGATGCAGCACAGGCCAGCCGGCCGGCCTGTTCCAGTGCAAGTTAGGATTGCGCTCTCTCTCTCTCTCTCTCTTTTTTGCAAATAATCTTTTATTATCAATATCTAGGTTATTGATAATATCTAGAGGATTGCGCTCTCAGTCTCAAAAACCTGCAGTAATTTTAGCTTGTCTCCATATTTTCTCATGCTTTTTTTTGCCTGACAGGCAGCAAGAATAACTCTGAAGCTGTTTACTCAGCATGTTCCTTTCTGTGTTGTCCCTCACTGTGCTTGTGGCACATCTTAATTTGTAGCCTGATCTAGGGCTTGCTCGTGGATGGTTCTCAGCAGAGGCAGAACGTCTATCTGGCATCATGTTGCACCTGCCATGGGCACCATCTGAGGGGTGGGAAATCTAGCGAGGGAGAGGACGCAAGCACAGCAGCACAGATTGGCCCTCTTGCCTCTGCCTCCGTTTCACTCCAAAATGAAGCGACTCCGGATGCTGGGGGTGTGGTGAGGTGGCGCAGGGGTTGCAGCGACATCTCCCGTCATCACCCAGATGCCATCGGAGCTCACAACGGCTCTGATTCTCTGACTCCATGTACAGATAATATTACCAAGGTTTTCAGGATTGGGAGTGGCCTCCTTCTCTCCTTTATCCCATCTCCTCCTCTATGTGCACCCTTCCCGTTAAACTTCCCTGTGTGAGACCTTCCTTTACTCTGGTTACGTTGGGATATTGAAATGGGGCAGAGGAAATTTACAGACTTATATGGTAGGTTTCTGCCTGGAGACATGGAGCCCAAATGGCAACATGAGATTCTGCCCAGTGATATGAGCAAATGGTAACATAGAGATCTGCCCGGAGATAAGAGTTAAAATGGTAACATGTGAATTTGCCCAGAGACAGCGGAGAGTTTGCCTGGTGATAAGGTCATGTGATCGTGATGACTGGAGAATATATAAAGACCAGGGATACAAGTTACCATTTAGTTTGGAGAATTTGGAGAGTTTAGAGGTTTAACTGTCAAGTGTTTAACTGTCAGTTACAGAGAGAGTTTGAAGTGTGTGTGCTTGAGAGAAGTCGTTTGGATGAGAGCTGAACATTGATTTATAGAAGCTATGTACAGAGTTTGCTGAAGTTGCTGAAACAGATGTAAAGAAGATTAACCATAATAATACAAAAGTTTTGTTAAAGAAGTCTCATGAGTTATTTCTTGTCAGTGATCATCAGTGTTGGAGCTCTGAGTAAACCACTCTGCAGGAGGAGAAGCAGCATATTCATATTTATATTATTTCCTCCATCATCTCAAAATTATAACAACAGGTTAAAATTAATCTGAAGGAAAGCTGGTGCCCCTCCTTTCAGAACCTGGATTGAATCCAATGACTCATGGCATGTTCCTAATCCCTGGTTCATATTAAATTGTGCAATATTGCATCAGGCAATGAGACTTGATGGTCTTTTAGTTCTTTTGCAGCTTAGTGAGGAATCTGTGACACCTTCCATCTTTGCTTCCTGAGGTATTATATAACTTAATGTACTAATGTTTGGAAAGATTGAAATGGAAGGAGCTATACAAGAGAAGAGTCTTGTAGTAAGGAATGTTGACATTTGTTGGCTAAAGAGAAATGACGTTTCTGTGACAGCCCATTTATTAGTCTTCCGTTAGGAAGTGTAATAATCACCTGTAAGGGAATGTCAGGATTCAGTTCACGAGCACTGCCTGCAGCAAAAAGATGGCAAAGTAAAAAGATCCATCAAATAACTTTTCTTCATGTCTGCAATTGTGTCTTATGCACAGATTCTTCAGCTGATTCCTATCTAGGTTTAAGCACCGAAGGAAAAAAGATCAATAAATTCAACCGTCCCTTTCTCATTTGTGTATTTCCTTTCCCTCTCCATTTGTCTTGACCTTATCGAAGCCAAGGTTGTTGATCAAGAGATGTTCATTAGTTCTAATGAACTATTTTGCCATGTGGTATAATTTTAAAGCTGCATGGATGAAATTGCAGGGAAAAAAAGATGAGGGAAAAAGAAGAGCCAGGCTAACTACTCACAGTATTTCATAAGTATTTTCAGTAATGCCAACATTAACTTTTTGGGTTGGGAAAAAATGTATTTACTTGCTAAAAATGTGTTGATTTCATTAATTTTTACTGTCATCCTTTTCCCTCACGGGCATCATGATGTAGCCAAATCTGATTGGCTGTGCAGCATTGTGTTACAATTCTGATCATTGATGATGATCTTTCCATTGGATCATCCATAGTTATTTAGGGAGAAAGAAGCAGCAGCGAGTGGTAAAAATTGTACCAAAAAACCAGGCAAGCAAAGGGTAAATAAGGGTACAGGTCAGGAAAATAGTGAATATTCAAAAATTCTACCCCTTCCTTTTATATTAGTTTCCATCCAAACATTGAAACTGGAGAACTTTCAGGACAGTTCTAGAAGAAAGCAAAGATAGTCCTCTCTGCAAAATGAATTTGCAATTCCAAGCACTTGCAGCCCAATCCTATCAGCACCAAGTGGCTACAGCTGCATCATGTGCTGGAACTGAGCAGGCTGGAGGTCTCCTTGGAGCAAGAGGACATAAGCCCCCTTATCCTGAGTAAATTCCCAGCGTGCTCAGTGTGGCTTCTTGGATCTGTGCCAGCTTCTGCGCCTGACACTGGGGATAGGATTCAGCGGAGGAGGCCTCTGCCGGTCCCACCCCCATCCTGGGCCTGTTCCTCACCCCATTTCACACTCCCTCTGTCCAGAAACTCTTTCCACACGCTCCCACCACCCTCCCTACTCCCATGCACCACTTGGTGGTAATTGAACCACTTGGCAATTGCCTGCTCTTGGCTGGTGGCCTCAGCTCCCGCTGCGACATCAGTGGGGCAGTGCAGCCCTCCCTGCATTCTCTTTGTATTATCAGTGGTATCACGGCCCACCAGCTGTTTGGACTGGGATGGCATGGCCACCCAGTGTGCTCTTGCTCCTCACACTCAGGCTGAATGCCTGCATTGGACTGAAGCAAACATCATCCAACTCCCCCCCCCCCGCATTGGCTGACACATGTCATTTGTGTCTGCCCAGCACTGTTGCAATTGTGCCATAAGGCATGTTCACACCAGTGTGAGATGCACTGGCCGACACAGTCAGCAGCATCTGCCCAGCAATGCCACCAGCACTGCCTGGTAAGTCGGTCCTGTGCTAATCAAGTTCGGCCAGCCCGGGACCATTTCAGTGCGGGAAAGGTGGGATGGGTGAAGTGAGGGCAACCCCATGGGTAGGGTGGCCCAGGATCTGGCCATTAGGCCAACTCCTTCCCCCTGCCCCTGGGCCACACAGCCCTAATCCAGGCCGCGGCAGGGCACTTGGACTTGCACCTGCTAAAAAACAGGTGCAGATCCAAAGAGCCCCAGCGACCTGGCTGGTGCTTACTCTGAGGCAAGGGGAAATACCCCCTGCCCCGTAGTGAGCTCCAGCACAATCCTAACCGGTGCTAGGATGCAGTGCAGGCCTGCTAGCCTGCCTGCTTCTGGACCAGTTAGGATTGCGCCCTAAATCGCTTCTGTTTGTACTATTATGCAAACCAAAATATCACAGCATTACATTTGCTCATCATACCCCTGTGCTTGTAATGCCTAACCTTGTCTTGTTGCTACCCACAAGTTGGAGTGACATGTGTATAGAATGTCAAGGAAGAATGTCAAGGAAGCCCTTCATGAAGGCCATTACAGAGATGTGTTTTAAAGCATAGTAGGCGTAATAAAATGGCTCATTTGATTATTATCTTATGCACTTACAATCTTGGCAGATTGCTTTTTACTTATCTACCCTGCAAACTTCCAGTATTGTCATTGCAGTATGTTCTACTAGTTCTTAATGAACTCACTAATGATCTTGCAGGTTGAATAAAACAATGGCATACTATAAATTCTACTTCTATCTTTTCTATTTTTCCTAATAAGAAACTATCCCAGGCCAGCTCGCTTAAGTTGAAATAATGAGGCAGAAAGTTTGGGAAGCTTTAACTTATTCTCAACATCAGGAATTGGAATTAGTCTCCTTAATGCCAGGACATGCAGACTAAATGGACAGAGCAAAAATAAAAATAAAATAAAAGTGGAGATCAGATTTACCTAAGTACATTTAATAACAGCCCAATCCTAACTAAAATCCTGCAGTGCAGTGCAGCAGCGCGGGTGCAGATGTCGCTCCATCCAGAGTGGGTCTAGAGGCTGCTGGAGGTCTCCCCAAGGTAAGGGGACTTTCATCCCCTTATCCCAAGTAAAGACCCAGCAGTCTCTATGGGGCTACTCAGATTTTGCAAATCCCTGTTGGGCAAACAGGCTTACGGGGAATAGGATATGGCCAAGGTTTCCTTTGCTTATCCCACCCTGCATCCTGGCCTGAAACGCACTCCCCCACCCCATTACACCCCTCCCTGCCCCTTCCCCGTCCCTCTTCTCTGCCGGCCTGTTCTGGTGGGCTCTGTTCTGGGGGGCACTGTCCTCCAACTGCCACTGGCAGGCTGGCACAGGACTTGCAGCTAGCACCAGGATCCTCTGCACTGCCATACTATGCCTTGCAGCATGTTTGCAACAGTGCATGCATCCGTATCATCAGCAGACGCCAGCGTAGAATTGGGTCGTAAGTCTCTGGCTCCCATCTTATTGTGGCTTTGGGCTGCTGGAACTAGTGTTCTGGCAGCATCACTCAGTCACTCAATAGTATTTATATAAATACTGTTGAGTGATGGGCGGCGCAATCCTAAACCCCCCTTAGCGCCAGCGCTGCGCTCTTGCGCTGGCCGGACACTGTCGCAAATGTGCTGTAAAGCGCATCTGCGTCGGCGCTAAGGCGCTTGGCCGGCGCTCGCAGCAGCGCCAGTGCTTGGGCGCCGCAGCAGCTCCGGCCGTGCACCAGGCGAGCGTTGGCACCGCTCGATTGGCGCAGGGCCTCCACGAGGGTGTTCCAGAGGCGTGACGGGGCGGTGCAGTGGGCAGAGACCACGGTTATGACGTGGTTGTGACGCAGGACAGCCATAGTGCCAAATCCTAAACCCCGTCCCCAGTCATGGCGGCCTCGATTCGGACCGCTCCTGTCCACATTCCTCTGCGCCTGCAAAACATCAGGTGCAGATCCAAGCAGGCCCATAGGGGTGACTGGGGCTTACGCGCGTGTAAGGAAAAAACCTCCCCTAGGCCTGCACTTCACTGCTGCTGCCTCCTAATGGGCCTTAGGATATTGCCCTGGTAGGTCGGCCTTACAAGGCTGGCACAGTATAGGATTGCGCCCTGAGTGATTGATTCAACACAAAGTTCAACACAAAATGGTTTACAGGCAAATTGTAATAATAACGTTAAATGGCATCCTGTCCCCAAAGGGCTCACAATCTAAAAAAAATGCAGACCACCACCAGCAACAGCCACTTAACTAGAAAAGACACTGTGCTGGGGTGAAGAGGGATATAAGACCTTCTATAGTGTTGCAAAAGCTGGGCCACCATCCTGCACTGATGGGCCACCACCACAAACAGAGAGAGGGATGGCATGCACAGTGGTGGTTTTGGGAGACTCTGCAGGTGCCAGTAATTTGACAGATGATGTGGGGAGGTTCACAGCCATTCTGGAGCGAGGGGGGCAGGAGCAAGCTAGAGATGGAGAATTTTGGTGACAAATGTGCATGCTACATCCTTTTCCTTATTAGTTTGTCAGCCCCACCCCCTTTCTCTCCATGACCTTATGCCAGTTATATGGCCTGTCCAAGGGGATCCCTAGGCCACTTGGATGCCTAAACACACACACACACACACACCACACACACACACACACACACACACACACACACACACACACACACAC
>JAJKFI010000001.1:4905629-4937715 GCA_029204185.1 Lerista edwardsae
TCTTCTTCTTCTTCTTCTTCTTCTTCTTCTTCTTCTTCTTCTTCTTCTTCTCTCTCTGCATGCAGAACTGTGAAGAAGAGTCTGTCTGCTAATGCACTGTACTTATTAAACACGGAAATGCAGTGAATATTATGGCTACTCATTACGCAATGGCATTATCAGGAAGGGGGACCCCGGGAACAATTGTCTCCCATTGTGTGACAAGAAGGCTTTTATGATGCCTGATGAGACAACAGTACCATGCCAATTCGAGAGGCAGCGTTTGTGATGCCAGTGCACTGGGGAATGGGATGTGGCTATCAACAAATGGTGTATAAACAACTGAGCAGCTGTCCAGTATACGACAATTGCGCTTCTATCACACCCATGGATGAGGCAAAAATGGGAGGAATTGACAACGTTTTAGCGGACAGAATAAAATAACTCACAGCACACGCTCAGTGCAGACCATTGTTTCTCAGACTGTGGTGGGTTAAGACTAGAGCCAATTTCAGGTAAGTTGCGTAGCACCTAGAACAGCCATTGTTGAAAATATAGGAAGATGGGATGCTGGAGAGGACAAGGGTTCTGTGGTTATTTTGCTTGTAAAGGTTGTAAATAGGCTTTTTTTCTGACTCACAGCAGAATCCTATAGACCGCGCAGCGTCGGCGCAATGGGGCATAACGGTGATCTGCACTCTTTAGCGGGCACAGATCCGAGGAGCACATAGAGGAGGCTGGAGCCTCCCCTATACTGTGCTAGGTTATGGCGTTGACTGGCCGGCCTCCCCATTCCAGCGCAGCAGTATAGGACTGCGCCCTCACTTTGGTATTGGAAAATGGCTGAGAAATAACCCATATTGCTGCATTCTCAGTAAAAGGCTCTGGCCTCTCAATGACTCCCCTTCCGGCCATGACATCACTTCTGGCGGGTCCTGGACAGATTGTCACTCTGAAAAGTGGGTCCCAGTGCTAAAATGTTTGCAGACCACTTCCCTTAGCCCCTCTAACTGAAAAACTGGGCTGATTTCTACAGAGCAACATAGGGCATAAGGAATCCATACAGCTATAAGCTGGGTGATATTGTTTCCTGACAAATATTATGCTGGTAGCAAACTGAACCAACCTGACAATGTCATCATGTACAATGAAGACCTTGATAAAAGAAGGGTTGTAGCTTGATTAGTCATGCTTAACTAAACTGAGGATAGGACTCAGAAATTTTTATTATTTCCAAATCTCAGAAAATAAAACCATTGGTCAACTCAGCATTAATAAGTTTTCATCTGGCATGCTGTGTTCAGTTCTAGGCATTTCAAAAACAAGAACTGCAGGGGTCATACAGGAAGTACAGGGAAATCCTGCTTTTCTGCATTGCTGCACTCAAGCTGGTTTAGAAAGCATAGCTGTGACAAAGTAACAATATGCACAACAACATGGCATCCTATAATCAGTTCAGTCCAAATTGTCAGTACAAGTCTCTGACTGAAACGAACCCTTTCTGTCAATTCATAAGGCCAATTCAATCATCACCTCGCATATAATGATATTTCCAGACAGTAGCGCCAGCGACCAAAATATCAGCAATTAATAATTAAACATTTAAAAAGCACTCCCAACAACAATAAATTACAATAAATCATTAAATAATTATAGCAGCAAGAACAGCACCAATACAATACAGTAAGTGCCATGTGCCAAGACGCCAGGCAAAACGGATTCACTTAGCAGCAAGGTCACACATCTTGTAAAATGGAAGACTGCATGGCTAATGTTCAAAAAAAAAAAAAAAGGCAAACTGGGACTATTGTAACACAAAACAGGTTCACCTTATAGCTGGCACTGGGAGTAGTTTTAACTTTTGCAGGGTGGTATGCTTTGAGCTCCCTAAGCCTTTAGGAGTAGGAGTCATCATCTCTGTGATAAAGCCAATGGTGGAATTGGCAGTGGTGGAATTCAAATGAATTAATAACCGGTTCTATGACATCGTAGCCAGAGCAAAAAAAAACCCGAAGCCAGCCGAGGTAAGCGAGTGGGCGGGGCCCGGCCATTTAACAACCGGTTCTAAAGAACCTGGACAAACCCCCTGAATCCCACCACTGACTCCAGGTTGAAATGGTCTTCCGAGGGAAAAACCAACTCTCAGGTTTTGGACTGATCCCACCTGCCCAGGATGGCCATTGATCTCTCCCAGGCAGCATGAGGTACAGGGATACAAGGCATCCTGTTTAGGCAGGGACTTGGGCAACCATTGTCTCCTGGCTCTGGCTGTGCCCTACTTGATGGCATGGCTCCGCCATCACGCTCCGTGAGTGAGCTGAACTGTGCACATGAGAAAGTGGTACAGGGTGCAATCCTAACCTGGAGTTAGGCCAGTACAAGGGACTTGTGCTGGCTCAGGAGTGTTGCAAATGTGCCATAAACCGCATTTAGACCACACTTGGAGTCAGAGAGGATGGTGCATGTCTGTATGCCAGCCTCCTTTACTTCAAGAGTGGTGCAAATGTGCTTCGTGGAACATTTGCAACACTCCTGAGACAGCACAAGTCCCTTGTTCCGGCCTAACTCCACATTAGAATTGCGTCTATAGATATATGCCTGTTCCCATTGTTCTGTCACACTATAATGTGACCAAGACAGGGAATCCAGGATGAAAGTATATCACTAGGAGCAGATATTTAATGGCCTTAATATTTGAAGTCAGTTGCAAATTGCGCAAATAGTCCTCACTTCAGTTCTGTCCCATGGGTGCTACTGGACTTTCAGAAAACGAGCAGCCCAATCCTAAGTAAGGCCGACATAACAGGGGAAATTTTCTCCTTGCACCCACGGAAGCCCCAGATGTCCCTTTGGGCCTGCTCGGATCTGCACCTGCTTTGCAGGCACAGAGGAACAGGGACAGGAGCGGCCCGAATTAGGGCCACCCTGGCCGGGGACAAGCGTTAAGATTTGGCACTACGGCCATCTTGTTTCACCGCCCCTGTCGCCGCCCAGTTACACCCCTGGCACGCCTCTGGAATGCCCTCGGCGAAGCCCAGCACTGACCAAGCGCCGCCAATGCTCAAGTGGCACAAGGCCGATGCTGCTGACGGTCACGGTGGCACCCAGATGTCGGCACTGCTGCTTGGGCCGGTCCAGCGCCATAGCACTGACGCAGACACACTTGATGACATGTTTTCGACAGTGTTCAGCCGGCACAAGAGTGTAGCGCTGGCGCAACGGGGGTGTAGGATTGCGCTCTTAGTGGCTGCCATTCATTCTTGTAAGGGCACTTGGCAGAATTGTTGCACTGAGAGCAGTACTGCCCTCCCTCCTTGCACTGGGTTGCTCAAGCCTCATTGGCTGGTTTTAACCCCTACTGTGCCAGCAAGGATGAGGGGAGGTCCTTTCTCCATACACAGTCCTATTGTAATGACAGGCATGTTGCTAGTGATAAATAATCAGACACTACATTTATTTTGAGCATTAGCCACCAAAAAACCAAAAAAAAACCCCAAAACCCACATCCCCATTATTGAATGACTTGCCTCCCAGTATGTTTGTTGGACTTCCAAAATAGTTATATTTTACCGGCAACTGATTTTGACTTCTCTCCCCCCTCCCCAATGTTTGCTTGATGCTGCAGTAACAGTGAATTAACCATGCTGGGATTGGAATGGTTTCACTCTTGGCTTCTGGAAGGATTACGAGTACATTTGTAAAAGGAGTAAGTGATGGTCTGAAATATCCCAACAAACCAATCCTGTCACTAGCACCTCATCCATCTTCCCTTTCCAATTTCAGGCTGTCAGCACGCTCCCCCCCCCCCTTGATCGTACACACCATGGGGTTTTTTTTTATACATCTCTCAGAGCTGTCTTGTTACCTTCCACTTTCATATATAAAAATACAAAGACTCCCTTGTAATCCATTTATAAACTTTTAGTGCTTAGTCTTTCTATCTGCTTTGTGACAACTCCAGCAGTGCCGTGGGTGCGTACGAGTCCCGTTCTTGGGATTTCAAATCTTCTGCGATTTAACTCTGGTTATTATGAGTGTAAAGAAACAATCACAACCATTTTTCTGCAAATGCACTGCTTGGGGGAATTTAGAATTGAACATATCTGAGGGCGCAATCCTGACCAATGGTCCAGCATGATACAGGTATGCCAATGGGGCATGTGCTGCATCTTGCGGATTTTTCTTCCTCAAACTAGCTTTTAAATCAGGTGTTAATACAAGAGCTCACCTGAAACCATTCAACCAGTTTTGTTTTCTTGTACAGTGTAATACTTTGTTCCACTTCCTGAGCCGAAGTTTTGGGGGAAGTATTTGCATGCATGGTCAGTCCCCTTGTGATGAGAGAATAATGGTGTTTTTATAATGGCTGATTGTTTTCAAATATACCAGATAGGACCAGAGGAACAGGAATAGGCCGGCACCCTGGCAGGTGGTGCTAACCTTTAAAACAAAATATATTTACTCAGATGCAAGCAGGACAGCTGTCCCCCTTCACTTCCTGACTCCTCCTGTCGAATCAGCTACAAAACACAGACTTATCTGCTAGCTCTGATTTTGTTCTATACAATCCAGTTTTTCACAACGGATAATAGGAGCACTCCTGTGCATGAGAGGGTGGGGTTTAGGGCAGAGAGTCTAATTCAGTGGTCTTCAAACCCTGGCCCGAGTGCCAAATCCAGCCTTCCAGTGGACTTTATCCAGCCCTTGGCGTGAGAAAGTTTGACTATCCTGGCCCTCAGTAATACACTGACAGTCTGTTCCAGAACCCTCCACGGATACCGGGGTCACCATTTTTACCTGCCCTTAAACACGAAAAAAGTACCACAATAGCATTTGCCTTTGCATGGTTGAATGCTGCCATTCCCCAACTTCTTGAGGCTAAAAATAGCTCAGAAGACACAAGTCTGGGAGCACAATCCTACCCAGCGCTGGATTGGCAAGGCCAGCCAGCCAGCGCCAAATCCAACGCTGGGTAAGGGAGGTTCAAGCCTCTCCGCAGCAAGGGAACATTTGCTCCCTTACCATAGGGGAGACTCCAGCTTCCCCTCTGCGCTCCTCGGATCTGTGCCTGCTAAGCAACAGGCGCAGATCCAAGGAGACCACATGGCCCAAATTGGGGCTGCAAGGCCTCCTCCTTATGGCCAAATCCGGAGTCTGCCCATGTCCCAATCTCATCCCGCCCACATTCTGCCATCCTCCCACCAATCCCAGGCCCGCCCTGTCATGCACTGACGCGGTATAGGATTGCACTGTGGGTCTCCCAACATGGGTATATATACTGCATTCAGCCACCAGAGGTGCTGAATGGAATGAAATGAAATCATTCCATTACACTGCATTACATTCAGCACCTCTAGTGGCTGAATGCGGTGTATGCCGCCCACACCTACATATTGTATTCCATCAAACTCTCAGCACATTGGTTTGCCATTTATTTATTTATTTGTTTGTTTATTTATTTATTTATTTATTTTCCGGCCCTTGACACCTCGTCAGGTATATGATGCAGCCCTTGTGCCAAAAGGTTTAGAGACCCTGGTCTAACAGTGTGGCCTGATGGGCACTGATGTAACCAGCACAATCCTTCAAGCTCAACGGTGCTGCCGACAGAAAGCATTAAGGAGGTCACTGCTGATAGCAAAAGCAGATAAGGAAAGATTGCAACTGTAAGGCAAGTCAAATTCACCGAAAGCACATACCGAAAGCACTTTATTGCATTTAGATCATTCAGAGAACATAACAAAATGCTGACCCTGTTTTCCATCGAAGAAATATTGAGGCAGAGAAATAAGGGATGAGCTGAAGATGTGTCAGTGCAATTCCCAAGCAGAAATTAACATCTAATAAAATTTCTCTGAGCATATGCAGAGTGCTTTCCTCTCACCATTTAGCAATTATAACCTTGCCCTTCCCCAGATGCTTAGAGTTAAGAAGCAGATCCTGTGCACCTTTGAAGTGTGGGTGCATATTATCACACACAGGGAACACAAGTACAGTGCAGCAATTTCGGGTGATTTTCTCCACCCTTTGCCCATTAGCCCTACTCATGCAGTACCCAAGTTTGCATTGTTCCTTGCATCTGTTACCATTGGCAAGAAGGAAAGCTGCAAGATTGGGTGGATGGCCTTTAAAATGTCCTTCTCCAGAGCTCAACGAGAGTTTTGAATCCACATGATAAAAGGCGAATGCTAATATGCGCAAAGCTCAATATAAAGATTTACCTTGAGGCGCAGTTTATCTAGATCATAAAATGAACCAATATAGATGGCTTGTTCTATACATAAAAAAAGAAGGCAAGAAAGAATGAGGAAGCGGGGGAGGCCAAAAGAAAGAAAAATTAAGTTCCAAAGTAGTCCCAGTGCCACCAATCTGCATTACTATGGCACGAGCGAGGCTTCACATTGGATATTCATTGCATTCAATAAAGAAATCAATATGCCAGAAGGGGGAAAATACATATTTCATTTGATACTGAATTTTCTAAATGATATTTCCAATCTCGTCAAGCTTCTTGTTTGCAGCGGGGGAGGCGTTTGACATCGGGAGTGAGTAATAGCTCCTATTATTGACCTCTGGTATCAAATGAGTTGAGCATTGAAACTTATTGAATCATTAGGAAAATGCTCTCCGAGAACATGATGTAGGACTAGGTATGCTCATTCAACAATCTCAAAGTATCTGCATGTGTGCGTGTCTGCTTGGACTATTTTTCTCTCTCAGCAAGATGTTTGCAATAGTAGAAAAAAAGGCTTTAGGTGGTGCTCCCCTTTGCATGGTGTTTCCAGTGCTCTCCCTTTCAAAGGCCTTAGGAGGGAACTGGAATTGGTGTCAACGAATCTTGAATCCTGCAATCAATAGATTACTGGAAAGCCAGTAGAAGCTTTGAGAAAGGCAATGGACCCAATTCAGCTACAATGAATGAGGGTGAAAATGAAAGCAATGACTTAGAGCGCAATCCTAACTTGGAATTAGGCCAGCATGGTTAGACTCAGTGATGTCATTCAGGGGGAACGGACCAGAACGGGCGTTCCGGATCCTAACGGGCTCCGTGGCTGGTTCCAGGTTCCCGACAAGTGCCTATCAAAAGTGAGTTCCTGTTCCTAAATCATTTGAATGACACCACGGGTTAGACCAGCAAAGTGGCTGGCACAAGGGCCACCGTAAAGTGCGTTTGGACCACTCTCAGAGTCAGGGAGGATGGCGCGTGTCTGTGTGCTGGCCTCTCTGACTCCGAGAGTGGTCAAAACATACTCTACGATGTCCCTTGTGCCAGCCAAACATTGCTGGACTACCTGTGCTGGCCTAACTCCAGGGCAGGCTTGCGCTCTTAAACTGGATACAACTGAGGGCACAGTCCTAACCAACTTTCCACCACTGACATAGCTGTCCCAATGGGACATGTTCTGTATTCTGCAGTGGAGCAGTTGCCACGGAGGCATCCTCAAAGTAAGGGAATGGTTGTTCCCTTACCTCGGAGCTGCATTACCCTTAACCTGGTTCTGGAAAGTTGGTTTGGATTGTGCCCAAAATTATGAACTAATAGTTCAAGCCTATGCATGTTCAGTAAGCTCTACTGAATTCAATGGTACTGAAATGTCAATGCTGCTGATTCAAGATGTAGGGATGCTGGATGGAAATGGCCAATAGACAAGCAAGTGGGAAGGACGTGGTGGGACATGCAGAACATGTCTGATCTTCAGCATCTGCAGTGAAAGAGATTTCAGGTAACAGGGCTCAGAAAGACCAGTGATTGGAGTCACTGCCAGTCATAGAATGCAGTACTGCAGGATGGAACAATGAACATATGATTCTGCCTTATTCTGAGTCATTGGTCCAAAGATTCATTGGTCCAGCTAGCTCTGTACTGTCTATACTAGTGGATCTCAGTGAGTGCTTGGCCCACCCATGATTACGACTCAGTTTTTGGTGGTTTGCAAAACTGACAGGGTAGTTTAGGGTTAATCTAATGAAGGGTTAAACAACCTGCTACTTGCGGGGAGGAGCACGGCTGCCCAATCACCATTATAGGCATAGAGGCTTGAGCTGCTGGTAAAGCAAAACATTCTTGTAGTTGGATCCTCACGCTAAAAAGTTTGAGAATCACTGGCCTATACTTCTTTGGCAGCATTTCTCCATAGTTTCTGACTGGGGTCCCTCCCTACCCTTTCTGGGGATACTTTACTCCATGTGCCACTTTCAGCTGTGTTGCTCAGACCTCACTTGGAGTACTGTGTCCAATTCTGGGCACCACACTTCAGGAAAGATGCAGCTAAACTGGAGCTGATTCAGAGATGTATGACAAAGGGTGCAGTCCTAACCAAATTCCAGCACTGACATAGCTGTGCCAATGAGGCATGTGCTGTATCCTGCAGTTGGGGAGTAGTCATGGAGGCCCCTTCAACGTAAGGGAATGTTTGTTTCCTAACCTCAGAACTGCATTGCTTTTATGTAGCTGGAAAGTTGGTTAGGATTGTGCCCAAAGGTGATCATAGGCCTGCAGAACAAGTGCATTATTCATTCAAGCGCACTGTGGGGGAATTGTCAGTGGGAGCTGTCTTGTGATGGTAGACACTTTTCCCTTAATGCTTTGAAATAATCCAACATTTGAGACATTGTGGGAAACCAAGATGGTGGCCAAGATGGTGGCTGCTGGGTTGAGGAGAGTACCAATTCTCTCTCACTCTCTCATAATAAAAAGGCCAAGACAAGAATAAGAGGTGTACCCTGCTGGAGTGCTGTAGATCTAGCAGCTACCTGAGGTGGTCATTTACCATTGATGACCTGGATTATGATCAGGTGTCCATTAAAACGAGCGGGTTTAAAATTTACTCCAGGATTTTCTAGTGAAGCACTTTGTAGTATAATGAGTCAGGGAAAGGTGGATGGATATAATACCTACAATAGTTGATAAGAAGTGTTTAATGTGGTTAAAATGAGAGGCTTCCCTTGTCAGTATTATGATATTTTGTTGAAGTCTGCATGTTCAATAGAAATTTCACTCACAATGCAAAGAGGGTCTAAATGGTATTATCATGACACGTATATGGAAGTCTATATTTATTCAAGAAATTAAATATTCCATGGCAACTAGTTTAAGAGAAAATCACTTTAAATGGTATCTACAGATGAAATAAGACACCACTTCAGTTCAAGGCCAAACTACATGCTGTGCTATCATTAGAGCTGCCATGTATGTATCTTGGGTAGAATATGGGGGTTAGTCAAACTTGGGATCATGACCGGGGCAAATAATAGTTTTCTCTCTCATGCCACAGCCCCACGCTGAATCAGACCCTATCATGCAGAGGCGTTTCTACAGGGAGGGCAAAGCTCTAAGTGTTGCAAGAAGCCTTACCCTGTCATGTAAATCCCTCCTCTCCCTTGCGGCTGTAGCCAGTAAGCAACGCCAAGATGTTGCTGTTCCCTGTGAGGATTGGCTAAAACGGTGCAGGAGAGCAGTGATTTCCACGGCAAGGTAAGGCTTCTTGCAAAACTTAGAGCTTTGCCCTCCCTGTAGAAACGCCACTGCTATCACGTGCCTCTGATCCCAAAAAACATCAACTCTAATGATGTGCTTTAGACAGCATGTAGTTTGATCCTATGAAAGGTGCATCATGTACGAAATGCTTATTGTTAGAGATGTGGACAACGCAGGCAGATGATTATCCTGTCTGGTGGTTTCCTCTTTGATAATGTAACAGCCCAATCCTATCCTTTGATAATGTAACTAACAGCCACCACTGGGGTCTCCTCACGGTAAGGGAACGTTTCTTCCCTTACCCCAAGTACTGCTGCTGCGATGCTAATGCTATCTCCTTGACTTTGCACCCGCATTTTAGCGGGTGAAGAATCAAGGAGGCCCGTATCGGGCTGACTAGCCTGACGTGAGGGATAAGATCAGGTGGTAGAAGCCATTGCAGGTCCCATCCGCTGTGTGGGCCTGCTCCTCACTTCCCTCATCCAGTTCCCCTCCCCCACCCCGACAGGCTTTACCGCTGGCTGGCCCTGCTGGAGAGCCAGCCAGGCATTCAGCTCTCACTGAGGTGCAGCACTGACTGATGCTAGTCCCAGCGCGGATGCTCTCTGGGTGCTGTAAATGTGCTTTACGGCACATTTACTACACCCGGAGCTGACAGTACACTCACACCACAGGCAATAGAGCCCTCAGGATTGGGCTTTGAGATAACAGTAGAAGTTTCATTACAATACATTAGTTTTTCAATGTTTTTAAATGGTAGACTGAACATTTCGAAGCAGTATATGATAAGGAATTTGTGATTAATGTATTATTAGTCACAACTGGGATTGACCTGGCATCTAAATGGAGCACTGATACCGTATAGTAAGGAGTGGGTAAAAACAGGATTGAATTCATTGCTGATGGAAACATATAATCATTTCACATTGTTTAGAAAAAAGAAGGCTATATCAGGAACTCGTTTACAGATAACTGGAGTTTATTCTTAAACTTTTGGAATAGAAAATTCAGACAAAATGTAACTAGCAAAATATTATTGTACTGATTCTTGTCAGGATGTATGCATTAAAGTCAGGTTGTTGTTTTTTTTAAAAAAAAGCATATTACTGTATTTATGTGTGTATAAATATGTGTAATGATTTATATTTAAAGAAATTAATTTCTAATTTCTAATTTCATAATCATAATCATTATGCTTGAAATTGAGTACTATCCTGTGCATCATGCGTCTAGTTCATTTTCTGAAAGAATTGTGGACCATAAAACAAAAGTCTGTTAAAGAATATATTTAAAATTCATGAAATAAGCATTTTCCATAGATAACAAGCGAGCGCTTAATTAAGAACTGTTTTGCGACATTGTGATGTAGGATTGGGAATGTGCATGAGAAGTGATAATCACATGTAAAAGGCACCTTCGTGTTATCCTCCTGTTAATTGATATTACAAGGGACCAGTTGTGGAAATGACATTTCTCCCCTGAGGGCCAATTATTCTGTGTTTCATGAACTGCTGTGTGCAATTTACCTCAGGTGAGATCCATATGTATGACAATCTTGGGAAAGCCATACTTCCTCGACTACCATGTGCTTGATAAGATCATTTGAACTGGAAGGAAGGAAGAAACCCATTTATGGATTTCTCCATGGAAGGAAGAAACCCATTTATGTGCCTGTTTATAAGCTTGCTCTGTGTGTGGATTTTTGCTAGTGCAAAAATGGCAAAATGATGGCAAAAATCACTCCAATGGTAGACCTGGACAACTTTGTGACTTACTAAACCAAATATTGGTCTTGCAGCCATAAATTGTGACCTGCCAGGTAGTTGACAACCAGGTATCTGACTACAAGTTTATCAAGGCTCAGGTGGGCTGCACACTGAACTTGGTGGATCCCCAAGAACTTGGTGGATTCCAGGTGTGGCATATGGAATAGAGTTTTTGTGCAGGTCTTTGAGGGCTGCACTTCAGTGACAGAGTATCTGCTTTGCATGCAGAGGTTTCCAGGTTCAATCGCCAGCATCTCTAGGTAGATGTCCCCGCTGCTTTCCAGCCCCAAGGAGAGGAAGACCAATATGGACTGATGGGGTAATGACACACATTCTGGAACTGGGAGAGACAGTGTTGGCCACACAGTTGATGGTGATCTTGGTGGTGGGCAAAGCAGGAGGTCTCAAAAGGTGGGGTGGGATGGAACAGACAAATGAGGGGAGAAGGAGAGAGATTACACCAGGGAGAAGGTGTGAGACAAGCACAGGGAGAAAGAGGAGGATGGAAACCTGGATGAAAGGGGAGAAGCAAGCAAAGGAGGACAGAAGGATGAAAGCAGTGGACAGCCCAGGAAAGAAGGGGAAAGCAAATAACACAGGAGGGGACAAAGATCAGTGGGAGGAGAAAACAGGAAAAGACAGTTGGAAAGAAAAAAGAAAGTTGGAAAGAAAAAGAAAGGGGGGAAGGATGAGGTGAGACAAGAAGAAAGCACACAGAGGCAGTGGGGTATAAAGGAGGCTACCCCCGAGCCCTATTGGACTGTCAGACCACTGGCAGGGGGCATCCATGGAATGAATCATACCTTCAAAACCCACATGGACAATTCACAACTCATGGAATAAAAGGTGAGAAAGGTACTTGGCTTATTCCATGGCAAAATACCCACAGATAAAACCACATTGGGTTTTGCATCCAAGCATGTGGTTGTTCCATGGGAAATGCTCGTTTCCATATGGTTTCTGTACATTTTGTTTGGGTCTCATACGGAGGCTATTCAAGGATTTCCCCCCCCCCCCCCGAAGATAATGTAATGTTGGAAATTAGTGAAGGCTTTTTTTTTTAAAGCCTTTAGGATTGCTTTCAAGAACCACTTGAAGATTGAGAGCGCAATCCTAACCTGGAGTTAGGCTGGAGGTTCCTGGAATCAACCTCAGAGCACAATCCTAACCTGAAGTTAAGCTGGCACAGTTAGGCCAGCAGAGTTTGGCCGGCAGAAGGGACACCGTTAAGTGTGTTTGGACCACAGAAGTGCGCCATCCGCCCTGACTCTGAGAGTGGTCCAAGTGTGCTTTAGGGTGTCCCTTGTACCGGCCTAACTTTGCAGGCCTAACTTTGCTGGCCTAGCTTCAGGTTAGGATTGCGTTCTGAGGCTGATTCCTGGAACCTCCAGGTCAGTGTTGAAGGCTTGGCAACCCTAAACACACTAAAATCCTGAATGGCAGGTATGCAGGGGTACCTCGGTAGATGAATGGATGAGGAACAGGCTTTTTTGCAAGCAGAGAGCTTGAAAACTTAGATCCTTTACAGTTGCAGAATATAGGTGACTTGTTACGTAATGCTCCTTCTAATTACCACCACCCCTTCACAGGGTGACCGCCAGGTACCATGGAGGACAGAGTGCCTTTAACCATTGTATAGAAGGGGGATTTCAGCAAGTGCAGCTCAACACAGAAGGGTTTAAAAAGTTGCACTTGCAAAAATCCCCCCCCCCGCATACAATGGTTTAAAGTTACAGGCACGCTGTCTTCCATGGTGTCTGGTCACCTTGGACTCATTGACAGAAACTGCTCTTGTTGGATAAACTAGATCCTGTGATCAAACCTTCAGTGGCAATAGTAAAGCTCTTCTGAAGAGTTAATCATATGGTCAATCAGCTTTGACCATGAGTCTGTTTGGAAGTTGCTAGTTGGAGCTAGTGCACAGAACAGATGTCTGCAGAAAATTGGGACAGAACTTGCAAAGCAGTTTGTTTTTTTTAAACCATGAGTAGAGCTGGAGGGTATACTTTAAGGCCAAAAGGAATTTTATGATCCTTTAATCTGGCCTCTTACATAACAAACTTTTATATACTGCTCTCTGGAATGTGCCTAAGGCTTGTTAGTTCACACACTATAGATTGCAGAACAATTCTTTGATTCTGAAACCTCAGTGAACACAATGTGCCTATGATATCCCTTGGAGTGTGAATACAAAGGTCCTAGAAGAATAGTTATACATTCCTACCTGCAGAAGTGGTACTGTTGTTCATGATGATATTAGTAAATCAAGACTATAGGGGCAAATGCTATGATGGTTGTGACAACGGGAACTGTGGCAGTTGCAAGAACCTGAGCCCCCGTTATGTGTCTCAATTGGTCACAGTATAGTGCTAATTATGCCAATGCCATTAACTCCAACACAAGGTGGCCATCCCAAGCCACCTTGGGAACTGCAAGCAGGGGTGGGAAGGATCTGTGTTTGACATCATGACAGCCACAGCGCACGGCACCCTAGGCAAACCAGCTAGAAAACAGCTTCATGACTACATTCAGCCAGTGTGATTTTTCCTTTTTCTTGGAATCACAGAATTCCATATCTTTTCTCACAAATTGCCATATATCTCAAAATGTTCACAGGCTCAAATGTAATTTCCTGTGTGGCTGCTCTTTGAGGAGCACAAGTCTTGAGTACCCAAAACTAGGTGGGACAGGTCTTTTTTAAAATTTTTGAACAGAGATTGGGATCTCAACCTATCTATACCCATCTCCTACCCTCCTAGGACGCAAATAGGTTTATTCTGAAATCTGTAAGCTTGCGGAGTAGGAGGAGTAAGGCTGAGTTCAGACATTACAGACACTGAGGTGATAAGCTGAGATGGGAGACTCCTGGATGGTTCCACTTCACCTGTTCCAGGTGGAGAGTCATATTCTTGAATCCTCCTTTGTGCCGAACATGTCCAGCATGTAATAAACCAGCAGTGCAGGAAGAGACTTGCACTAAAACCTTTCCTCCAGTGTTTGTTTGTTTTTTAATACCATGAGAATTAACACGGAGGAGGAGCTTTCTCAAGTATGAGCCTATACCTCCAATCTGAAGTGGTACAACTTACTGGTTAACTCTCCAGCCCCTCATGAGGAAATCATTATAAATGGAGACATTACTAGGAAAGAACCCTGTGCCTGGCAGCAAACAGGCTACTGGAGTGCTGGCAGAGAAGCAGCTTATTATTGCCTCTGTTTACCTCTCTTGGCTGGGCTTTTCACCTGGGAGTGGGCCCCAGCACAGCCCTGCTCCATAACTGCTGGCAACAAAGTCCTTCACCGCTAACTTACTGCTTGCTTGTCTGCTCTCTGGTGCAGAGCCAAGTAGGCACTCGAAGAGAAAAACAAGGATGGTTTTGGGCTTTTGGCCAGTGACCCCAGAGCAGGCTGCTTACCTCCCACTTCTCTCTCGGTCTCTTTCGCCACAGACCCTGTAAAAGGCTGCCCTGCTTGGGGATGGGGAAATGCAGGGTCTCTTAGAGGAATTTTATCAGGAGTTTCTTTTTGGCCCTTTCCCTTCTCCATTCAATCGTCTGAGTCTTGAGTTACCTTTATTGGCACAAAAACAGTTACAGATAAATGTGCATCTTTACAAATGGCAAGTCAGACATGATCTTTCAACACTCTCTCCAGTATCTCAGATCAGATCTAAATTCAACTTGGCTGCCGCACCCAGAAAAACAGCAAGAGGTTTTAGAAGGTTCAAATCAGTCCAGCTAAGGATGG
This sequence comes from Lerista edwardsae, assembly GCA_029204185.1. NCBI lineage: Eukaryota > Metazoa > Chordata > Lepidosauria > Squamata > Scincidae > Lerista > Lerista edwardsae. Next base: position 4,920,600 of record JAJKFI010000001.1, read on the forward strand.
TTCCTAAGTCAGGTATCTCAGGAATAAGTGAGTAAAAGGGGGACACGGCCGCCCACAGTCTTTTTCTGGCCACAACATGGCGTGGGCAGTCATAAAGGATGTGGACTAAAGATTCAATTACACCCTTTCCACAACTACACCATCTTTCCTCATGTGGAATCCCTCTAAATCTGCCCTGTGTTACCGCTGATGGAAAGACATTACAACGCGCCAGTGTGACTACTCTTCTTTCCTTAGGAAAGGTCAGGAGATATATATATAAGTGGGTTAGACCAGTTATTACAGGAAGATGCCAATATAATGGAGAGCATGTTTTTTGGGCTGCACATACTAGTTCTTGGGATTGAATATCTAGGATTCTTAATTAGATAATTCTGGATGCTTCAGATAATGAAGCATTATTTCCCAATAAGTTCCCAATAAGTCCAAATCATAATTTCATGCAATCATGATCAGGATTTCTGCAAATTACAATTTATAAAACTGTGCAGGCTTACCTAAAATGTGAATGCTCATCTTTACACAATATATACACATTTTCTGAAATCCCGCAAAATTTCTGGCTCTCCTCTTTTGCCTCCGGGGGCCCCTTTTTGACCTCAGGCACAAGTATGCTGTACCCCCTAGACCCCTTCCTCTTGGGCCCTGGTGAGATAGGAAAAGATAAGATGCCAGGACATTTTCAGGCCCCTCCTTTGACACCTGGGCCCCCGTTTTGACCCTGGGCCAGAGTACAATTTACCCCCTCTCATGGGCCCTGCCTTAAAGGAAGAACACCATGCACAAGAATTCTTCTGACACCACTCCCTAAAAGAGTTAATTTACATGGAAGCACACCATCAGTATACAAAGCTCCTATGACGATGATTTCACTGTGTGTAACACACATGGGGTAATTCAAAACACATTTTTAGGATGTTTCAGACAATAAATTCCTTCAGCTAGATCAATGGCTCTACTATACTCATACTTATTTTCAATTTAAAATGCGTTTAGCTTGAAGAAGGGTTTTTATAGTCTGAAACTACCTTTTTCATTTCTGTTTGCGTATTTGAATAACAACTTGCTCTTCTGCATCAGTATACAGCAGTAGTTCCCAACCTGGGGATCAGGACCCCAAGGGGGTCACGAACCGATTTTCAGGGGGGTCGCAATTAGCTTGGGGCAGCCATCTTAAAAAGCTGATTCCTGTCATTTTGGAAGCTTCATTTTGGCTAGGGAAGAGGCTTCCCCATTAAACTGCCACTTCCTCAATGCCTGTGGCTATGATATAAATTAGCCTTGCTACGGGCTCATCTTAGTGTGCATGTAATGAAGTCTCTTTCCTAGCAGGCATGTCATACCTTCCATTGGCATGCCTAGGTGAGCACATGGGCAAGAGGTATGTAAATACTCTGAAAGCTATCTAAAAGTTGGCTTTACCACCTTTATTAGCAATGGCATAGAGAAGCCACACTGCATTCTGTGTAGTATTCTCAGTGATGAATCAATCACTGAACTCAAAACTCAAAGGTCTCAGATACAAAGCATTCAGAACATTATAAAAAATGTGGAGAACTTTTGACTTTCAAAAAGTGTGATTTATTAAAAACAATTACTTCACTTGATGCTTAATGACATCACTTCCAACTCTAGGTCTTGCGGAGGGGGGGTGTTGTACTGAAAAAGAGGGACCCGGTGCAAAAAAGGCTGGGAACAACTGATATACAACTTATTGTTAGGGGTGGCACAAGGGCCACTGTAAAGTATGTTTGGACCATTCTTGGAGAGGCCAACACAGAGACCTGCACCGCCCTCTCTGACTCCAAGAGTGGTCCACACGCGCTTTATGATGGCCCTTGTGCCAGTCAAACTTTGCTGGCCTAACTGTGCCGGCCTAACTCCAGGTTAGGATTGCGCCCTGAATAAAACCACAAAACACTGCATTTTGGTGTTTAAGATATTTTTCTAGAAATTTAAATAGACTACTTTTCCAATTAGAAATAATATTGTGGCTGTATCTGATGATACTATATCAAGTATATTGTCTACCTAGTACACTTTTAAAGCATTTAAAATTAATAAAAATGAGAATTTGGAATAAGAATAAAAACACATAAAAACACATCGCAATTTGCTATTTTAATCAAGAAATTTGGAAAAAATATCACAAAAAAACCCATACTTATTGTATACAAAATGTATCTCCTGCAGCCCTTCTTATAGTCTTAATTCTCCCTCTTCCAGTTATTATAATCTGTTTCCATTAACTCTATTCATCAACTCTGCCTATCGTTAAATCATTGTTCTCATATACAGAAAGTAAATAAGGGGTTTCGAATTATTCACAAAAGTATTTATTGACTTCTCTTTAAGGAAAATCGTAAGTTTATCCATTCCTGTGAAATCCAAAACTTTTTTCCACCATTCTTCCATTGAAGGTATTTCTGTATTTTTCCAGTGTTGTGTACCCAAATACTTAACTTTTTTCCACCTTGAAACCAGACTTATTCATAAACTCTGACTGATCTTTATTTTTTTTTGCTAGAATCATTATTTTGTTTATTAGTTTTGAACTTGCTAATAATTCAAATTTTTCAATAATATTTTAAGAGATTTTCTAACATTACTGCCATGTCATCCCCAAACGCTCTTAGATTAAAGACTTCATTTTTAATTATCACCCCTTGTATTCTTTTGTCTTGCCTAATATCTCTACTCAGTACTGTGTGCCTTCATTATCTGCGGGGTTTCTGTTCCAGGAACTCCCTGACAATAAGTAAAACCATGGATATTCAAAGCCGCAGTTTTTGGGCCACCCCAACTTCAAAATCTGACCAGTGCTCAGCTCCTTGAAGCTTTGGGAGCCCACAGAGGCCGCATGTGGACTTCAGAATGAAGTCCGGAGCCGTTTAAAAGCTATTTCTAGTTTGAGTGAAAACTGGGAGTTGTCTTTAATTAATGGGTCAGGCGGCTTTATGAGGCCTGCATGTTCTCAGAAAGCCACCTGGACCCATTTAAAGGTAACTTTCGAGGTCACCTTTAAACAGATCCAGGCTTCATTTTGAAGCTTGCAGACAGACACATCCTGCAGTTGGGGGGGGGGGGCAGTCACGGAGACCTCCTCAAGCTAAGGGAATGTTTGTTACCTCAGAGCTGCATTGCCCTTACCCTGATGCTGGAAAGTTGGTGTAACCCTGGGCTGAATAACCGTCATGAGGACATGGACCTATGTGAAGCCAGGAATGGGGTACATACGCTGGCTGCTGCTGTTTAGCTTCCGGACTCAGTTCAAGGTTTTGTTGTTGACATTATTTTCATGATCTCGAATTGATTGATTGATCTGTATATTACAATTGTTGTTAGCCAATTTACCATAAAATAGTTTGCCTAGTTAGTTATTTGGAACAAGTGCTACTTTTGTTTTGGTTAGTCTCTGGAACAGGTGCCACTTTTTTGGGGGGGGTGGGGTTCCTAAAAGATACCATTTGGAGCTAGTTGCAAAAAGTTAAACGCTTTTGTGCTTGCTTGAACATGTGAAATCCTGGCAGTGTATTCAGCTACTTGCTCCGATCACTACTACTCTTTCAGGACCAGGAAACAAAATGAGCAGATGAACCATTGTAGAGAGGGTGTCCTTTGCATGGCTCAATATTTAAACATTAAGGCTGCAATCCTACCCAGCACCGGATTGGCAAGGCCGGCCGGCCAGCGCCATATCCAACGGTGGGTGGGTGGAGGCTGGAGCCTCCCGCGGCAAGGGAGCATGCGCCCCCTTACCGTAGGGGAGGCTCAAGCCTCCCCTATGCGCTCCTTGGATCTGTGCCTGCTAAATAGTGGGCGCAGATCTGAGGAGACCGCACGGCCCAAATTAGGGCCGCACAGCCTCCCGACCAGACTTAGGATGCGGCCATATGGCCGCTTCCCAAGCCCGCCCACGTCCCGCCTTCTCCCCGCCCACATTCTCCCTCCCTCGCCCAATCCGCATGCCACCCCATGATGGTGCCTCCCTTGTGCCGGCCACCGATTGGCGCCCCCGTGTCGGCATTAAGCGTGCAGCATCGGCACAACCTTGTTGCGCCAACACTGCGCAGTCCGTAGGATTGTGCTGTAAGCTTTCTTTGACTTTTTAAAGTGATACCAGAGTGCTATATTTTAAAGGAGCGTTTCATTCATTTTTCTTTTCAGGTATGGGAGACTTGCTATAGCTCCTGGGAACAGAAGTCTGCAGATTGCTTAACCTAGAAGCGAAGCTATTGTCTATTGTTTTTTAAATGCAATTTTGCCTGTGTGCAATTTTTCAAGGCCCAGTAATGCAAACAGCACCAGCTGAATTACTTAAGCCATCTCTGATCCTAGTCGCAGTTCCTTCCCCTCGTGTTGTCATATGCAATACATTCAGGGGTGAGTATTGCAATATCATGAGACTGAAAACTCACATCAAGGCTGTGCTGTCAATTTTGTCATTCTTGGAGATGCTAAGCATTTTGTCCTCTCTTCAGAACTGAATAACTGTTTTTTATGGTGCTTAGTTCATTTCCCTTCACATTTTTTTTCCTGCTCCTTCCTAGTAATTCTTCTGTTACACCTCATTTCACTGCTTTGAACCAGGCACAAATACTGTACAAAGTCACAGCTTATACTCTGCTAGAAAGGCATAGATCTGGAAGGTACTGGAAGAATCACAAAATCTTACAGTGAATTCCAAGGAAGACTATTCCACTCAGAACTGGTCCCCTGCTCTGAATAATTCATATAATCGTCTTTCTTGATAAACCAGTGTGGTGTGTATGCTGTCATTTTGTGTGTCTGTGGGAGCAATCCTAACCAACTTTCCAGCACTGACATAGCTGTGCCAATGGGACATGTTCTGCATTCTGCAGTGGAGTGGTAGTCAAGGAGGCCTCCTCAAGGTAAGAGAATGTTTGTTTGGCTGTTGGGCCCTGACCGTTCACCAAATTTTCCCTTCCCCCATTGTTAAAGAGTTGACAGTCTTCTGACAATCATCTAACCTGGCAATCCGATAAGCAAGGGGTAGGAGATAATGGTTTTATTTTTTAGCAGATTTCGATGTTTTCCAAAGTTAGAACTGCAAAAAACATGGTCATGTGTTTCTATTCCAAATTTTCATTATAATTATAAATTATAATTGCTTTAAAAGTGTATTAGGTCGGTGATATAGACGGTATAGTTAAGTTACAGCCAAACATCTCACAGCCCAGTCCTAACCTGTGTTGGAGCAGGCAGGCCAACTGGCCTGTGCTGCATCCAGCGCAGGTTTGACTGCTGCTGGAGCTCACATTGGGGCAAGGGGATGTTTGCCCCAGCCATCCCTATGGGGCTTTTCAGATCTGCACCAGTGAAATCTGCTGGCAGAAGTCTGAATGACCCAGATCAGAACTGTGAGGTTCGGGGATGGGGGTTAGGATCTGATTCCATTCTCCAGGCCGGGCCGCCCACCTTCTGCCCTCACCCTACCTCATTCTGTCTCCCTCCTGCCTTCCACTGCCCTCCCAAGTGCCCCAGCACGGGAGATGCTTACTTGGACAGCTGGACAGCGTGAATGGGTCAGCGCAAGCCCCCACACCAGCCCCTTATGCAGTGATGTCATGCAGGGGGAACGCGGGGGAACTCAGTTCCACTAGTTAAAATTAGGGCTGACTTCGCCCACTTCACTCTCCCTCCTCCCCCCTCCCGATTCCTCTGCAAAGAGTTTTTCTTCTTGGTTGGCCAGCACACAGAGGGTTAAAGGGAGCGACTCCGGATTCCCAGGGGGGTGAAGGCAGTGATGTCATTCAGGGGGAACGGACCAGAACGGGCGTTCTGGATCCTAACGGGCTCCGTGGCTGGTTCCGGGTTCCTGACAAGCACCAATCAAAAGTGAGTTCCTGTTCCTAAATCATTTGAATGACACCACTGCCCTTATGGCACACTTGCAACAGCCCTGGGCCGACACAAACTACATGCGTCCGTCCAGGGGCGAGTTACGATCGCACCCTTAATCTAGAAAGCCATTAACTCCTCTCCAGCCAATTCGCTGATTACAATTTTAGGTGCACCCGCAAGATTTTTAATGTGTACATTCATCAGAGGATTGAGGTTGGCTGTAGCTTCCTGACTTGCGGAGAAGCCTGATTTTGCTGCCTTGTGTGAAGAGGTCCCTGAGAAGCAGCCTTATCAGGCAAAGTTCAGGTTTTGTGTTTCTAAGGTTCTGTAAGGTAACAGGAAGACACTTCTCAGTGATTTTCCCCGCCTCTGCGTAAGCATTTCAGACTGTAACTGCATGGTAGCTGAAGGATCCATTAATATTTCACATTTGGAGATAAATTAGGTGCACCCTCTCTCCCCATGTTAAAAAAACAAAACACCTTTCTGCCTTTTAAAGGTTCTTTGGAACAGTCAGATGTATAAGGCAGCTACTTAGAGATTGCTTCCTTTCTTTTCAAGATTCTTTATGTTCCTGTGATCGAACAGAATTAAGTTATCAGGAGGAGAAATCATCCCATTGGAAAAGGGCTTGGGAAGGCACGATGAAGACACGCACAAATAGAGCTGCTACGGAATCTTCAGAGAATTCATGCCAGGGAGGTGGGTGGGTGGAAGAGAACAGTCCCTTCATATTTTAAACTGCCTGCCTGCCTTTCCTCGTCTCCTTTACATAAGCGTTCGCACAACAAACTTGGAGGGAAAAGTAGGGAAGGAAATACCAGCCAAATCTAACTCCCGATGTTGCTGGGGAGATAAAAATAACATCACTGTGAGGTGAATGACCTTCACATGATTTTGAACGGTTGCACGAAAGCACTTTCCAGGTGCCTTCCTTTTTTTCTTTTCTCCCTCTCCACCCACCCCCCCGCCCCCCATCCAGCTTTTCTTTCTCTCTGGCAATTGCACAGCTTTGCCTTGCCGACCAGGATCTAATCTGTTTTAAGCGGTAAAACGGCAAGGAAAGGAAGTCATTATTTTTGCATGAAGAATATAATGGCAACCATAAAACACAGAGGGGGCCTGAGCCTGAAGGCGACCATCTGGGAATTACCCAATGGGGACAGCTAATCTGCTGAATCTTATTAGCGTCCAGTTCTGGCCTGCCAGGTAGTATACTGTGTTTCCTCCCCCTACATAAACGAATACTCCTCCCCCAACCTTTAAATAAGCCTTTACCTTCTTGTGAATGCGAAAAAGGACAACGGATGGCATAAATAGGGAGTGCCTTCTAGGGTCATGATTATACTTGCAGCCATTAGAAAATAAATAGGACATTGATCTGGCATCACCCCATGCCTTAATTTGTAAGATGGGACGTGCCTTCATGTTTGGCTAGAAGCCGTGAATTTCAGACCAGGAAGATCCTCAGTCTTTCATATTAGCAAAATGGAAATCATTTCTGATGTGTATGTCCGATACTGCATGAAGGAACATAAGAACCTTATTTCTACGGCATCTAACCATTGGGCTGTCTAGCTCAGGATTATCTACACTAATGAGAGCAGTAGCTCTCCAGGCAAGAGTGTTTCCCAGTTCTACCTGGAGCTGTTACGAATTGAACCTGGGACCTTCTGAAAGCAAAAGATCCATTCTATCACTGTGCTGTAGCCCAATGCAACAGTAGGATTGTGCATGATTTTTCAGGTATTTCTTGAAAAGTCCCAGTGCACAAACTACTGGCTCTTTGGCCCATTGGATTCTGGCTTTTGTTGTTGAAAAATAACCACAGTTTGGGAACCACTGGTCTATGGGGAGGTAAGTTAAAATATTGTTACTTTAGCATGCAGCATGGGCCCTGTCAGTGGTGCTTAATGGTCTGGGCTGGCAGGGGATAGGATTGTACTGTTAGAGTGCAACCCTAACCTGGAGTTAAGCTGGAACAGTTAGGCCAGCAAAGTTTGGCTGGCACAAGGGCTACTGTAAAGCGAATTTGGACCACTCTCAGAGTCAGGGAGGATGGTGCACGTCTGTGTGCTGGCCTCTCCAACTCCGAGTGGTCCAAACATACTTTACGGTGTCCCTGGTGTTGGCCAAACATTGCTGGCATAACTGTGCCAGCCTAACTCCAGAATAGGATTGCGCTCTAACAGTCCAATCCTATCCCCTGCTAGCCCAGACCATTGAGAACCACTGACAGGGCCCCCACTGCATGCTAAAATGACAATCTTTTAGCTTCCCAGTGGTTCCCAAACTCTGGGTCAGGACCCACCAGTGAGTTGCGAGTCAATTTCAAATGGGCCATGAAGCTCCTAGAGCAGCTATATTGAAAATACGGGAGTATGGGATGCTGGAAACAGAGGGTTGTTTTGCTTATGTCAAGGTTTTAAATAGTTTTTTTTCTGATTCACTTTGCTATTGGAAAATGGCTGAGAAAAAACCCAACTTATTGCTGCATTCTCTGGAAAAGCAGCAGGTTCTGGTGTCACAGTGAGGGCACTTCCAGCTGTGACATCACTTCTGGTGGGTTCCAGACAGATTGTCATTCTAAAAAGAGGGTCCTGGCGCTATAACATTTGCAAACTATTGCCATAGACCACTTGGCCTTCAGTGGGTTTCCTTGGACCTATGCCAGCTTTTTTGAGGTATATTCCAAGGAGACTCCTGGGGAAGAGAGTGAGGGCACAATCCTATACTGAGTAAGGCTGGCATAAACTAAGCCAGCAAAGTTTGGCCAGCACAAGGGCCACCGTAAAGTATGTTTGGACCACTCTTGGAGTCAGAGAGGCCAGTACACAGAAATGAGCCATCCTCCCTGACTCTGAGAGTAGTCCAAACACACTTTATGGGGGCCCTTGTGCTGGCCAAACTTTGCTGGCTTAGCTTATGCCAGCCTAGCTCCAGTTTAGGATTGCGCTCTCAAAGTTGCCAATCTGTTTCTGCTGTGTTGCTGTAGAGAAGAAATGATGCACAAGGCGTGGGGCTATGTGGTCTGAAAACCACGGCATGAGGTGAAACAAGCCCAGAAAAGTCAAATCCGAGAACTAGATTCGGACATCCAGTATCCTCTTTCCTGCATGGAAAATGGCACAATTTCCTCAAGAGCAAGGTTATATAGGGGTGAGTAGAAAAACTGTGATCTACTGAGGTGCTTTGCATGTCACATTTTGGCAGTGAGAATGAGTCATTTTTATGAATGTGCCTTTACTGTAATATTACTGAAGTAATATAACAATATATTTTCAGAATAAACATGATTTAACGCAGTTTCCTGAAACCACAGTATTTTCCCCCAAACCTACCATAGCTGTCACTCTCCTCCCTACCAAGGCTTTGTCATATGTGGCCATAAACCTTGCGAGATGACATTTCATTGTACAGGGGTTATGTGAACCAACTATTTATTTATGTATTTTATTAACGTTTCATGATAGAAGCCACAAGGTTGCAAATAAACTTGACTTCATAACATGCACGGATCCCATTAACAATAAATAATGGGGTGACACTAGTGACTTGCCATGTATTTGCTGCAAAGGAAAAGCAGCCCTCCCATGTGAGTGTTCACTTTTGCTGAGTAAGACACAATTATTGGACAATGAAAAGCTGGAATGAACATTATTAGACAATGAAGACTGGACAATGGAAAGGACCACTGCAACTGGAGAACTTGAGTGTAACAATGAGAAACCAGGCACCATCCTAAGCAGTCCAGTGCCAGCGGTAAGCCCTTACCACCGGTGCTGGTGTCACAAAAGTGCCATAATTGAGCGCAATCTTAACCTGGAGTTAGGCCAACACAGGTAGTCCAGCAAAGTTTGGCTGGCACAAGGGACACCATAAAGTATGTTTGGACCATTCTTGTAGTCAGAGAGACCAGCACACAGACAAGCGCCATCCTCCCTGACTCCGAGAATGGTCCAAACACGCTTCACGGTGGCCCTTGTGCCGGCCAAACTTTGCTGGACTAACTGTGCCGCCCTAACTCCAGGTTAGAATTGCACTCTAAAACAATAGATAACAACCTATTTTAAAAGACACAGAACAACAGGGGGAAAAATCGACTCAGCAAGGCACAATCAAGATATCATGTGAGTTTAGATTCAGATGACTTCACCAGACAGGAAATGTCTTGAGATGCAGATGTTATGATAGAACATTTATAGAAGTTCTATAAGCTTTAAGTAGATCCTCTCCTGTGGGTCTTGCTTCTTCCTAGTGTGACACTTATCCCTTTCCTGCTTCTCCCACAATGTGGCTTTCTTTCCCAGTGCCACGGGGGTTAGGCTGTGTCCAAACCCCAGTCCCCAGCCCGCGCAGCCCCAATTTGGTCTGCTGAGGGAGGCTCAGACTTGCACCTGCAATTTGCAGGAGCAGATCCAAGCAGCCAAATCGGGCTGCCTGCAGCTTATTGCAGGACAAGGGGAGGTTTGTCTCCTTGCCTTGCACGAAGCTGCCGCCGCCTCCAACTTGGGTTTGGGTGCAGCGCAGGGCGGGCGGCTTGCCTACTCCAGCCCAAGCTAGGATTGGGCTGTGAGTATGAGTGTGAGTGAGACTTGGGCAAGCCAATTCTAAACTGCTCTGGAACAGGAAAGGCCAGCTGGCCTGCCCTGCACCCAGGGTGAGTTTGGGGCTGACTGCAGTTCAACCCAGGGCTAGGACAATTAATTTTTTCACAGTAGGGAAATCACTGAAGCAAATTTGAAGGGACCGGGGAAGGTCGACAAGGTCGGGGCTGGAGGGTTGGATCCAGCCTATGTTGGCCGGTCTGGTCCCATCCCACTCCTTGGGCCATGCCGCTCATGGGTTCCACTTCCCCCCACTCTGATCTGCCCTCATTTCACCCTCCCCAATCCCCCGTGCCGGCCTCCCTGAACCAGCAGGAACTCATTGACGCAAGTCAGGGAATCAGCTCAGGGAGGCCAGCACAGGTCCTTGTGCTGGTCTCCCAAACTCTGGAGTCATCATTGTGACACTCCTGGCACATTTGTGACACTCCTGGGCTGGCACAAGGGGATTAAGCTCTAATTTTGCCAGGTTTGGATTTTACTGCTACTTCTGTGAAACTGTGCTGGCTTGTGCACTCTCAACCCGAATGCTTGTGAATAAATGTGCTGTCGAACAGCTACATCTCCCATTGGAATAGATGCCACTGATTTTGAACATGAAGGGCAGTGTTGGCTACACTAAAGGGAAGATGCTTGTTTGTGCCAGTTCACAAACCCCCATGAAAGCAAATCGTTAGCCACTTAGAATAGCAACATGGCAACATTGGTCTTGTGATTAATGCTCCTGTTGCTATTCCTGTTAGAATAGCAACATGGCAACACTGGTCTTGTGATTAATGCTCCTGTTGGCTTCTGTTAGCTCTTTGAGCAAAGTCCGACACATCACTTGTTCAACAACAGTGTGAGAGGAACAGCCAAATGCTGAATCCATTTGCAAGATGCTGCCAAGTGGCACGGCATTAAAACTATTTCAGTGCACCGTTTTGCCATGATTCCCCCTGCCGCCACTCCCACAGGTTCCTTTGAAAGTTGGTGGGTTCGTAGTACTGGAATGTTTCGGCTTTCTGCACTGTTAAGTGCAGATTGCATTCTGTCAACAGATTCTCTAGCCCAAGGCATCAAAGAATGCTAATCATGGAACATTTTCTCCCTCTTCATAATGCCTTTGCTCTTTTGTCTCTGAGCAGCCTTGCCATTGTTGTTCTTACCAACCGTGCAAGGTTCTATCAGCATGAGCTCAGGGTTTCAACATTCCAAGACGTGGAGGTGGTAGTAGTAGTAGTGGTGTTGGTGGTGTTGGTGTTGATGCATTTCTTTTTTTTGGGGGGGGGGTGTTCTCTCATTAATTTCCTGGTTTCTGAGAACGTAAGAAGAACCCTCTGATGACAATGGCCAGATGCCACCAGGGCTGGCCCAAACCCTCCTGTTGCCTGAGGCGGCATGCCAAACACTGCCCAATGTTGAGCCAACCCCTGATCTTCCCACTCTCCAATGTTCTAGAGCAGCACATTTCCTTTTCTTTTTTGTCCCCCTCTTCCCCTTCCCAATCCAGGGAGTGGAAGGAGAAGGAGGGCAGTGGAGGCAACAGGAACCGAGATGGGCGCCCCCCCAATCAGTAGCCATGGGTCAGCCAAGATGCCTCCCACAAGCAGGGTATGTGGAAAATAGCCACTCCCACTGTTGTCAATGACCAAGGCATTATGTCCCCGGCAACTGCATCTCTTACAATGGTCGACGAGTCACCGCCGGGCAATCAAACTGGGCTCTGGAGACCTGGGCATGTTGAGCACCAGTCCAGCTAGGAGCTCAGGTGGTAGACCAGGGCTCCCAGTATATGCATTGAAGGCAGGGGGGCCCAGGTCTGTCACCGGGTAGACCTGAGCTCCTAGCTGGCCAGACTTGTGCTCCACATGCCCGGATCTCCAGAGCCCAGTTCAGTCGTCATGTCGTTGCCCGGGATGCAGTTATTCCGTCACCATTGCAATGGACACAGCTGCCCAGGACACAAGTGCCCTACTACCTTGTAACGGATGGAAGTGCCCTAGTCAGGACCAGAATGCCCTGGTCCAGGGATGTAGATGGCCTTGTACCACTGTTGTGACCAGGGATCAGCATTTGGTGCCACACTGAATATTGAAGTTCTTAGCTGTCATAACTGTTTAATAGGCTTGTACTCCTGCCGACTGATCAGTTAGCTAAAGCAGGCTTTAACCCCTGCTAACTGGGCAAGAGGCACTTTTCCAAGTGGTGTTCCTCTTATATTTAGCAGTGGGAGAGTAATTGTCCCTATTCACCCCAGCACAGTGTCTTTTCTAGTGGCTGCTGCTGCTGGTGTTCTGCATTTTTTACATTGTGAGCCCTTTTGGGACAGGGAGCCATTTAACTTTATTATTTCTATTTGCCTGTAAACTGCTTTGTGAACCTTGTGTTGAAAAGCGGTATATAAATACTTTTGATGCCATCTAAATGATTTAGCAACAGGTACTCACTTTTGATTGGCACTTGTGTTGGGGCCCACCCACTGGAAGTGAGATCATATCCGGAACCCAGGAACCACCCCCAGGAACTGCCACACCTCCTCAGTAGGCCACGCGGCGGCCCAGGAGAAGGCCCGGGAGTCCTGGAGCCTACCTGCTCCAGGCAGCCTACCTGCTCACACTGCTGCTGCCGTCCGTCTCCCTCGCTCTGCTGCCTGCCTGGCTCTGAGAACGTGCAGGCAACTCAAATGTGCAGGCAATTCAAACGTTGCAGGGGGCGGAGTGGAGCGCTGACGGAGTCGATGAATGGGCGGGGCCAGCCCTAATCCTAGGAACGGGTACTTGCGTACCCTCGCGTACCTGCTACATGACATGTCTGGGTAAAGGTATTGCAGCTCCAAAGTAAGGGAACAAACATTGCCTTACCTTGAGGAGGCCTCCGTGGCTGCCCCCCAACTGCAGGATGCAGCACATGCTCCATTGGCCGTTATTTCAGTGCTGGAAAGTTGGTTAGGATTGAGCCCTGAGGCATTTTGGCCCCCAAGGTTTACATGGAAGAATGCCCTGGCAGATTGTGTCTGAAGAATAGCACTATTAATGTACAAAAAAATGCTTGTCATTGTGTCAAGCTGTGTCTTTGGATGGGTGGATTCTCAGTATGCCAGAGGAAGGGCTGCCAATTGGTGGAGGTCAAACCATCCAAAATGCTGGTGGGTGGTTTTTGTTGCGATGCTGCCCCCCAAAAGCAGTGCGTTGATTTATTTTTTCCCCACTCATTGGTAAATAACCACTTCTGTACAGAACTCAGGGACACCATGGACTGGGGCTAAATTTCCCCTGACCATAAGTGACCCTGCCTGGAACCCTCTTCCCTTTTCAATCAAGGGAGCGGAAGGAGAACCACCTGAAACCACTGAGAAGGGGAATTCAGAGGTAAGCTCAAATCTTCCCAATTTCTCCAGAAGAGCAGCTGAGCTAATCTGTTATAAATTAAGTAGATTATATCAGCAGTTCCCAAAGTCCTACTTGGACTTTGGGACCATAGTAAGTGGGGGCAGGGTGGGGGTGGGGACCAGGGTGGGAGAAGGATGCCCAACAGTACCTCGGCGATTTCTGCACCCAGGGGCTTCATACCTCAGCTGTGTGTGTGTGTGCGCATGCGCGCGCACTGGCCTCTGGGAGGGTCTGAGAGGCCCACAGTCTCCTCTGCAGGCCTCCCCGATTCTAAGAATAGCTCCTATCAGGGATTTGAGCGCATTTCTGGTTTTCACTATTCAAGAAGTTTAATTCCCCAAATACCGATAACTTAATCCTCTCCCTCAGCTTTCTTCAACCTGTGCTGACAAAGCTATTGAGGAATACAAGCACTTGCAGAGGTGTGGGACAATACACAGAGACTGCTTCTGAGACAGTTGATTAGGCTTTTTGTTTTACGTAGTATTTGGCTCTTCCCAGGGGCGCCAACTTGATGTCATCATTGGGGGTGCCCATAGCCACGTCCCTGACGTTGATGTGACCACACCCCCTGATGTGACCACGCCCCCTGTCATTGCTGCCCAGCCTTGGAAGTGGCTGCTTGCAGCCAGTGGTGTCGTGAGGGGGGCCAGGGGGTGGGCCGCACCAGGTGACGCGCACAGGGAGGTGACATCACCAGGGACCAAAATGGCTAAAATTGCTGTTTTAAAAGATAATACCATTATGCTATATACCATATGGATGTGCAATTTTACCCTGAATTCAATGAAAAAACCTGGAGTGTAATGTTTTCATTCTATCAAAAGTTATGGCAAAAAAACTAAAACCCCAAAATACAACTTTTAATGTAAAATCGCAATTTTTTAAAAATTGCAGTTTTATGGAATAATACCATCATGTTATATACCACTGGATGCAGAATTTCACCCAGAATTCAATGTAAAGAACCAGAGTGTAATATCTTCATTTTATCAAAAGTTATGGCTAAAAACTGAAAATACAACTTTTTATGATTTTAAAAAAAATCATTATTATGAGTCAGTTCTCATTTCTATTAGTTAGAGCTAATACTATAACTTTTATTTAATTGTGTGAGTGTCATCAAATTGGCCATGGGTTTTTTTGTCGGTTATTAATTTGTTGGGTGACCTGTACTATAGTTAAATAAAAAATAAATAAAGTTGGGGTGGGTAACATCAACCCTAGTAATAACACTGCATTTAGGTTGTGCATTTAGGCTGCCTCTGAAGACAGTCCGGAAATTGCAACTAGTGCAGAACGCGGCTGCCCATGTGGTTGCTGGGGCTCGTTGGTTCAACTCTGTTGGGCCATTGCTTCAGCGGCAACACTGGCTGCCGGTTCCTTTCCGTGCCTGATTCAACGTGCCAGTTTTGACTTTTAAAGCCCTTTATGGCTTGGGTCCGGGTTTTTTGAGGAAACACCTCCTTCCATACAATCCTACCTGTACTCTTAGGTCATCTGGGGGGCCCTTCTGACTGTGCCACCACTATCCTCCCCTTAGAATTAAGAACTGCTCCCTCTTTGGCAATATTTCAGCAGGGCCTGAAGACTTCTTTATTTAAACAAGCCCTCAATTGTTGCCAGGCTGGCTGGCATTTTACATTTTTCATCTTACATTTTAAATTTTATCAAATTGTAATTATGGGATACATGGGGCTTACTTATTTTAAATTTTTAACTTTTAATATTGTTTTTTTTAACATTGTTTTAATTGTTATACTTTGTGGTTTTTTAATGTGATAATTTTAATATTGTAAGCCACCTTGGGTGCCATGGGCCAGAAAGGTGGGATAAAAATTAATTAAATAAATAAATAAAAATATGGTATTGTAATTTATTCTGTATGGTTTGGGAGGAGGGGTACATGCATCATGGGGGTGTGACGCGCTGACCTCCCATCCCGGGTGACGCAAACCCCCTTCCGAAGCTGGGGCAGGCAATCACTGTGGCCTGTCCTTGGAAGAGGCTGCTTTGCATAGTGGCTAAGCATTGCAAGGCAGCCCCACCCTCTTCCGAGGCCGGGGCGGGCGAGCCAATGAGCTGCTTCTCAAGGCGCCAGCGATGCCTTGGGAAGGAGCTCATTGGCTCGATTGCGCTGCCCTCGGCTCGGCCTGTTTGCCGCTGAGCCGGGTGCACTCCTGGCCCAGTGCCGAACATGGGGGTGCTGCGCTGGGTGGGGGTGCCCGACATTGAAAATTATTTTGGGTGCCGACAGCATACCGGCACCCACAGAGTTGGAGCTACTGGCCTTTCAGCCCGACAAAGGGGAGCGGTTGCTGCTTTCCACAATAAATGTTTTAACCTAGTTGTTGGTTCCTGAACTTCTCTCTTGGTTTGTTCATTAGTTTCCTTCACTTATGTTTCCCCCTTGACTTTACTGCTTAATCTGAAGGGAAGGTACATCCTCTCGCAAGAAAGGCTAGAAGGAAAAAAAAAAAAGAACATTACAAAGTCCAAATAGGAATGAAAGTTACGGCAGGTTGGTAATAGAGCCGTGCTGGGTAGCAGAAGTTGGGCAGCGATAACAGAGAATAATGATGCCATTTTAGAAAGGTAGGCAAAGGATTAAATTACCATCTCTCTGTTGCTTGCATATGTACCTGCAGTAACTAGAGTGGCATTTTCCAGCCATGAATAAAATTCACATTTCTTAACCTTTGTAAAAAAAAAAAAAAAACTGCAGAGATGAATTCAGCCCTCCTCCTCTCCAGTTTCTTTGTTCACATTGTGTTCTTTGTCTTTATGCATTGCCTAGAGAATGAATAAAAGCATCATGGCAATTGGCTTAATAATGCTAACCAATCAGAATGCAGTTCCGTGGAAGGTTTTGCCTAATCAGCCAATGATTTTAATTGGTTGGTTTGGGGTTTGTGGCTGAGGCTCTGCTCCTTTTAAAAGCAGTGGCAGTACAAGGAGGTCCTGAGAGGCAGATGTTCTTCAGAGCTCTCTTCATAGGGATTCCTGCTGTCACGGCTGCTCTGCACAGATGGTATTAATAATTCCCAGCTCTTGGAACTCTCATAGCTTTGAGATACTGTGGGAGAGTGATGTGTCATGTCCTCTTCCCATAGCGGTGAGGAAAATAGCCACCCAGAATGAGCCAAGTAGACCGGGGGACTCCAAACCTTTTAGCTGGAAGGCCACATCAATTAACTGGCACAGTGTCAAGGGCCGGAAATTTTATATTTATTTATTTATTTATTTATTTATTTATTTATTTATTTATTTATT
>JAJKFI010000001.1:4938868-4949248 GCA_029204185.1 Lerista edwardsae
GTGTGTGTGTGTGTGTGTGTGTGTGTGTGTGTGTGTGTGTGTGTGTGTGTGTGAAACTTCCTCACCTGAGCTTACATGAGGTTGACAAGGGCTTGGTAGGCCCCTTTTCAGAAGTAGCCCATAGAGAAGTCACTATGTGCAGGGCTGGCCTTCAGGCAATTTGACCAATTTCACCAAATTGGGCCCCCACCTGAAGGGGCCTTGCATTGGGGTGGTGAGCCAGCACCTCACTCTGTAGGTAATGCTCCAGCATGGAAGATTCCATGCCAAGGCATTGCGAGGAGAGCACCACGAGCTGAGCATTGCCACTGGACAGCTTTTCCACCCGCCCAGGTCTAATTGGCTTGAAATCACACACCCCCTCCGATACAGCTGGTGGTGATGCCACTGCCGGGTACCTTGCCACTGCTGCTCATCCTGGCGAATAGGGGACCCCCATTGGTTTTCCCTCCACACAAATATTTTGCACTGGGACTTGCATCGTTTCCTAAGGCAGGCCCTGGCTATGTGTACTTTCATCCTGTGTTATGATCACCCAGTTTTCACGTAGCTTCCTGTGCGGAGTGCTTGAAGCAGCCTTCCATGACAAAGCAGTCGCAGAAGTTTTAAGGAAGTCTTGCAATGTATTAGATTAACGCTTCAGGCAGCAGGACGAGCCATAGGGATTAGTTAAATCCTTTACATGTAAATCACTGAGAGTTTTTAACCCTGTTTTGTCCCTGTGAACTACTGGAATGCATTATCAATCCAGGTTCCAATGAAATCACCTTTTAGGGATGTAATTCTTCTAGGACTAGACAATACTGTGCTGTTTGTTTTTAATGAATTATTATGCCCCATGATTATTTTTGTGATTACATATCTATTATCTATTTACTGTGCTTGTTTTGTATATTTTAATACGTTTTATATTTTAATGTATTTTATTTTTCACATTTTTGTGCCGCCCTTCCTCCAAGGAGCTCAGGGAGGTGTGCATGGTTCATCCCCCTCCTTTCGCCCTCACAACAACCCTGTGAGGTTGGCAAGGCTGAGTGACAGAGCACGGCCCAAGGTCACCCAGGAAGCATCTTGGCTGCGTAGGGATCGGAATCAGGGTCTTCCAGGTCTAAGTCCAACACCGTAACCATTACACTATCCTACTTTGTAGGAAAAGCAGGATATGATTTTTTTAAATAAATTAATCTCACAGTGATCTCAAGATCACCTAGAGAAGGGCACCTAGAGAAGATGGATCGAGGTTTAGCGAGGCAGTAGCGTGGCTGGAGGGGAGTGACAGCTCTCAGTTTTGCATGGCGCCTCAACATGAGAGTGGCCCCGCCCCCTCCCCTTTGGAGCCATTCTGTGTGGCTAGCGCAAAAATGGTGGTGTCTCCTCTTGAGGCGCCATGGAAAAAATTAGAGCTGCAACTTCCTTCTAGCTATACTACTGTAGCTAGGGATTCCCACTTGGCAGCTGGAGGTCAGAGAGTTGAAAAAGAATTCTGGCTTCCTTGCTTAAATGTCTGGAAAGCATAAAAGGGTGGAGGACAATAGTTTCTGGTTCAAGGCTTTCCTAGAGCGAGACTGAGGGTGCAGTCCTAACCTGGACTTGGGCTGGTACAGTTAGGCCAGTAAAGTTTGGATGGCACAAAGGATGCCGTAAAGTATGTTTAGACCACTCTCGGAGTCAGAAAGGCCAGCACACAGATTTTCGCCATCCTCCCTAACTCCGGGAGTGGTCCAAATGCGCTTTATGATAGTCCTTGTGCTGGCCAAATAAAACTTTGCCGGCCTAACTGTGCCGGTCTAACTTCAGGTTAGGATTGTACTCTAAGCAAGGTAGTTGATAATCCTTGACCAATCTAGCCAAGTGGTGCTTTTTCCGTTAATTAGCACTTTCCTGATCATTGATCTCTCCTAGGTTCTCTGAGGATGACATAATTGTATCACTTACCACTAGACACTGCAAAGTGACAATCTTTGGGAAGTTTTTTGGCAGAGAGTTCATGTAAAAGTTGATAGATATTTTAACCAAACGTCTGTTGCGAATGGTTAAATAAAAATAGTATCTCAGAGGCTCAACAACATCTTGCTTGTGTAATTGAAAATGCTGACATGTGTGACTGCGCCGAGGCTACGTGTTGATTGATTAGGGTTGAGAACGTCACCTTTATGTCATAAGAAATTTTAATAAGCAAATAGGCCAGAGTAACATTCAAGCCTGGCTGCCAAAGATAACTAACAGTCCCCACTGGTGATGCTGATGTTCCTTACAGATCAACATACTTGTGCAGTGTCTGTAATAGTTTAGCTATCGAATGGACAGTGTTTTCAATTGAGGCGCTGTTGCATTTTGGAGTTCCTTGGCTTGGAATAAAACCATCAACAAGAACTGAATGATTTTTTTAAAAAATAGTACAAAACAATGCTGTTCATATCCCAATACAAGCAAGCAGCTGAAAGATCCTGCTTCTGTGCATTCAGTTGTTGGACTTCCCACTCACAAGAAACTCCTCTCTCAATAAACAGATCAATTTTTTTTCCTTTCAGCCTCTTGTTATTTAAATTCTCCTGCATAGAGAAGGCCCTTTATCTGGGACTTGGGCAAGAATGTCAAAGAAGGTTATTGGAGTCCCCTCAGGAACCCAGGCCATTTGTCATGTGTGTGAGGCCCTTTGAACCCTGCAAAGTGCTATAGAAATGCTAAATATTATTATATTGCTTTAAAAAAAACCAGCAAACCTGCAGAAAAGCCAAGGCCATAAAGAACAATGTTGTCCTAAAACTGACACTCTCCAGCAATTCCCCGCATTTATAACGAAGCCAGGCTCCATGTGAAGGATCATTTTAAAGATTAACAGCTTTGATTCAGGCCTGCAGAAGATGGTCAGAAAATCTTTAAAGGTCATCTGTGTTGAGATTTTTGAAGAAGGATGTGACTGCCTCAAAGTCGCCTGTAGTAAATCACAGAAGTAAGAGCTCTTACGACGGTCATGTTTTTTCTCTAAGTTTTTGTGCACAAGAACCACTGGTGTGTCCGTCGTGCACAGATATGCAGTTTGTACTGCCACAGACCTGGAAAACACAACTATTTGTTATGCCGTCAATGCTATCGCAACATAAGGCAGTAGAGGTAGTCATGCCAACATGCCAAGAGGCATGTTTGCTGCACCAAAACGGGATCCAGCTGGAGTCCTGGCCATTAATCCTGCAAGTACTTGCGCTTGGGCAACAGCTCATAGGACTGAACCAGTTGCATGCTGGCCCATGTGCCGCCCAAGGCCAGGACCGCAGACTTTTGATCCCGCCCATAGTGACTGCCACCCCCCCCCCAACTCAACTATAGCCTCCGGAGCCTCATGCATCATCCTTGAGCCCTCTGAAAGCATCCTGCAGCCTTTGGAAGACCTTTAAACATTACTTCTGTACTGTTTAACGGCCCTGTACTATTTCTGTACTGTACTGTTTAACAGTAGACAGTACTGTTTAATGGCCCTCATGCTGAATGCCTTTGGAAGTCTCGAGGATGCTGCAGATGCCCTGCCTAACCCTTGGGAGCGGTCTGAAGGGCAGGTGGCAGTAGCTTGTGGAAGCGGCACAGCAGCAGGTGCCACCCCCACGGAATGGCAGGGATGCCACCAGACTGGACATCTCAGGATGTATGGACAATTTTGTGCGGCATTCTGCTCACAGATACTGAAAAGATAAGCATGGCAGCCTGCCCAACCCAGGCTAGAATAAGGACCATAAAGAAATAAGCTTCTCTCATAGGATTTCTTCTTTTGTGGTTAAATCCTTCATTTACAATAAAGTTACCTTAGAGCCAGGGGGTTGTGGTCTCTTACTCTATGGGAAAAACAGTCTGGATCTATCTAGGTTAAAAGTCATGATGGCTAAGAAATATTGAAAGGTCTTGAAGCATTTGCTTTCCACTTTTCCTGTGAAATGAGTCAGCTGGGCTCTCTTGTGAAAGAATTCAAGTAAGATAAGAGGATGCTATGTTGCACTGTCATGCATGGTGAATTAACCATAGACTGTCCCCTTAAGTTTAAGCTGGAAAGAGAGTTGCAGCAAACATTTGGCCTGAGTAAATGTTTCATTTACTCCCATCACTCCCATCACTTCCTGGCAAATAGAAGGGGAAGAAATGAAAGCAGAGACAGAGTTTATTTTCCTGGGCTCCAAGATCACCGCAGATGGTGATTGTAGCCATGAAATTAAAAGACGTTTACTTCTTGGGAAGAAAGCTATGGCGAACCTAGACAACTTAATAAAAAGCCGAGACATCACCCTGCCAACAAAGGTTCGCATAGTCAAAGCGATGGTTTTCCCAGTAGCAATGTATGGCTATGAGAGCTGGACCATAAGAAAGGCCAAAGAATAGATGCTTTCGAATTATGGTGTTGGAGAAGACTCTTGAGAGTTCCCTGGACTGCAAGGAGATCCAGTCGGTCAATCCAGTCAGTCAAGCCTGATTGCTCCCTGGAAGGACAAATCCTGAAGCTGAAGCTCCAATACTTTGGCCACCTCATGAGAAGAGAGGACTAGACCCTCATGCTGGGAAAGATTGAAGGCCAAAGGAGAAGGGGGCAGCAGAGGATGAGATGGTTAGATGGTCACCGAAGCAATGAACATGAAATTGGGCAAACTCTGGAAGCTAGTGGAGGACAGGGAGGCCTGGTGTGCTATGGTCCATGGGGTCGCGAAGAGTCGGACACGACTTAGCGACTGAACAGCAACAACAATGGGGAGTAGAACTCAACACCTGGATGCCATTTTGGGAAGCAGCCACATTTTAAATAGAACATCTAGTTGCACCTTTTATAAGATTTCTTTTTTTTTTTAAACTAGTAGATTAGATCAGGGATCTCCAAACTATGGCCCAGGGGCCAAATCTGGCCTGCCACAAGTTTTTATCTGGCCCTCAGCAACGTAAAATTTGACATTTTAACTCATATTATTTCTCCGTTTAAACCTGGCATAGTTTCTTTGTAAATGTCACATTTCTCTTTTGTTCTGAATCATATCATGCTGATCCCAAAGAAGATCCAAGTAAAAACCTATTCATTCAAATGCCATTCATTCATTTATAAAACCGATTTTTTTTCAGCCCACGGAAATGTATAAAATATACAATGTGGTCCCTGAACGGAAAAGTTTGGAGACCCCTGGATTAGATCAGTGCTAGCAAAAGAAGCATTCTGGTCTGTAATATTGCATTCCCAGTGCTGGCTTCATGCACAATTAGAATGGCCGCATTAAATGCAAAGTTATGCACGTTTACCCTTTATTGCCATTTCTGTTTCTCTGTCTTTCATTTCTGATGACTTGTTTAGAAGAAGAGACCAAATCTCAGAGAGTGAGATCTGATCTTTCATCTGCCCAAACAAGATTAAACATGCAAGAGGTATATTACCAGTGTCTGTCCAAGCAGAATTGATGTAGTTAATGGAAATGGTAGGGTCATGTGGTAGTCATTCTTCCTTCTACTTCGAAAGACATATTCTCATATGTCAGCGTTCTCATTTGTTTGTCTGTTGACAGATCCTTAAGTATCTGTTTTCAGTAAGTGAAGGTCAATAGCAAATAGCCGAGTATTAATGATGGAGCACTCTGAAAAGTTGCATTCCACTAATTATTCAAAAATGCCACCTACCATCATCCTTTGTGTCTCCAATTTACTTTCAGATCTGTCTGCATGGTCTGGTAATTTATACATAGATCTTTAATGAAGTGCCAAGCAAACTGGTCCCTCACCTTGCAGGAGGCTAATAAAAAGCTACTCCACTGCTGCGGCTACCAGCATCCTTTATTTTTGCCACTATAACAGACATCTTTATTCGTCCTGTATGTGAGTCGATGGACTGCCGTCTAAGGTATTTGTCACCCACTTTTCTCCTTACAGTACATCAGGCCCATTGGCACCAGGTTCTGGGGGTGGCCCTTGGACAAAACTCTGTCCTGGACTCCCCATGTTTTCTCTCTTGCACACACAGGGCTGCCTCACCCCTGATGATCTGGATTAGTGGTATTCAAACGTTTTAGACTGGGACTCACTTTTTAGAATGGCACTCATGTCAGGACCCATCGGAAGTGATATGGCTAACCTGGACGTGATGTTGTGGCAGGAAGTGACACCGTCAAGCAGGAAGTGCTGTCATTGTAACTTAATAAAATGACATTCTTGAAATGCAATTGTACAGCCATGAAACATCCCTGACAGAAAGCAAGATTAGGACAAAATACGATGTAAAAGCACTAAACTAAAAACAAAATTTTTCAAAACTCTCACTTGAAAATTCAGACAGTTAACACTCACAAAAAGAACATAACAAGAGTAAGGTCTGCAATTTCCAAAATGGCTGCTCCCAGCTTTCCGCGACCCACCTGACATCAAGCGACCCACCAGCACTGGGAATCAATGACACCAAGTGGGTCCTGACTCACAGTCTGAATAACACCGATCTAGATTACTCTCATCTCACTGCAGAGACAGGGGTGACCAGAGATTGCTGTCCTTCTGACCTTCCTGCATAGTTGTGTGAATAAAGTGCTGCAACCTGAGGTTGCTCCTTCCTCAATGCCCCATTGGTGCTGCGAGAGGAATGTACAGCATCTGGCAGAGAGATAACAAGGCAGTGAGTCACTCTGTTGTCCCCTCTCCTATCCCACCCCCTGCAAATTGGCTTCTTCAGAGGCTCTTCTTCAACATGACAGGAGCCTCTGAGGAAGTCCAGTCATGGGAGGAGTGGGTAGGAGAAGGCAGCAGTGGTGGGAGTAGGTTGGTTGAGAGCAGGGCTGGCTTTAAGTCAATGTGACCAATGTCATGGCATTGAGCCCGCATTGGGTGGGGCATACTAGTGCAGAGAGCATATCACCTGCTACTGCAGCCAGGATCTCTAGGAAGTGTACATCAGTGGGGTGAGTAGAGCAGCTTTACCTTGGCCCTCTCCCACCTGCCCTTACCTCCGAACTGCCCGAAATTGGCCTCCTAGAAGAAGTTGGTGGTGACATCATTATGTCGCTACCAACTATTTCCAGATACTGCGTGCGGCACCACAAGTGCTTTTCTTGGTGAGCAGGGGGCCCCACAGGGAGGGTGGTGGGGGCAGTGGGAATGCCACACATTGGGTCCCACCTCTCCTGGAGATTCCCTGGTTAAGCATCTCTCATTGTCACTGCCTGCCAGATGCCGTGGGCAAAGGGTGCCTTCAGGAGTCCACCTTCACTGGTTAACCTTGGACACCAGCCCTACCCACTACTGCTGCACACATTTTTTCCCTATTGGCTGGTAAATGAATTAGTGCAACTTTCTACTTAATACTTGCCTGTTTCTAGAAGGCTAGCAAATGAACTTGCAGCTTCTGCATCATTTTAGCGTGATCCATCTCTCTCCCGAGGACAGCTCTGCATAGTCATATCTGTGTGCATTGAAGGGAACTCATAGGTGTTGCTGAGCTCACCCCCCCCGTCTTCCATGCATGCAGAGTGGCAAGTGGCAACCCTGCAGTGCCCTTGGCCATTTACCTTCCGGGGAGGGGGGAGAAGAAACACATTTCTCACCGAAATGCAACAGCCTCAGAGCCAGACATGTCATGTAGTGGGTATGCGGGGGTACACGCGTACCTGTTCCTAGGATTAGGGCTGGCCCTGCCCATTTGCCTGCTCACTCGTTGACTCAATTGGCACTCCGCTCCGCCCCCTGCAACGTTTGAATTGCCTGCACATTTGAGTTGCCTGCACGTTCTCAGAGCCAGGCAGGCAGGCAGCGGAGCGAGGGAGACAGACGGCAGCAGCAGCATGAGCAGGTAGGCTGCCTGTGGCTCCCTCCTGAGGAGGTGTGGCGGTTCCTGGGGGGGGAAGCTGTAGCCCGTGTGGCAGCCCCAGAGAAGACCGGGACTCCCGGGCCTTCTCCCGAGCCACCATGCGGCCTACCGAGGAGGCGCGGCGGTTCTTGGGGGCAGTTCCTGGGTTCCGGCTATGACTTCACTTCCAGTGGGCGGGCCCCGACACAAGTGCCAATCAAAAGTGAGTACCTGTTGCTAAATCATTTAGATGCCATTACTGCTCAGAGCCCAATCCTATGCATGTCTTCTCAGACATAAAGTCAATGGGGCTTATGCTCAGGGAAGTGTAGATAGGATTGCAGCCTCATTCTTCCTCAGGGTGCTCATGCACAGGTTATCCATGCTCAGACTACCCCTTCAGCTGGCAAGAGAACTCCTCCAATTCATAGGACTAATATTAACATACACTTTATCTTCTTCAAGTAGGCTAACAAAGTCACTAAGCCTGCAGTTCTGCACACACTTTTCCTGGGACTAAACTCCACTGAACATAATGGGACTCAGAGGCATAGCTAAAGATGTGCAAGGGGGTGCAATTGCACCAGGCAGCAGACTTTAGGGGGGCAACAAGCTGAGCTTGCGTGAATACTATCATGTTATATACCATTCAATGTAGAATTTAATGCAGAATGCAGTAAAACAAACCAGAGTATAATATCTTCATTCTATCAAATGGTATGGCTAAAAAACCAAGAAAATGAAAATGCAACTGTGATGTCACTTCCTGTTGTGATGTCACTTCCGGGGCATCATTTTGCCCTCTGTACCAGGCAACACTTTCATTAGCTATGCCAGTGACGGGACTTACTTCTGAAGTAAACCTGTGCAGGATTGCCGTGCAAGTCAAACAGATGTGATGTTTCTAATTTTAATTCCGTGCGTGCTGCATCCCACAGCCTCCATTTGATGGAGGTTGGCTTTTATGATAGCAGAAGAATAACAGTGGCTGTGAAGTTTATGCCACAATTATTTTTCTCATGTACCATAAAATAAAAGACATTTCATGCGCCAACTGAACAGCAGACTGAAGTGTTCTAATTCCATCTCCTGCCAGTACCTTTGGATTGTTGTAAAGTATCCGTTGACCAGTCGGCAGGCTCACTGCCTTAAGCATGCTGTGGGTTTTGGAACAAGAATGAATTGAAGCGCATCTATCCTACTGAACATTGGTATTGCATTGACAACACACACACACCCACATTTCAGGATTTCTCCCTAACCTGTATTTAATGAATGCGGAGAGCATTATTTCTGAGGGCAGCTGAAACGTATCAAGAAGACTTGTGGCATTTATCAGGCAGTGTTTTTTTCTGTTTTAATTTGTTCTTTTGCCACATATCCCTGCCTCACCCCTCTGCCACAGCAGTCTCCTGTAGAATGAGTCTGGGGTAATATTGCTTGCCCTGCCCAGCAGGTTAAAAAATGGGCGATTGCTGAACAGGAAAGAAAAGGCCCAAGCCATTAGTGGACAGTTGCATTTTGAGCACAGGAAGTATTTTTGTCCCTTGGCCAATGCCAGGATTCCCCCCCCCTCTACAGAATGTATTTCTCTAAACCACCCTCTCCTTTAGAACTGCTAAGAAAGCCCCTGAGATTCCAACCCTGACAATAACAGCTCTGGCAATGACAGCAAGGAGTTAAAATGAGAGAAAATGAGCGCGGAATCTGGCTCCAGAGGAAAATCCAGTAGCAATTCTCCACAGGCAGCAAATAATTTGTTTGAGTGCATAATTAATAGATTTGTCAGAAAGTACTTAGATTGTGAAATATTGCAAGTAGACCTCTTTCCAGATGGATTAAGATGAATGGGTCCTCCAGCAGAGTATGAAACCTCATTGCTCAGTGGCTGGAGAATTTGCCGCATCTCTAGATTTGTTTGAGTCTCTTCCTCTTTGCTCTCCTCTTTCTCTTTCTTCTCTGGCTGCGGGGGAGGAAAGGGGAAAAAAAATTGAACAGAGCGCTTCTAATTCCAATCATGAGTGGTGTCCTTTACCTAAAGGGCATTCAAGTAGACAAAGCTAAATCAGATACTCGATAGGAAACTTTTGCAGCACAAGAATATAAAAGGGGTGTGTGGGAATGCATTAACAGGGCTCCGAATGGCAAAATTAACTACCCCTGCAGATCAAGAGTATATATTAGTTGATCACAGAATCATATATTCATCGACATGAAACACTTTCTTTCAGCTTATCTGACAATGTTTCCAGCACCTGGGAGAGGTGGAAACTGATCCAGGGTATGGAGAGCACGTCCGGCTCCCCTGAGTGGCAGGGTAAGGCAGCTGCTTCACGTAGCGGGCTGGGAAAGGTGTGGTCAGTATTGGGAACAAGTCTCCAAATTCGAGTTGAGTCAATTCAGGAGTCTCCGCCCCCTCGTGAATTGACTAATGTACAAGTTCTGGCATGAGCTCGTGGAATTTCACGGGTCGACTCCATCCTGGAATTTCATGAGCAATTTTCACGAGTTAAGAGTTTTTCATGGCAAGCTACAGAGCGGGTCAGGCACACACACACACACACACACACACACACACACACACACACACACAC
>JAJKFI010000001.1:4949258-4962474 GCA_029204185.1 Lerista edwardsae
CACACACACACACACACACACACACACACACACACACACACACACACACGAATACAGGCAGTTAAAAATGGGAGGTGCGGGGGGCCAGTCGACGTTGTCGTTTCACACTTAAGGTTAATGTTCCAGTGGGCTAGTGATGCGCTGCTGACAGCACCTTACACCTTCCACAGGACCGCCATTTCATTTATATATATAAAGCACCAAAGCCAGGCTGATCTGCAGCTGTTACTCGAGCGAGCAAGTGAGCACGCACAGCTGCAGGTAATCTTCGGCTACATATGAAACCAGCTGCAGCAATGAAAACTCCTCCACATCACAACTCAGTAGTTCACATCACAACTTCTATTCACATCACAACTTAGAATAATTCCAGTTGCACCAGCTCATTCATTCAGTGAGACCTTTTTTTCCACCAAAGCCCGGCTGACCTGTGGCTTTTAATGCACGCAAGCGTGTGCAGCTGCGGCCGCAGGAAAATCCTGAGTGGCTCCATAAAACCTGTTGCAATGAAACCTCTCCTCCACTCCATTCACATCACAACTCCTGAAATACACTCAAAACGAAAGGAAATAAAAGAGCCCTGGCCGGCTGGCCATTCATTGAGAGTTTTTGTTTTTACCTCCCTCTCTCCCTCCTATGTTCAGGATTGGAAGAATTGTGCAGCACACTGCAGCATGCGGTGTGTACTGGGCACGCCCCACAAGCGGGGCAAAGAACTGAGTTGGGTATACACCCGCCCCCGGGCCGCCCCCCCCCCCCCCCACCTGTTCTTCTGGCTGGAAGGAACGAAGCAACAGTTAGTCACGGCAACTTTGTGGCACCTCCTAGATCTCCGAAAGAGTTCTGTCTGAAGCAGAAGCCGCAACAAAGTAATGAAGCGTGTGCACTGATCTGAGTTGCCAGAATTGATGACTCATTGAGAGTTAGTGGCCAAATTAGCGAGTCAGAGCCGGAGTTAATGACACGTGTGACTCAATTCAGACAAGAGTCAGGCAAAACATCAAAACCTGAGTTAAAATTCAAGTCACGAGTCTTTTTCCCCCCAACACTGGATGTGGGCTGGTGAGAATATTTCATGGGCATCCGATGCCTGCTTCTTGCTTCCTCACATCTAGGCAGGACCTGCTTCATTACACCCTTCTGCACAAGCTGTTTATGCCTTGGTGTCCTTTCTTCTTATAAAACATATTTCTTGGCTGCAGATCCCTGGGCAGCAGCAGATGTGCCAAAAGTGCAGCATTTCTCCCCAGTCATCATTTTGTTTTCCTTGGAAAGCCCTGGGAATTGGAGAGAGGATGACATTTTTTTTCCTCTAGACACTCCATCAAAATGATGCTGTATCATGACCTAGCATCATTCAGAGGACGTTAGGGGAAATTCTGGCCATATGAAGCCAGGTGCTGGGAAGAGATCCAGCACTTTGACGGTTGCAGACAGAGGCAACAAGCAGCCAATGGGTAATCATGGGGGGCGGGGTTTGCAAGGCAAAGTGCTGCTGGTCACTGTGCAGTAATGGATTGGGGGAGATTCCAACTCTGGTCTTCAGGCTCCAGGTGGTACGGGAGGAGATGGGGGTTCCACAGCTAGCAGCCAGCAGCACACAACACATGATTGCTAAGCCAATGGACACTGTTGTGCAGGTGTGGGCTGCTGACATCAGCAGGGGCACCTGTCCACTCTGCAGCAGGTGAAAAATGCATTGTGTTTTTTTTTAAATGTCTCCTTTCCACTGTCTGCCCTTCTGTAACAATATCCATCTGTGCACAGAAATGACGTAAGAGTTGTCCTTCAATCATATGGAAATCATGGCCTAGGGGCTCAATCCCGGCTCCGCTGCATCCCATGGGCTGGCTGGAGGACCAGATAGCAGCAGAGAGGTAAATAAATACATGTGTTACTTTCCTACTCTGCTGCTCCTTTGTCCCCAGTGGGCCTATTCAAACCAACACCAGCATCTGATGTAAATTTGGTGGGCCCAAGGAGGTGTGTCGGGCTTGGGCTAGGGGCCCCAACTGCCTTTGAGATAATTCCGTCCCACACCTGGCCTGGTTTGCGACCCACCTCATTCTTCCCCCAATGGTGTAGAACTGTGCCCCACCAACGTACTATGGTGGACAATCTGGAGTCCACTGATGTCTGTGCACATCTTCTGGGCATTTGTGCTGGCACCAGCTCTCTCTAGCTGCTGCTGTGCCAGTGGATGTGGTGATGGACTACGAGACCTGCCACTGCGCCCTGCCCATTAGGATTGGACTGCTGGAGCTTCATTTCCTGAATTCAGAAGAGGTCAAAATGTGCATTATGAGATTCCAAATCTCAGTTTATGTGGTACAGATAGTTTATGTAGTGCGGATATCTTATCCATATATCCAAAATCCAGACTATTCCAAAATCGAGACATTTTTGTCCAAGACCTTTTTTTAAAAAAAAAACTTAATGCAGTGTGAACACAAGAAGGCTTTGTGCTCATTCCCACGTACAGGCTGTACGTTCTATTCTCTGCTCTGTGGTGTGTGCTTATACAGATATTGTTCAAAAAGAGGCCAGCAGACAGCCAAATAGGTAACAGAGCAAGAGGATGCATTTGTCATTATGCAATTAGTCGGGCAGTGCAATCCTGGCTGCGTCGATGCGACGTCACTAGTGCTGACGCGGGGGCGCCGAGCGGGACCCCCGTGTTGGCGCTAGTGCTTGCAGGCTGATGCTATGAGTAAAGGCCGACGCTACCGACCAAAGCCAGTCGGCGTGAGGGAGGCTCTGTCCCGTTCCGGGACGGGGATTGGCGGGGAGGAGGGAGAGTGTGGGTGGGGGGAAGGTGGGCTCCGGATTTGGCCGTGTGGCTCCGATTCGGGCTGCGCAGTCTCCTCAGATCTGTGCCTGCTGTTTAGCAGGTGCAGATCTGAGGAGCACATAGGGGAGGCTCTTGCCATGGCAAACATTCCCTTGCCATGTTCGACCCGGCGTCGAAGATGGCACTAGCTGGCCGGCTTTGCCATTCCGGCACTGGGTAGGATTGTGCCCAGAAATCCAGACAAATCAAAAATCTGGACATCTTCCTGTCCCAAGCAGTCCAGATAAGGGATATGCAACCTGTAGTTGCATAGACTGACTACCTCTGGACTGCTGTTGGGCCCAGGGCCCAGATCTCATAAAAGCACTGACTTGCAGGTTAATAATTGTGGAACCTTCCCTAATCTCTTTGTCGTATGCAACCCACGGCAAAACAAACATTTGTGTGTGCGTAGTTTCAAGCATATTCAGCAAATGTGCCTTCATTCTCTCAAGCCACTGTATTAAGTAGGCAAGAGCTGGCTAATTGCTTTTGATAAACTCACACGCAACGTGTCTATCGAAGGGATGAGCCAAGTTTAACGTTGCATTAGAAAGCATCAAGGATTTGACAAGCTTTCCAAGGCAGGGGGAGGAAATCAATAAATGACCAACAGTATATTAAACCCTTGCTGAAGGAATGAGCTGCTGTTTGTCTGATAACCACAAAAATTACAGTTATAGCAGCAAGTAATTTAGATGCAGATTAGTTGTCAGCCAGGCCTGCCTGGAGCTACAGGAACGATGCAGGTGATTTTCAGAGAGCCTGGGGCTACAAGTAGACATTACAGAGGATGGGTGCCTATCTCTAGTGATAGTGACCCCATGTCTCTTCAGGAAGCCCTAACAGCACAAAAAGTGTGATGTAATATCATTGGGCTCAGATTTGTCCTGCTCCCAGAAACGCCAGCTGGAGAAATTCCAGAAACATCCTCTCTGCAGACCCAGGCCAAGGTTGAAGTGGGGTCCTACTTTTCTGCCTGCTTCTTGTCCATATATCATATATAATCATGTATAAGTTGAAAAAATTATGCCTAAAAATTGACTAGAAAAACCTGACCCCATTTATATTCAGGGGAACACAATAAATACCTTAAAGTCACACAATGGATGGATGGCCGAGCTGTTGTGAGTACTACGTTTGTAAGCCAGGGAGCTGCAGAGCCTTCTGAGCATGCTCAGCTTTGAGCATGCTCAGAAGCAACTGAGGAAAATGAATGGAGTCCTATGGAAAGTGAAACTGAGCCACACTGAGTGTTTACTCGTGAGTGGCAGCCGTGCCATGGTGCATTGGGAAAGGCAGGCCGAGAGGAATGCAACACTGCCTTGATGGGAAATAGCCAATAATCCAGAATGGCTGAAAGATGACCAGAACAAAAGATATAATGAAGTCTTAAATATTAAAGGAGAACTTTTAAACAAGACTGAGTTGGGAAAAAGAGGAATAACTTTTAACTGGTTAAAAAGACACAGTTAAAAGTTAGGTTCAAAGAAGATCAAAAAACGGGATTTTACGAAGAAGAAACAGACTTTGATAAAATATTCTTAGGAGATACCAAAGAATATATTAGGAAAATGTATAGACTTTTTATTGTATATTAAAATGGAGGATGAATCAGTTAAACACTGTATGGTACAATGGGCAAATAACTTTGGGTATAACATACCAATAGAAGACTGGGAGAACTCATGGAAAACAAACGTTCAAATGACAAAAGCAGCCTCCTATAAGGAGAATCTATATAAGATGTTTTACAGATGGCACTTAACACCAGTGAAAATTGCAAAAATGTATAATAGTACATCGAGTAATTGCTAGAAATGCAATCATTCAGATGGGACTTTTTACCACCTTTGGTGGACATGTGAGAAAGCCAAAATATACTGGAAGAAAGTGCACAAACTTTTACAAGAAATACTTAAAGAGGTAGTTCCATTCAAACCAGAACTATTTCTCCTCAATATCATACCTTCAATGCAAAATAACAGAAATATTTAATAATTCATACTGTGATTGCTGCGGCATTATTATTTGGTCAGAAATGGAAAAGGTAGAAAACAAGAACAAGTAGTTATGAAATTGATGATAGATTTAGATGATAAGAAGTTGAAAAGGATGTGCTGTAACCCAACGGCAATTCCTTTTGTGTTTACCTGTGTAGACCCCTTACCCAGTGCAGTATCCTTCCTTATATTGTAATAAAATATTTTGAACTTCAAAAAGGAATGCAGCACTGCCAGAATGGTCTTGATCTGATGAACGTAGGCCCCAAAAACACTCAAGAAGGAAGTCCTTCCCTCAAAGTTGAGAAGTATTGAACCATATAGAAAGCAAAACTGAGCTACAGGGTTGCGTTTACTCATGAGTAAGCAAGTGGTGACTGCAGCACGTGAGCTGAATTCAGCAGGGCTCTTCAACCTTTACGTGTGAGGATTGTGCATTCACGTGTGAAAGGAAAACGGGCTGCTTGGAAAACAGGCAGAAAGCTCTTGGGCAGGGTCTTTTCAGGATGATGTAGGAGGACACCCCCCCCCCCGGTGATTCTCTCAGAAACCACCATGCTCCTCCACCTGGTTGCAGGCACACAGCCCAGCCATGCTGCAACCGCCCTGCCTCCTTCACCTGGCGGTGAGCACACAGCTCAGCCAAGCCGCTAAAGAAAAGGAAATAAACTCTTAAAGGCTGAGCCTTGGCAAGTGTCTCGCAGCCAAGACACCCCGAGCTCCTGCTGAACACTTTCAACTCTCTGGCAAAAGCGAGGTTCTGGCAACAGTAAAAGCAGCCAGTAGCAACTCTTGGTGGGAAAACACTTTAGCCAAGAAGTTGAGAGCCTCCTTAACGTGGCTCTGTACCCCATTGTGGTTATTTTGGCCTATAGGTAATACTTGTGATTGTTATGCTCATGATGGTCAGATGGAGGTGTAACCAGATGCACATAAAACAGAACCTGGAAAGGTGAAGGGGTAAGACCAGGATGTGATAGGAACAGGTATGGACCCCATCGAGGGGAGGGCAGTGCTGAGAACACCCTCTCCTTCCCTTAAACGTGTACAGGTCTAACTCCATTTTGGATTTCATTCTGGACGTTCTGAGCTGCTACCCTGCAAAGAGGTCACAGAGGTGATCCTCGGGAGATAGCACAAGATAATGCATACAATGCAGACCATTAAGAATTGGTGCCAAGGGACATTCAAATGTCTCCCTTCCCTCAGGGTCTTGTAATGCAAATCTGAACATCTAAAAAGAGCATAGTAAGAACAACTTCTGCCTAACTCTATTCTAATCTGCCCAGGAGCTAAAGTAACCTGGAAAGTCTTTTTTAAAACTAAGCTAAAAGGTTTCCCCACCAAAGTTTAAAGCAGCAACAGAAAAAGACTACACCTGGTAGATAATTTGTCAGAATCTGGTGTTGGCTAAAATCAGACAAAATGATCCCATTCAAAGAATTGCAGATACCCCTGTTTTCCCCTTGACCTATCCACAGGGCTTGGCAAATTCCATGATTTTTGGGTTAAAAGATCCTCAACTTATCCATGAGATTGACTTATACTTATCTCTTTAAAGCAAGCTGGGCTCCAAGCATGCCCCGATAGACTGTTTAAAGAGGTAGCTGCGTGGGCAAGGGGAGGGCAGTGTAGAGCAGCAATCCTGGAGCGCCCTGACCCCTTAACTTTACCACTGCTGCCTGCTTGCTTCCAAACAAATGTGTCGGGAGCATTGGCATAGCAAGCGGGGGCAGGGGCAGGACACCCCAGGTAACATACTGGAGTGTCACAGGAGGGGCTGCAAAGATAGCAGCTGCTACCTCTTAGTGAGTGCCTATTGGGTGGTAGTGCGATCTGGCCCAGAGGCATACCTAGAGGGGGATCACAGCCAGTGATGTCATGCAGGGGGTACGCAGGGGTACGCGAGTACCGGTTTCTAGGATTACAGCTGGCCCTGCCCATTCACCCACCCACTCATCGACTCCGCCCCCTGCAACATTTGAATTTCCTGCACGTTTGAGTTGCCTACACGTTCTCAGAGCCAGGAAGGCAGCGAGCGGAGCCTTGCCTTGCCACTGAAAAATGAGCTGCTCTGCGGTTTTGGAACTGTTGGGTCACTTTAACATGATGCCAGGCCTCCTTAACATGTTCTGGGGGTGCTGTGGAATACTGTTGTAACTGTTGGGTCAGTTTAAAATTGTCTGAGGCCTCAAAAAGGGCTTTTTTTCATGTCACTTCCTGCCACGACATCACTTCCGGCTTATGATGTCACTTCCGGTGGGCGGGTCCCGACACGTGCCAATCAAAAGTGAGTACCTGTTGTTAAATCATTTAGATGACACCACTGATCACAGCATTAAGTTTTGCAAGCAGACACTCCCCTTCCTCTTCCGAGCTATTCGTATCCAACGTAGCCTCCGTTTTGCTCCAGCCGCTGGGGATGGCTCCAAAGAGGAGGGGGAGCAGCTGCTTGCAAAACTGAGTGTTGTAATCCCCTTCTAGGTATGCCTCTGATCTGGCCACTGCCCCTTTCCTCTCCAAAAGCTCCTCCCCCTCCTCATTTGGGAGAACATAGAAGAGGCATCACAACATTGTGTGACACCACAATGTCAATGCCCTGGGTTCTGGGGCCTGTAGCTACGCCACTGTCTGGGAGCAAGAGCACTCTGTTCCCAGCATGCTCTGCTCAGCCTTGTGTACGTGTTGTCTGAAAAAAGCAGCTTGGCAGGGTCAAGCAGGAGACTGGGAGAAAAGGTCAGGGAGTGGGCTCACTCTGCTTCCTCTTCCTCCTTGCTTAGCTTGCATAGGTGGAAGGGCGAGCAAGAAGGATGCAGGAGAGGCAGAATGAACCTACTTTTGATTGCTCTCCTGGAAGAGGAGCATTTTGAACAGGATCATTAATTTCCCCTGCGGCTTCTTTCTCCAGCACTGCCACTGTGATGGCCTGTAGATGCAACACGCGGGGTGCTTGCTGCTGTCCAGCCAGGTGGGCAGCAGAATTATGGATGTATGTATGCCATTGCAAGTCATCAATATAGAATCGAGGTTTCAGACAGAGTTGACACAGACTGCTGAGATGGATGGTTGACTTTTCCAATAGAATTGGGGACAAAATAAGATCACTGCTGTACGGCACACTGTCTAATCTATGGATCTATCTTCTGCTTTCATGAAACGGTTCCTATTTCATCTTCCCGGTCTTGAAAGACAAATACTTATTATTCAAAAGGCAAGTAATTTTCTTTGATGAGTGGTGGTACTGAGATCTGCATATGTACATATCAAGGCAAAAGGATTGCTTTGCCCATTTCCAATTTTATGATGAATAACAAAAACGAATCAACCAATGAATAACAAAATAACAAAAATTATACTGCACTTATATGGTGCCTTTCATCATTTCAAAGGAATTGCCCAGACAGAACAATTTGATTTGTTCGAGTGCAGGTTCTTTTTTGGGTGGAAAGCATTGCCCTACAACATGTTTCCTCACAATAGAAAAAAATGTATTAAAGACGGATAGTGTAGGCTGAAACATTCAGAAGTTTCTTGTGAGCACAACTCTAACCTGGAGTTAGGCCGGTACAGTTAGGCCAGCAAAGTTTGGCCAGCACAAGGGACACTGTAAAGTATTTTTGGACCACTTTTGGAGTCAGAGAGACTGGCACATAGATGTGCGCCATCCTTTCGGACTCTGAGAGTGGTCAAAATGTGCTTTATGGTGGCCCTTGTGCCGGCCAAACTTTGTGGCCTAACTGTGAGAGCAATCCTATACTGTGCTGGATTAGCAGCCTGTGCCAAATCCAGCGCAATATAGGCGCAGTATAGCGAGCCTCCCCTGTGTGCTCCTCAGATCTGCGCCTGCTAAACAGGCCAAATTCAAGGCCTCCCTCCCTCTCGGTCCAGCATGCCTGCCAGCCCCCCCCCCCCCCCCCCAGTTCCACCCACGTCCCTCCCAGAATCGCCCTCCCCTGCCCACTCCCTCCCCCCATCCAAACATGGCACCTCCCTTGCGTTGGCCAGCCACTGATGCTGCACACCTTTTAGGATTGCTCTGTGGGCCAACCTAACTCCAGGTTAGGATTGCGTTCTGTGTGTTTCAAAGAGCTTGGGGGTGCAAACCTAACCTGGAGTTAGGCCAGCAAGCTTCAACTGGC
The DNA here is from genome assembly GCA_029204185.1 of Lerista edwardsae. Taxonomy (NCBI): domain Eukaryota; kingdom Metazoa; phylum Chordata; class Lepidosauria; order Squamata; family Scincidae; genus Lerista; species Lerista edwardsae. Next base: position 4,958,231 of record JAJKFI010000001.1, read on the forward strand.
ACAAGGGTCACCGTAACACGCATTTGGACCATAGTCGAAGTCAGGGAGGATGGAGGTTGTCTGTGTGCTGGCCTCTCTGACTCGGAAAGTGTTCCAAACATACTTTAAGATGTCCCTTGTGCTAGCCAAAATTTGCTGGCCTAACTGTGCCAGCCTAACTCCAGGTTAGGATTGTACCCTGAATGAGTCCTGGATTTAGGAGGTCTGTCTACAAATCCCTGTTCTACGTTCTGTCGTGAGGATTATCAGTACTATCACTCCTAAGTGCATTGTTCTACAACCTCATATGGAAGCATCATTATGGTGTTTCAAACCGGGGACATGGTTTGATGGTGGCAGTGGCGAGAACAACACTCCATCTCAGGTCAGAAGTGGAGCCACTCATGGTATTAATGTGCAGTCACAAATATGTTGCCATCTCTAGGAAGTGATCACTGTAGTAAACAGTGTCTTGATGGATCTTACGGGTCTTTTAGTCCTGGTGAGCAGCTATATTCCTGTTGCGATCAAATTTCTGGTAACTCGTGACCTTCTCAAATGGAAAGATAATACCCTCCCTGCTCTGTCCTTAACTTGGAAAGATCATGTTCTGGCTTCTAAAAATTTAATGAGGCTTTTTTTATAACTAAGAATGAACAAGGGGAGAGGTAAACATATCTTCAACAAAAAGCAAGTAAAACCTTTTGCACCCAAAAACTTAAATGAAGAAGAGTTTGTTTTGACCTTGCTAAATACAACTACATTGAGAGCGCAATCCTAGGCCTTTGTTGCGCTGGCACTACGCTTTTGCGTTGGTCCAGCACTGTCACAAACATGCGGTTAAGTGCATCTCTGCCAGCGCATTGGGCGCTGGACCGGCGCAAGCAGCAGTGTAGGTGCATGGGTGCCACTGCGCCTGTCAGCAGCGCCGGTTGAGCATTGGTGACGCTTGGTTGGCGCACGACTGGTTGGGCGCATCTGGTCGGGGGCATTCCAGACGCGTTCCAGACACATGCCAGGGGCGGCACAGTGGGCGGTGACGGGGGCGGTGGCACATGATGGCCGTAGTGCCAAATCCTAAACCCCATCTCCGGCCAGGGTGGCCCTGATTCGGGCCGCTGCTGTTCATGTTGACCTGCGCCTGCAAAACAGAGGCGCAGATCCAAGCAGACCCATAGGGCTGGCTGGGATTTACCCGGGTGCAAGGGGAAAACATCCCCTTGCCCTGCGCTGAGCTGCTGCTGCTTCCTGCTGGGCTTAGGATATGGCCCTGCTATGTTGGCCTTACTGTGTCAGTGCTGCTTAGGCTTGGGCTGTGAATATAATTAATTTTGAAGGTATGTCTTCCTGCCACGCGAACCCAAGGAGCTTTCTCTGCTGTACCAAAGCTTGATTCTTGCTGGTACGTTGAAGGAGATTCTGACATGGGGAAGAGCAACGCACATCACTCATTTCAATTTCAGACATATCTGTTCAAGGTCTGGTTAGCCAAGGGTAGGGTGGTGTTTTGAAAAAAAAACTTCAGTTATGGCTTTTGATGATGCTTTCCTTTTTTAAGGGCAAACGGTCCAGCACAAGCCAACAGGTTGGTCCCCTGCTAACTGGGCAAAGAGGTGCCTTTCAATGTGGTATCCTCTTAGATGTAGCAGAGGGAGAGCAACTGTCCTTTATCCCAGCATGGTGTCTTTTCCAGTGGCTTTTGCTGGGTTTTGTATTTTTTTTTTAAATATTGTGTTGTGAGCCCTTTGGGAATAGGGAACCATGTATAGATTTAGGGCCTGATCCTAGCAGGCTTAACGTGGGCAGTACACAAATACTGCCAGCATCCTTGTTGCCCTAGGTGCTGTAAAGTGCCTCCAGCACCGGTCGTAAGCCAAATCTTTTGGGCAGAAGATTTGGCCGAGAGGGTTAATGCCTCCGTTTGCCCGAAGATAACAGCTGAAGATCCAAAGGTCGTGAGCTCAAGACTACTGGAAGTCTCTGTGAGTGGCAGACCTTGCAAAAACTGCGGCTGATTAAAAAAGCTGAGTTCCAGCTGCCTTGTGTGAAGGGGAGTGTGCTGGTCAGCTGCGTCTCTGGGGGAGCAGAGAAGCCTCTTATCAGCCAGCAGAAGACAGACGGGTGGCTAAGAAAGAAGGCTAAATCCAGAAAGATCCATCTGTATGAATGTTGTTCTTGAAAGATAGAACGTTTCTGTAAATTGTAAAAACCTTCGGGTTTATGAATAAAAGTCTGCCTATGTAAACCGCCTTGAGTTACAGTCATTAGATAAATCTAGTGATCTTAAGAAAGGTGGTATATAAATGCAAGTATTATTTTTATTATTACTGCTGGTGCTGGGGTGACACCATGGTGACAACAACCCCGCACAGCCGGGAGAGTGAGTGAACTGGTTGCTAGCATTATGGGCTTTCTGGTGGGGCAGGAGGGTTGTCTGGGGTGCGGGGAAGGGAGGGGCATGGTGGGACCAGCAGAGAATCTTGCCTTGCGGCCTTACACGGAGGGTCTCGCCTCTGCGCTGGCTAAATAGCCGGCCCTGCATCCTTACCGTGAGAACGAGGACAAGCATCCCCTTCCCCCCGGAGCCTCCTGCGGTTTCCTGGCTGCCGCAGGATGCAGTGGTAGCCAGTTGGGTACTGCTGTGCTTCCTGGTGGTCGAGCAGCTCAGGATTGAGCTGGTTTTTTGCTATGTAAGCCACTTTGTGAAGCCGTTGAAAAGCAGTATATAAATATTTTTAATGTATCCTGTTTGAGTTTGGCTCGCCCACACATGGAAACAGTGACTTGATGCTACAGTCATCAAGCTGTGAGTATGTGTGGATGAACTAGCCTTGTTGGCAGTGTTTCCTGTTGCATCCCAGTATTTAGAGTGAAGCTCACAGTACATGCTATGCCAGTTGCTTGATAACTTGCAGGTTCCTAGGTGAGCAACCAACTGGCTGGGGTTATCTTGGCACATGTTTGTCTTCTGCTCGTATCTTCAAGCTTGATCTTTTCATACTTGTCTTGCTCTTCAGCTGAACAGTCATGTATGTGTAGGGTTGGTTGCAAGGAACAGACGCTACTGCCTACGATTGCTTGGCCTGCCGGAGAGGATCAGGCCTGCTCCTTAGTGCACAGGTGGAAAGCACAGGCAAACAACGGAGGAAGAAGCAGCAGTGGCTGCTCCTTCCTCTGACTGTACACCTTCTGTTTCTGGATGGTAGAGGGCAGGAACCTTTGCTCAGTGGAACATTCCAGAATTTGTGCTTGTCCACCTTCTCTCTGTGAGATGCAACAAGGAGGAGTGGACTCTATGGCACTGCTCAGACAGAATGAGAGCTGCTGCTACAGTACTCCTCCTCCTCCTCTCTCTCTCTCTCTCTCTCTCTCTCTCTCTCTCTCTCTCTCTGTATGTGTGGGCAGGACAGCAGGAAGATTGAGTCCACAGCTAGTAACAAATTGGTGTTATCCAATCCACTGTAATGGCTCCAGTCAAAACCTATAGCAGCTACACTCTGAATCTGTTGAAGTGCACAAACGTCATGAAGAGGAAACCCACATAGACTCGAAGTAATGCAATCAGTTCCCCACTATTGTTGTAACTGTGTTTCTTTGTAGCTTGTCCTCAGGCAGTTCCACCTTCTCTATTTTAACTGAACACTGTCATTGATTGGTGTCCTGCTTTTGCGCATCCAATCTGTCTAGCCTCGGCCCCTTCCTGGGGCCTCAAATCTAAGGCCACCCAGTAACCTTTAAAACCCGTTATGAAGGTTGTGTGAAAAAGTCTGCGTGTGTGCGTGCATGCATACATGTCTGTCTGTCTTCATATGTACATGTGTACAGGTATGTGACTCCGCAATCCTAAGGATTGTGCAGCATCGACACATCGTTGTTGTGTGGGTGCTATGTCGTTATGGCTGATGCTGGGGCAGTGAGCATCACCTGTGCGTTGGTGCTAATGCTCCCAGACCGGCACTAGCTATAGCGCCGGTCTGGGAGTGCGGGCAGAGAGCCGCCCGTGCACCAGCCGAACTCAGCTGGTGCAGGGACGGTTCTGGGAGGGCGGGACTGGGCGGGGGAGGGCAGTCCAGTGGGTCATCCCCAGGCTGCACAGCCCCGATTCAGGCCATGCAGTCTCCTCGGTTCTGTGGTCGTGATTTCATGGGCGCAGATCTGAGGAGCACATTGTGGAGGCTGGCGGCGCCTCTCCAGGGGCAAGGGCACAAGCTGTGTTGGATGCAGCGCCCTGCAAGCTGTCTCCCTGCAAGCTGTGTTGGATGCAG
>JAJKFI010000001.1:4967757-4982395 GCA_029204185.1 Lerista edwardsae
CTCTCTCTCTCTCTCTCTCTCTCTCTCTCTCTCTCTCTCTCTCTCTCATTTTCTTTGAGAGTGCACAAGCAAGAAATCGCTTCTTTCTGAGTAGTGGAAGTGCTGCCTCTCTCTCAGCCCCCCTACAAGCCTAGCAAGCAGGGGGTTGGGACTGTTAAGCTCCGACTGTCAAAGAATCATAGCGATTTTGCAGCACACAGCAGGGAGGCAGTAAGACTCCAAGCTGTTCTCAGTCAGGAAGGGAAGAGTTCTTTAGTCTCGCACGTTCAAACACTTCCAAGAGGAAAGGGAAGCGCAGTGCCTGTGCGGAATTTGGATCTTCACAGAGACGCACACAACACATGCTCACGTAAACACAGCAGTGTTGGAGATCACAGATACTGTAACTGAGAAAACTCTTCTGCCCCCCTAGAAGTAAACATATGCTCTGATCCTGCAAAATGCAGAACAGGGTTGGGAAAATACGGTCTGTTCTAAGGACCGATTCCTGTGGCTTTTTTGGTTTATTCGATTCTTTATTTTGCTGGATGGTTCCATCAGTCTGCATGGCATTTTAGAGCAGCGGTTCTCAAAGCCACTTTTTTAGAATGTTAATCTGTCCAGGTTCCCACCAGAAGTGAAGTCATGGCTGGAAGTGCCATCATTGTGACACCAGAGCCTGCTGCTTTCCTGAGGCTTCCCATATTTCCAGTATGGCTGCCCTAGGTGTTTCGTGACCCACTTGAAATGACCAACTGGTAGATGACTCACGGGAACGTCTTCCCCTCTGTTAGCATCATCACGTCATCCCCTGCCTCTCTGGTCCTGCTCGACTCTGTCCTGCCTAGGAGCTCTGTGGCCTCTTCCTCCTTGGCAGTATCCGCTCTAACCCCTCCTACCTGAAAGTGTTGAATTCAGAGTCCCCAGCCTCAGCCTGGCCTTGACACCACCGGGAGGAGCCATTGGCTCCATTGACCAGTGGTACTGCAAAGGCTTTGCATACAGAAAGTCCCAGATTAAGGGCCCAATTCTATCCAATGTGTCAGTGGGTGGTGCAGGGGCAGGGAACTGACACTGGGGATGCCACCCAACCCCGGGGCGGAGTGTGGGCTGGGTGCGCCACTGCCTTGCCGCTCCATTGCCACTGCATCAGCGCTGGAAGGTTGGATAGGATTGGGCCGTAAATCTCTAGTTACAAGGATCAGAGAGCAGGTGATGAGAAAGGCCCGTGTATAGGACCCTGGGGAGCTGTTGCCTAAGTTGACCAAGCTGGGCTCAGTAGATCAATGGTCCAATTCTGTGTAAGGCACTTTTGTATGTTCACCAAGAGCTGTGCCCAGATAACAGGATAAAGCTTCCTTTTGTTTTTAGTTATCTGCTGACACATGATGGGAGATTTTAGGCTCTGATGACACCATTGCAACAATTGCCTCAAAATCTCGCTGATCTGGATCCTCAACCATGCTGTATCCATGCTTTCCCACTTCCGATGGCTATGGTAGTAGCAGCAACTTGGCAGAGTGAGTGCTATGCAACTCAATGCAATTGTCAGAACAGTGATTCAAATGTTTTATAACGTGACAGAAGTTTCTGGCAAAGCTGAAATGTATGAATATATTAGGACTTAATTTTTATTTTTATTTTTGTTTTGAAAATGGGATTGCAATCCAAATACTTTAGTGCAAAGGGGATGAATAAATAATGCTGCTGACGTCTGCAGAAGTGGCTGATGGCAGCGCGTGAGCTTTGGCTCTTAGGGGCTCAGTGAGATGTGCTTGTATTTAGAGGGATTGCAAAGCATGGTGATCTGTTTCAGTTGTGTGCCGTGCCAAAGAGTTCAGGTGACTTCAGCATCTCTGATTGCTTATTTTACCAGGCTATTTCTTTTATGATAACCAAAGCAATTATAGCTTCTTAACTGGAGAAGTTTCAAATTCAGCCAGAAATGCACATAACGTTTTTTTTCCGGAGCAATGTACATGTTTTAAAGGAACTTTTCATATTAAAGTAAGCTGGAAACAGCCAAGCTTTTACAGGAGAAATACTATCCTTATCATTAGTATTTTATTGCATGAAAATGATCTGTGGCTAGGCTTTTATAAAGCAGGATCTTAACTTTTAGCTTGCATGATGTTTTTGCACATCTTTGTTGCAGTCTGGATTGATGTGACTGGTGCTCAGATTGTACACAAAAACATTACAGCATCTGTTTGCCGTAGTCTAGGTCTGTGGGCCACTAAGCCATTCATAGCTCACTAGCCCATGCATGTATCATAGCCTGCCAGGTGATTTGACAGTCCTCTCTTGCTTTCACAGTCTTAGGTCCCTATGCAAAGAGCCCTATTGTCGGCAGTACATATGAACCGCGAGCTAAAAGTGTTGTAAATGTGCCATAAAGCAGAGTTATTTAAACTTTTTAGACCGGGACCAACTTCTTAGAATGGCACTCGTGTTGGGACCCACCAGAAGTGATGTCATTAACCTGGAAGTGATGTCGTGGCAGGAAGTGACATCATCAGTCAGGAAGTGCTATCATTGCAACATAATAAAATGACACTCCTGAAATGCAAATTGGCATTCGTGGACTGCAGCAATTGTGCAACCATGAAACATCCCTGACAGAAAGCAAGACTGGGACAAAATACGATGTAGAAGCACTGAACTAAAAATAAAAATTTAAAAAACCCTCACTTGAAAATTCAAACTTAACACTTACAAAAGGAATTTAGCAATAGTAAGGTCTGCAGTTTCCAGGATGGCTGCTCCCAGCTTTTCGCGACCCACCTGACATCAGGTCGCAATCTACCAAGTGGGTCCCGACCCACAGTTTGAATAACACTGCTATAAAGCGCTTTGCGACATCCAGAAAAGAGGGAGTGCTGGCACTGGGCCGGCGCTAGTGTGTACCTGAGCACTGCAAGGAGGGGCTGTCAGTGCTCCAGCAGTGCTGGCGACCCACTGATTGGAGTGGGGGAAGGTGGGGAAGGTGGGCATGTGGGAGGGCAGGGCTAGGGAACGGGGTGATGCCCTTCCCAGGCCTGGCCAGCCCTACCTGGGCCTCTCAGTTTTGGCTGGTGCAGATTCCAGTAGCCACATAGGGGAGGCTGGATTTTTATCCGAGGTGAAGAGGACAAAATCTGCCAACTCCGAATTACGCCCCAGGCACCTCCTAACTGGGGCTGGATGTGGCACAGGAGGTCAGCCTGCCTATTCCAGGCCTGGTCATTGGGCTGCGAATCATTAAATGGTGATGCCAATAAAAGTTTCTGATCTGATCATTGAATGGAATATGTGGTTGCTTGGAAAGAATCTGTCCCTTGTGTTGGTCAATATGTGCTGCTTCCTTTCCAATCTTGGAGATCTCTGCCTTCCCTGAGCCATCACGTTTTAGCCATGACTTTCCTGTAACCTCATTCACAATTCATTGCTGCAGTTTTGACATCTTTCATATTTCACTGAGACAAGTTCTCTACTTCTGAATATCAAATATATAAAAAAAAGCCCTGTTGTGTGATGCTTATCTTGTTTAGGAATCATCATTATAACACCGTGAACTGAAATTGTTAGAATGAATGACTGCTGTTCTTGTTGGAAAATGACAAAGAAATGCAGTAATGCCGTCATTTTCCAGGCATTGTTGTTACGTTCACTGGCATCTTATCTCTTGACAGAGGCTATATTTGGTATTCTTATTTATTTTCTGTAGTAGAATGATATTTCTTCAAGTAGTTTGTAAATGGAAACAATACTTCCTTTTTTCTTAATGCAATGCTCATCAAAATACCAATTTCTGTGATACTACACTCACATTCTAGGGTTTCACGCATTAAATAAGCTTACAAACTTTTGTTCGATCAAGCCAAACGTTTCCTTTATTGGTAAATAATAAAACCAAAATTGGTATTTTGATACAACTATAAAAATACAATTTAACAATTGCTCAACTAAATAGCAAATATAGAAAGAAAAATAAAGGAAAAGAAAAAAGGGGGAAATTTTGTGTATATGGTGAGTAAACATAGCTAATAACCTCATAACATAGCTAATAACATAGCTAATAATAATAAAAATGCATATTGGTAAATAATTTGGATATAAATTTCTTTAAAAAGGCTTCCAAAAATCCAGAACCATATCCATATGCAATTGTCTTCTATAAGCCATTGATTTAATATTGACAGTTAAAATATCCTTAGTCCACTGAAAAAATAGTAGGAGGGCACTTGACTTCCCAACATTTCAGTAATATTTTAGCTGCTGTAAGTGCGCAGAGTCCATTTCTATTGTCCTTCAGATGGCTTTCATACAAGAGGCAGATAATTCAAGAGAACTTGCATACCTACAAACAACAATTGTTTTAATACCTGCTTGATACAACTAATAACCTTAATTCAAAAAGATAGTATCACTATACTAAACCAAAACACATGCCTAACTGAGGCTTCAAAATAGCCAAAGTGTCAAGTTCCTTGATAAGCCCCCTTACATTTTAGAGTCCAATAAACTCTAAAAAATGTTTTTTTTCTCTCCCCACTGAATTAGTTGCCGTTTACAATCCATAGATCAGTGTTATTCAAATTGTGGGCCGGGACCCATTTGGTGGGTCGCAACCTGATGTCAGGTGGGTTGCGGAAAGCTGGGAGCAGCCATCTTGGAAACTGCAGACCTTACTCTTGTTATGTTCCTTTAGTGAATGTTAACAGTTTGAATTTTCAAGTGAAGGTTTTTTAAAATTTTGTTATTAGTTCAGTGCTTTTACATATTATGTTGTCCTAATCTTGCTTTCTGTCAGGGATGTTTAATAGTTGTATAATTGCTGCAGTCCACAAGTGCCAATCTGCATTTCAGGAGTGTCATTTTATTATGTTGCAATGACAGCACTTCCTGCTTGATGATGTCACTTCCTGCCGCAACATCACTTCCAGGTTAATGACATCACTTCCGGTGGGTCCCAACATGAGTGCCATTCTAAAAAGTGGGTCCCTGTCTAAAAAGTTTGAATGCCACTGCCATAGATACTAAAGTGATAGAAGCTAACACTTTTTTCATTTCAATATGTAAAATAGGGCATTCTAGTTCTTTGTTCCATGCTTCTCTGACACTACAAGTGTCATATTTATTAACAGCCCAATCCTAAGCTGCCCAGTGCCCAGAGGAGCAGCGGAACCGAATAACTATTGCTGCATGTTGTATGCAAACTGTGGCAGCCACCAGGTCTCAGGGGAAGGGGACATTTATACCCCTTATCCCTTGTTCCAGCCCTCACAATGGGGCTACTTGAGTCTGTCTTGGCCAGTGGAGACTGGATAAGGCCTATGTTGGGCTGTCTGGCATGGCGCAGGGTTCAGCGTCTGGTGGTGGAGGCCACTGCCGCTCCCACACCCTACCCGGTCCTGATCCTCCCCTCTCCCTGCCCAGCTTGCCCTGTCCACATCTCCCCTGCCCCGAGAACCACTTACTGCTGGTCTGTGCTGCTGGAGCACTAGCCGGCCTCCTGCCTGGTTCTGAGGCCCAGGGCTGACTGAGGCTGGCCCAGCAACAGCGCTGCTTACTTGTGCTGTGTCACAAATGTGCTTTATGTGCTTTAAACATGCTTTACTGATCTAATAGCCTTTTTTTTTTCTTAGTAAATTCAGTAAGCATTTCTAGAATTCCACCAAGCCAAACATGACACAGCAGCCATTGTGTTGATGAACCTTGCTATGTGCCTATGGGTCAAACCATGCATTCTAGAAAGCACATACTTAGCATTTCCATGCTTGGTTTTCAATAGCAAATAGGTGGATCCCCTCAACCCTGCAGACTAGGTCCGCGGCAGGAGGTAGGGGGCGGTGCTCATCTCCGTTTCTAAGCTGAAGAGCTGGCGTTTGTCTGAGGACAAGCTTCCGTGGTCATATGGCCAGCATGACTATACGCCGTAGCGCATGGAATGCCGTTACCTTCCCACCGAAGTGGTACCTATTTATCTACTCGCATTTTTAGGTGCTTTCAAACTGCTAGATTGGCAGGAGCTTGGTCACCTGGTCTCGAACTCCCAACCTTCTGGTCAGAAAGCCCAGCAGCAGCGGTTTAACCCGCAGCGCCACCACATCCCAATCTGCTATATCCCAATATGGATCTGCCATAGCTTGATTCAGATCAGCCCATCTGCTGTGGCTGGTGTTTGTCAAGGAAAAAGTCGCACTAATGCCAGTGGATGCTTTTGTCTCTTGACATATTGCAGCTCTAGAAACCACCAATCCAGCCTGGGCAAAATGGCATTAAATCCCCCTTCTCCCAATCATGATCCTGATCCAGCTGTTATTTATTGTTAAAAAGATGGAAGTTCCAAGCATGCACTTTCTGAAATATGTGGTTTGACCTTGAAACAAGAGGACTGTTGAGCTCCAAGAGGCCACAGTATGTAGTGGAGAAAATTGAGTAGGAGCTGTGCTGGTTTGGCTAGCCCCACTGGTCAGTCCTGTTCTAATGCAGCTGATAATGTCCATTTCATATAGGACAATGCAATGGATCAGTGCACTGATTTACTCTGGCACCATTTACATTTAGGGTAATAGAATCTGTAATAGAATAGATTGTTTCAGCCAAGGGAAGTAAGTTAGACAGCTGACACCAAAAGAAAGACACCCAAAGAAACAGAGAGCCATCATTTGTGGGCTCACTTACAGTGCAAGCCTGTGCATGTCTACCCAGAAGTAAATTTTGTTGCGTTCAATGGGACCTACTCCCAGCCTTAATGTGACATCATAATTTCAGATATACTCACTTCTTTTGCATCGGACTCAAGCCACTACTCAAAACAAGATGTTGGGAGAAAATAATGCAATTACTATATGAGGTGTATGAATTCTGCCTTTTCTTCTCCCACATTGCTTAAGTAGAAGGAATGGCCCATTTCCATAGAGTTTGTGTAAATTCTTGAACTTCAGGAAGATAGCAGCAACAGTATCATGGACCTGAACAGGGGCCTCTTTTGCACACCTGGGCATCAGGCCAAACAATACCAGGCACAAGTGTAAACCTACAATCATTCTATAACAACACTTTTCTTCTTTGTTTGCAAGATATAACACTCTGTCCCACTCACTCACACACTCAGTCACACACACACACCCATTGCTGCAGGTGGTGTTTCTGTCTGCCATAAATTTATGTAATTACTTGAAATGTCTTATCAATAATTCAATTATTCCATTAGTTTTACATTAAGGAATAAATAGGGTTAATGCATGTATAATTAATCTGCCCATAAACTAAATAGTTTAAAATGCATTTTTTTTTTCTGGCTTAAAGTGGTAATAGCTTATAAAATGTGAAAACTGTAATAACTCAAATCACCTGTACCCTAATATGTCCCAGAAGGTAGAGCATATAGAAGATGAACTGTGATGCAGTCCACAAGAATAAGGTAATTCAGCTGTGACTCCTGTAAGATGTGGGGTGAAGCATTCCTGATTAAAAATCAGAGTTTGGTTATTTTATTAGTATGATATATAGCAATATAGGTCTGCTGTATGACAACTTTCAACAGTCAGTGCCTATAGGCAGTATTTGTTATATATGTTCTACACAAGGAGTCTCACACATAACATAAGGCCCGTGGGTCAGATGCGGCCCCCAGAAGCAATTTATCCGGCCCCTGTTATAAATTGGGCTTTTCCAGCTTGATAATTGGCTCTCTCATATCTTGAAATTATGAACAAGATTTGCACATTTTCTCTTCCATCATTTTCAGCTAATGAGTTTCTATGTGAGAACAACGTACTTATTTCTGGCCATCGTTCTGCTTAATGATGCCACTTCCTGCTTAATGATGCCACTTCCGGCCCTCAGCAAGCACTGTGAATGCTATTCGGCCCACTACATGAATTAGCTTGACGCCCCTCTTCTACACATTATGTAGAATGGGCTTGCAGAATTCTAGACTGTACCATATTGCAGATTGCAGATCAGGAGCACTATATATTTCTAAGGTTCCTCCATTTAGAACACGCTCTGCATATCATACATTAGGGAGAAAGTACTACATTTCCCCCTCATGTGTGATGTTTTATTAGGCCATGTTGAAAACATGTGATGGTTTATTAGGGTTTGCAGTGAATATCAGTGTTTCTCAAACTGTGGGTTGGAACCCACTTAGTGAATCACAATCGGATGTCAGGTGGATCTCAGAAGGCTGGGAGCAGCCATCTTGGAAGCTGCAGACCTTACTCTTGCTACATTCCTTTTGTGAGTGTTAACAGTTTGAATTTTCAAGTGAGGTTTTTTTCCTCAATTGTTTTTAATTCAGTGCTTTTACATCATATTTTGTCCTAATCTTGCTTTCAGTCAGGGCTGTTTCATGGTTGTGCAATTGCTGCAGTCCAAGAATGCCAGTTTGCATTCCAGGAATGTCATTTGATTACATCACAATGACAACACTTCCTGTTTGATGATGCCATTTCCACCCATTACATCACTTCCAGGTTAACGATATCACTTCCGGTGGGTCCCAACATGAGTGCCATTCTAAAAAGTGGGTCCCTGTCTAAAAATTTTGAGAACCACTTTCATAGAGAATTTTCAAGGGAAGTAAACTGACTTGATGTGTTACACATGAAAGGTCTCAGGAGTTTTTTGTTTTTTTATATCCCTACACGCAGGTGATGGGAAGTTCAGAGATTGTGCTCATACATACTCACATGTCTATGCTTGGGCCTTGGTACATATAGTTACACACGTATACATACATATAGCTACGTACAAATCATATGCCTCATATTCATACCTTATATCAGGGGTCCCCAACATTTTTTCACTTGCCTACTTGGCCCATTTCCATACATTGTACCCCTCATATTAGCAAAATATTTTGCTGTTAACACAGACCTGCCTTTTATGCCATTATTCTTTTTTTTAGTATACCTAAAGGTCCTGGAAAATACCACTGCCCTATATGAATCATGAAGCACAGTTTCATTGTTTCACAGCAGCAATTCCACAGCTAAAGTCAAACACATTCCAGAATATTCCAGCCAAGGGAATGTTTATGAAAGGGCCTTGACTTTGCCTATACTTGGCTGGTGATACATTTGTTGAATTGGTCTTGTCAATCAGCCATGGGTTTTTGCTTGCCAAGACTGGGAAATAAGGGATAAGACTAGAGAAAGGGACCAAAAAAGGAAATGATATGAAGAAGAGATGAGAGAAAAATGTTTACATAGGACTATAAAACAGGGGTATCAAACACAAAACCTGTGGGCTAGATGCAGACCCTGGAAGTGCTTTATCCAGCCTCCATTACAATTGGACTCTCCCAGAGCCACCCTTTCATCAGAGCCACTTCTGTTGAGGCTCTTGGGGGGGAAAGATGGAAAGAGGTCTCACAAGGCAAGGAAATCTACAGGGCAAGGGACAGATAGAGGAGTGAGATAATCCTCCCCCAGCATCAGTGATGTCATTCAGGGGGAATGGACCAGAACGGGCGTTCCGGATCCTAACGGGCTCCGTGGCTGGTTCCGGGTTCCCGACAAGTGCCAATCAAAAGTGAGTTCCTGTTCCTAAATCATTTGAATGACACCACTGCCCAGCATTATAATTTGGCTCTCATAGCATGAAAATGTGATCAATTTTCCATCATTGGCAGCTGAGTTTCTATATGAGACTAAAGTGCTTATCTGGTCATCATCTGCATAATGACATCACTTCCTGTTTAAAGATGTCACTTCTGACCCTCAGCAGGTGCCACTAATGCTATTCAGTCCCCAATATGAAACAAGTTTGGCAACCCTGCTATAAAAAGTGGAGGCCAAGGCATGAAACAGCAGTTGGGTCCTTGGGTTGACTGGGTGTTGTGTCTCTGTAATATCTCTCTTGTTGCCAGGTGCATAGACAATAAAAGAGATACCACTTACTAATGGCCCAATCCTGAGGCCCACAGTGCCAGCGATATGTGTGCATTGCCAGCTAAAAGTGTTGTGAATGTGCCAGAAAGTATGTTTGTAATACTACGTGAGCAGATAACTAGTCAGTACCCGGCCTCAACACTGAACAGGAAGAACTCCAGCAACTCCAGCAAACGGTAAGCCATTTCAGAGCTGCAGAAACGGGGAGGGAGTGGAGCTGGCAGGTCTGCGAGGGGCTGGGATGGCTTCTGCCACTGCTTCCTGAACTGCCTCTGGAGCTGGGGGGCCTAATGTGGGCCTTCTTAGTTCTACGTCCATTCAAACACAGGCACAGAGCTGAGCAGGCCCATTGCCACTAGCAAACGCTCCCTTCCCTCAAAGAGACCCTGGCAGTAGCATGGGCAGGGTCAGGTGTTTGGCTCTGCTGCTCCTCTGGGCACTAGAGCCCTTAGGATTGGGATGCTCGAGCTTCAATTCGGCTGACTTAGCAAAGAACCTGAGAAATCTCAGACAGAGGAAACATTTTACAGAAGCACTCAAAAATATGTTCAACCCTGACACTAGATGTGCTGTCTAAAATGGATTAAGGTATGTGCAATGTATTATGTACCATCCATCCTCATGTAGGAGTAATGCACACCTGCAGAGGGATTGCTGAAAGGCTCAAGGGATCGCTGTTTCTTCTCTTGGGATCACCCATACAGCTTGTTGTGCCATTCATTCTTTATTTGAGATTTTTTCACCTCGCCTTTCCCTCGCTACTATTGGTGCCCAAGGCGGGTTACATAAAACAGATTAAAAACTATCATCCGAAAACAATGCAGTAATAAAACAGCAAAAGAAACCCCAGAGGCAGCAGAAAGTCAGAAACACATCAAAATATATTAGAGAATAAAAAACAACATAACATAGCAGCGCAAATAAAGTAAAATAAAAACAGCAATCAATGATAACACAACCATAAAAGACAGCTATTAAAAATGGCAATAAAAGCAGGCAAAAAATTTAAACAAAAAAAATCTCAGTACAATATGAAAATCCCGTGAACCAGCACTACAGAAACACCAACCAAATGAAAAATGTTTTTAGCCCCCACTGGGACACTTCAAGGGAGGGGGCAGTTTGTTACTCAGGGCCCATGAGAAGCGTGTGCAGATTGAACATCAGACCTGAGCCCAGGGCCAAAAAAGGAGCCTAGAAGCCAAAGAAGGGGAGCCTGAAATGTTGTAGAAACTCATAAAATCTTTTCATATATTATGTGAAGACGAGCATGAACATTTTGGGCAACCCTATGTAGTTTTAATGGAAGTAAAGAAATGGAAGCAGTGACAGACTTTATTTTCCTGGGCTCCAAGATCACCGCAGAGGTGCCTGCAGCCCTGAAATTGGAAGACGTTTACTTCTTGGGAGGAAAGCTATGGCAAACCTAGACAACTTAATAAAAAGCCGAGACATCACCCTGCCAACAAAGGTTCGCATAGTCAAAGCTATAGTTTTCCCAGTAGCAATGTATGGATGTGAGAGCTGGACCATAAGAAAGGCAGAGCGCCGAAGAATTATGGTGGTGGAGAAGACTCTTGAGAGTCCCCTGGACTGCAAGGAGATCCAAACGGTCAATCCTCCAGGAAGTCAAGCCTGATTGCTCCCTGGAAGGACAATTACTGAAGCTGAAGCTCAAGTACTTTGGCCACCTCATGAGAAGAGAGGACTCTTTAGAAAAGACCCTCATGCTGGGAAAGATGGAAGGCATTAGAGGAGAAGGGGGCGGCAGAGGATTAGATAGTGTAACCGAAGCAATGGACATGAAATTGGGCGAACTCCGGAAGCTAGTGGAGGACAGGGAGGCCTGGTGTGCTGTGGTCCAAGGGGTCGCGAAGAGTCGGACACGACTTAGCGACTGAACAAAAACAAATGTAGTTTTATATAATTCTTACAAATTCTGTTCCAAACATTGTATGGAATTATGATCCAATGGGGAAAGGAAGAGGACCAAAAGAAACTGGTTTCTGATAACATTCCTCTCAGAGGCCCTGCAGTTCCTCATTCCCACGCAGGGCAGCCTTTTAAAGGCTCTGTGGGGAAAGAGTCCTGGAGACAAGTAGGTGGCAAGCAAAAAAGCCAAAACTATCCTTATTTTTTCCTTCAGGCGCCTACTGGGCTGTGCACCAGAGAACAGCCAGACAGGGAGTCAGGGCTGAAGGACTTTGTTGGCAGCAGTTGTGGAGCAGGCTGTGCTGGGGCAGCCACTTCCAGGAGGAAAGCCCAGTCAGACAGCCAGACGGGGTGAGCGGAAGCAAAAAACAATGGCTGCTGCTCTGCCAGCACTCTGGTGGCCAGAATATGGGGTGAGGGAGGCTTGCTTCCACTGACCCCCTTTCCCATTCCTAGAAATCTCTAACAATATTTCTTAGGGGAAAAGGAGGGCTGAATGGGACCAGAATTGACCAATAGCTTTCTGGAATAGGAACCTTCCAGCCCCTCGTGAGGCAATCATAAGTGGAGACATTACTTGAAAAGGATTACTGTATTTCCCCATGTATAACACACACCAATATATAAGACGCACCTTAATTTTGGGGCCGGAAATTTTAAAAAAATGTTCGCTCCCCTTTCCTGGAGGGGCTGCTGCGTGTGGAGTTGTCCTCCCCTGAGCCCCAGAGCGCGAAGCAAATGGGTGCGCGTCGACTCCTTCGCCCTCAGCTCCTCCGGCTGGAGGGCTCTCCCCTGGCAGAGGCTGCAGAGGACTGCTTGCTCAGCGCGCAGCTCCCTCCCAGCCCTGTTTCACCCGCGTCCAAGCGCCCGGCCTGCAGAGAGAGGGCGCACGAGACGGTCCCGGGATTGGGAAACTACAGAAGCAGCCGCAGCCACTGCACGGAGAACGTTTCGCAGCGGAGGAGCCGGGAAGGCAAGTTAGCAGGCAAGCTGTCCTCCACAGCCTCTGCCAGGGGAGAGCCCTCCAGCCGGAGGAGCTGAGGGCAGAGTCAAGCTGCAGTCCCGCGATCACACCCCTTGTATAACATGCACCCAGTTTTTAGACCCCACATTTTTGGGAAAAAGGTGCGTGTTATACATGGGGAAATACGGTATGTGCCTGGTATGGGAGCAAACTCCGCGTTCTCTTTATCAGAGTTTTGAAAAAGTGCTTAGAAACTTATGGTCTGAGCAAAGGGAGAAATGAGTTTGTGCAGGAAAGACAAAGAAAAGGGAGAGGGAAGACCAATGGCAGAGATTGTATACAGTCTCTTTACTGTATATGCAACCTTGCTATCTGCAACCTTGCTTATCTGCAAGGAGCAGAATTACTACTTTTCTCATTATCTGCACCTCTATCCTTGTTATCCACTATGCAGACCTTCCAAAAGCTACAGGGACCCTCCGAATGTCACCTGTGACTAGCGCTGATCCCTTTAAAATGGCTGGCAGAAGCATCCGCTGGCCATTTTTTCAGGGGTCCATGCTGGTTGCAGGTGCCATTCTAAAGATCCCTGAAGTCTCTGGAAGGTCTCTGCAGCATTCAGAGATCTTTTGGCACTTCCTGCTGCACTTTGCTGGTTTCTTGAGGGTCTCTGCTGGATTCTTCTGATAAGATACCCCTTGCACCTAACCCCATTGATCCCATAGGATCAATGATTCGTTATCTGAGAATTTGTTATCCACGAGGATTTCCTTGAAACCGAACCCTAGCCTATTATGCGGATTGATTGTATTTGTCAGTGATGTGTAATGGGTCTGCTGGGCTGAGGGACTACATTTCCCAACAGGAACTGCTGTGATCAGGACTCTGACCCTGAAAGTGGGAGGAGGCCTTGTTGGAAGGCTGGAAAAAGGAGGGAAACCCAAAAAGGTTAGATGGACAGGAGAGGACATCCCTTAAGAAGATATAGGAGAAAACTGAGGCCAGGGGGCAGCCATGTTGGCGTACTCAAAACAATCCTTATTCCAAGCATTTCAGATTGCTTTTTTGGTAGTGTTTAGGACTGAATAATTTACTCCTGAAATAAAAACTTACCAAAATAACAATGTGTGATCGTGTAGAAACATCAGTGGTAACCATATTATGAGTTAATATGCAATTCCAAGGTTTAATTCTGCGTAATTATATTACTGAACATACCAGACGAAATGCTACTTGCTGTCTATTTAAACTCAGATTGCACTGTTTTGACAGACTTATTTTTTGAAATCTACACAACCAAAAATAAAGTGTGAACGGAAGGAAAGAAAAAAAGGGGAGGGTGGGCAAAAATTAGATAAATATGTAGGAAAATTACATTAAAATCTCTCAATGTATAACACAAGCAGTTGTCAATATGAGAGGAATTCTTTTTTACTTCTAGGCTATTAAGAGTATTTTTTTAAACTTCTACACTCACCCAGAACAGAACAAATTCTGTTAATGTTCAGAATTTCGAAAATATTACAGTAGAAGTATAGGGAAATGCGCTGCTTAGAAGGTTGTGGGCAGTGATTATTCGGATGCGCATCGGAATGATGTACCTATATTATTTGGAAGCATGATCAAATGTGTCGTCTTACTGACATGCACATAACATTTGGTGTAAAATTCACAACAACAACAGTTCCGCTTTCGGTAATGTAATATATTCAGATGAGCGGCCAAATGTGTAGTCTTACTGGCGTGCAAACCAAACATTTTGTATCCGAAAAATCACTGCTGAAGGTTGTGTGTGGATTGAGTTCCTTTTACTTCTTCATACCTACTTCAGTTTGTGAAGGGTTGCATACTTTAGGAAGTAATATTTTTCAGTAGCAAT
>JAJKFI010000001.1:4982405-4994840 GCA_029204185.1 Lerista edwardsae
GCAGAACACGCAGGCATTATTAAAGACGTTGCGATTCACTTTTACACACGTGCAGGGAGAGTTTTATTAGTGAATTCACGGCAATCCTTCTTGGCGGGAAAGATCTGCATCAGCCATATTTGTATACCCATGGCTTCAAGAAAATAATACCATGTCGTCTCCAGTTATTCTACCTCTATGGGGAAACCTGAAGGCCAGAGCCCAGGGTGAGAGGGAAGGCCCACGAGCAGGTGGGTGAAGGCCTAGCGAGGAAGGGGAGTGGCAAGTTTTTTTTACTGTAGAGAGGAAGGAAATGGAACTGTGCATTTAGGGAGGCCCAGAAGAAAAGGGCCTGCTGCTCCTGTGAAGAGAGGCCTTTGTTGGACTGGCAGCCACAGGAGCCTGGTTAAGGACCTCATGCAGCCCCCTTTCATTCTTATTCCAACCGCTGCAGAAATTGCCACTCCCCCCCCCCCCGCCAGCCTGAACCTGGGTGCAGGTGAGCTCACCAGGGAAGGCCTGGGTGCAGGTGAGCGAAGGCCCAGTGGCAGGTTCTTGATTGCAGAGAGAGAAAGGAACAGGGCTATGGATCTGTGATTGCTTAGACTCTGCTACAGGAGCCTGGAAAATAAGGGCCTGCTGGACTATCCTTGTCCTCCTCGCTTCTGTGAAGTGAGGCCTGTGTTGGACTGGCAGCCACACATACGTGGCTAAGGACCTTCTGCAGCCCCCTTTGGCGATCTTAATCCTATTCCCCTCCCCAGTGATTTCCAGGACCCCAAGGCCTTGCATTTCTTATTAAACTATCTCTTCTCGTGAGCCAGATATCAGGGTGATTGTTGGAACCCCCAGAGGCAAAGCTCCTCTCTCAACTTTCCTCACAGCCAAGACTGACTCTTCATTTGAAGCTAGTTAGGACTAAGAGCAAACTGTACATTCCTCACCACGGCCATCACCACAAGTAGCTGAAAGGAATTCATGAAGCAGGTATACAAGGTTAAAAATTCATACTATACTGGTAAAGTGTTTCTTTCTCTTCCTGACAGATACTGGAATCCAAATGAAAACCAAAACCTGTAGAAGAACTGAAATGGCTGTCAGTTGCCCAGTCCAGGTAAGTGAGATTTTCAGGGAACAACCTGCACTTCTCTTGTAACATTCCCAGCTGCAGCAATTTGGCCTCAGTCTGCACTGCACTTGTTCCCTTTCTATTACCCTCCTTGTCTTTCCCCTCTCCCTGCATCCCAAAATCTTAACTTTCTCCTCCAGGATTCATCTGGAAAGCCCAACTAATCTACCTATACTACATCTTTCTCCCCCTGCATTTTCCTGTCTCTGTGCCTCTCCTTCAGAGGAGTATCTCCCTTGTTTTTCTCATCCTCCCAGCTGCTTTCATTAGCAGTTGCATCCTTGGTCCTGTAGCCACCCGGGCAATGGCAGGACCACCACTGTTCCTTAGGGCTCCTATGTGTGTGCATGTTGGTGTTCAGAGTCCCCCTGTATATTTCCAGGGTGAGTGTGCTGGAATAGAGAATTCAAACTGAAACCCATTTTGGTTCTAAAGTAAATTCTGGCGCACCTTAATTCTTGTTGGAGTATGTAGACTTGCCATTATTTTCAACACAGGATCCCTACACACCATGGATTTCCCCGGTGGTGTCATTCTATAATGAACTACTGGAACGCAGGCGGGACTTACCCCTTGATTGACAGGGGCCCCGTGACGTGTCGCCGCCTGCTGTTCCGCCGCGGAGGGCTTCTTCCGGGTGGCGCGCCCCTCCGCGGCTCTCCGCAGCACCCAGCGCGCCACCCAGGCAAGCGGGCACCCCCTCCGAAGCCAGGGGTGCCCGCGCGGGGCTCGGAACGGTGGCGATGCGTCAGAACCGCGCAGCCAATCACGCGGTAAGTCCCGCCCACCGTTCCGTTAGTTCATTATAGAATGACACCAATGGATTTCCCCCCTTGGGTGCACATGTTGCACATATTTTTTAAAAAGCACTGCTGGTAATAGTCTGGGGGCTCAGGTGGGTTAATACCCACCTGGACAAGCCTCTGCTGCAGCCAGAGCAACAGAAAGTGACGTACAGGTTTTTGAAAGTGGGAAAGATGATAGGAATTATAATGTGTGAAAGTAGCTACACAGTGCCCAAGGTTCTCAGACCTGGGTCTGCTTTCCTGGGAATACACCCCATTGGAAGCTCACTTCTGTTTGCACGTATAGGATTGTGGTGTCTATTTTGGGGACTGGAATGGAAGTAAAGGATCCTCAGAGAACGCCTTTCAGGAAATTAGGAATCTTCATCTCGAAGCCCAAAAGGTAGACATGCAAAGTTGAGAGGGAATGTGTGTGAGAATGTGTTTTCAAACTTAGATGTGGTCCTTTCAGGGAAACTAGAATACACTTCTCTCCTTGGATTGCAGTCATGACCTAGGCTGACTTGCTAACTGGGCATTTCTCCTTTTTCTCAGAGCCCAACTTCATTTGCAGATGTAGCTTTATATTTCAGCCACGAAGAGTGGGTTCTGCTGAGTCCATACCAAAGATGCCTGTATGAATCAGTCATGATGGAGAATCATGAACATGTGACCTCTGTAGGTAAGGAGGATCTTTTGGCCCTTAATTTATAGATGTACCAGTTAGGAACCTCTGCTCCATGGGGTATTTCCAAGGGCAGTTGGTGGCCAGGATGCATGACTTGGGCATGGCTGTTGCAGCATCTGGTAACATCCTTCCCTTCTGGCCATATCTGGGTCTCTTGATGAAGAGTGTGACCCCAACCTGGGCACATGGTGTCATAAATTAGCTGGGAGTCCCTTTACTTGGCTGCCCTTTGGAGAAGGTGGGTGTGTTTCGAAGGGCACTTCCCCCTGTGTTTAGGCTCTCCTTCTGTGTACATAACCTGCTCACAAGAGAAACAGCATAAATATTCCTGCATGAATAACTAACTGGCATTGAGATCTCAGATGGGAGAGCAGAGGGGGACAGATGTCTCTGGTGATTTGGAACTCATTCATGTAGAACGTACAGGGATGAAAAATGTCTTCCCTTCTGGAAGGGGTTGGAGACTAGCCCAAACATACTTTACTGTGGCCCTTGTGCCAGCCAAACTTCGCTGGCTTAACTGCCAGCCAAACTCCACGTTAGGATTGTGCCCTGAGATTTCTTTGCCTCTAAAGAAGCAAAACATAATTTCAGTGGAGCCACTTACAGTTAAAGGTTGCTGTGGCTTTTTTGGGCCCTGATTCTGATCAGACAAAAAAAGGCTTATGACTTCCTGTCACCAACCCTGGAGTTCAGGCTGGGCTGGTTCAGCCTTCGTGGGCCAGTGGTTGGGGAGCACCAAGGATGCAGGCAGAGGAGCACCCAAAGGAAGAAATACCACCACCATTGCCATTCCTGGTTGGACGAGCCATCCCCATTCTTCAAGTGTATAGGGCAGCTTATGTCATGCTAGTGAGACTGGAAGAGCTGGTCACTGTGGCTGCTGGCTTCAAATGGGGCTGAGTGGATTTCCTGCGTGGTTACTCTTCAAGCAGTAGCTACTACAGGAAAGACAAAGCTTCTCGGAAGCCTTCCCCTGCTCATCCCTGGCTTGTTCCTCACCCAGAGGAGGTCCCAAGGGAGCTCCAGGGCATATGATGTGAGGCCATCACAGTCTCCAGATGGGCCATGCAAAGTGCTACTGCTGTCCACCTTGTGGCGGTGGGGCCAAGCCCAGCGGCAGCAGCTCTGTGACCCCAATGCAGAACCTGTGAAGGCTAACCCCAACCCAGGGGGAAAAACCTGGACTCAAGAGGACCCTCTGCAGCCCCCCTCTATCCAGGACCAATACCCGGAGTCCAACTGGCCCACATTGTCCCAAAGGAGGCCCTTGTACCTAGGGAAAGAAAGTAAAGCAGTTACTATTAAGACGTAAGGCAGGCACTATGACATAACAGAGTCCTGGTCATCTGGATGAATCTAAAACTATTCATGAGATTAAAATGGCTTCAAGCATCTGCTGCTGGTCTGGATCCTTATCCAGATGATGAGGGGGAACTCAGGAGGTCGTGGCCATGCTCCATAGATCCCTATTAGACACTCCGCGGCCCCCTGACTCGAGTGCTGGGTGTCATGGATATCATACTTCCCCAACTAGATGCAGTTTCTTCATTTGGTGTCTTACTGTATTTTTTTTTCTTACGTCAACAGCATCAGTTTGGGAGAAGATTGGAAGAAAGAGAGAGCAAACTCAGGCTTATCAACAAAGAGCCCACACAGGGGAGAAGCCCTGTAAGTGCCAGGAGTGTGGAAAGGGCTTCAGTCAGAGTTGTGTACTTAAGATCCATCAGAGGACTCACACAGGGGAGAAGCCCTATAAGTGCCAGGAGTGTGGAAATAGCTTCAGTCATAGTAGTGTACTTAAGATCTACCAAAGAAGCCACTCAGGAGAGAAAACTTATACAGCTTAGAAGTGTTAAATATTTTGTGCTCAGTCAGGCAAGAAAAGTTGAGTTCCGTGTTTGCATCCTATAATAGATGTTTGAAAAATTGCTGCTAATTTTGCATTGTTCATTTGAAATGTGGATGAAGTACCTTGCTTGTTTTTGTTTTTCAAAAAATAAAATTTGTCAAAATTGCCATGTTACTATTTCCTACAGTCTGTGGACTGGGCTTTGCTCAGTCATTGTCCAAGTTGGGTTTCAGTACCAATTACTATGATACGGTGAACCTTCATTTTGACAGGCTTTGATTGCACAGACTTCAGAAAAGGTCACTTTTTGCCCATTAAATAATAATTATATACATTTTGCAAATGCATATCTCCATTGACTTCAATGCATTTGAATTTAAAGGACTCTCAGCATTAATGTAACTCCTTCCTATTTCATTAAATTGAGGGGTCCTTATATAGTGGGCCCTCATTATCTCCAAGGGTTCCTTCCAGGAAACACGGTCCCACTAACTCACGCTGCTTTATGTGCACCCAGCTCCTCACTCGTCTTGAGTTTTAGTTTCAGGGCAGCATTGTTCTCTCATGCTGTCTCACACATACTGAACTATCCCCAGTTCACACCCTGTGCCTTGAGGAGGAGAAATCTTCCCCTTTCCAGCCCCAAGAGCAGAAGATCAGAGGCAGTCCCTTGCCCTCTTGGAAAACCTCCAACATATAGTGTGGGCATCTACTGGAGGCCGCCAAAAGGGAAAAAAATGCCAAGTCAGTATTATTTATTTCTGCATCGATTCTGAAGGTTGATTTTGAAGATTTGGGGATTTACATTGTTTGATAAAAATGCCTATTAACAAATTTCCAGAAAACATTTAGAGCCACTTTAAACATTTCTCAGGCTATAGCGACAAGAAAGGTACTTTCTGGCTCACAGGCTTGTTTTATTCTGTGTTTAATGAAAATGCATCTTGTAATTTTCCTTTTTTACTTCTCTTCAATAAATAAGTAGACTGTTACCTAAGAACCTAAGGACTGTCTGACAAATTACTGGTAGGAAATTTGTCAGATCTGGCATCAGAAAAAATATATATAATTCAAAGAATTGCGGAAACCCCTAAGTTTTCCCCTTGACGTATCCATGGGGCATGGCAAATGCCATGATTTTTGGCTTAAAACTTGCCCTCAACTTATCCATGATATTGGCTTATTCACTATTATTTACGGTAATTGTCCCTCTTCACCCCAGCACAGTATCTTTTCTAGCAGCTGTGATGATGTTCTGCTTTTTTTTTTTTTTACATTGTGAACCCTTTTGAGACAAGGAGCCATTTTATTTTATTTTTTTTGCTTGTAAACCACTTTGTTAATTCCTTGTTGAAAAGCAGTATATAAATACTGTTTGTTTTGATTGATTGATTTTCAAATCTGCAATTTCCCAGGTGCCCCCACCCTCCGAACCCAGGTCAGGTCTGAAAGCATTCTGTAGCCCACAGGCCAAAAAAATGTGATTTCTGGTTTTTCCAAAAAAAAAAAAAAAAAAAAAAGTTGCATTTAAATGGTTCTGGGGGACTTTTTCTGCTATTTCAGAAAGCCGCCTGGAGTCTTTTAAAAGCGACTTACGGTTTTTGACAAAAACCAGAAGTCACTTGTTTGGCCTCGGGTCTTCTGAAGGCCGCTGGCAAACGTGGAGGGCTTGGGACGGGACCAGCCTGCATCCACAGATGTCAGGCCCACTGTTAACCTGGACCCCCCGTACTATCAACTTTGTTGGTACGTTTTCCATCCTAACATCCTAATATTTCCCTAATAATTGCTTGCCTGCAATCTTTTTGGAGTACAGTATTAAGCATTAATACTGGAAATGCCCCACATTGGGTCCCGCCTCTCCTAGAGCCAGCCCTGTAATCTGTACATGTTTGGTGAATGTCCACATGCACTGGGCCCAGGAATGCCTACTTGACACAGTGTTGCATCTGGGATGAAACTGGCTGGCTCCAGTAGCTCTTTGGCTACTCATGGTGGCTCTGCTGACCATGAAGGAGTGTTTTGCTGCAGAAGTCAGTTTTGGTACACACAGGACACTTTCCATTCTACTGTGTGCCTAAACATGATGATGCTAATTTTCCTGAAATGATTTTCTATATTTAAAATATTTTAGAGAGACTTAGGAGTGTGTTTAGTTTTCTGTATTACTGAATTTAGCTGCCAATGCAGCATGGGCAGGCAGACCTTTGCTCTGCATTGGGAAGCCCGGTGGACCTAGGCTCCAAAGACTATTCTGCCCTCCCCCGTGCTGTTTTGCCCCTGTTCTGCCTGCTCCCTTTGAGACCCTCCCCACTCTGTTGTTCTTTCCTCCCTCTTTGGAAAAGGGCCCCCAAGAAACTTTGTACCCCCTGATAAAATTCCTCTGCCCTGCCACTGCGCCACTGGAACTTGCGCTCCAGCAGTGCAGTGCACTTTACAGCAAAGGACAACACACCACAGTGCATAGCCTGGCCATTACTGCTAACAGTTGGAGACTGGGGCAGGGAGGAGAGGTGTCAAAGGTGGGGGCAGATATTGGTAGCAGCACCAGTATCTTATCCCCCTTCTCAGCCTCGATCCATCTACCCAGGACCATTCTGACTTGCACCAGCAAAATTGCTGGCAGAGGTCCAAGTAGACCCATCAGGGCAGAAGAGGTTTATGCTTAGGCAAGGGAATAAATGTCCAAAGGTACATCATCCCTGCAGGACACAGAGTGTGCTCCGGTGGTGTGGCTGTATTGCTGGGGAGGGGGATTTGGATTTGATTGGGCTAGGGGTGTGTGTGTGTGTGTGTGTGTGTGTGTGTGTGTGTGTGTGTGTGTGTGTGTGAATTTACAAGCCAGTGACAGCAGAACCTGAAGGAATCATAATTCTGATATGAGAACACTTCTTGATAAAAGAAAAAGTTTCAGCTGAATCGTTTTTTGCTGAGTAGAGAAAAAAAGAGATACGTTGATAATTCCATAGAAAGGAAACTGTTAAAGAACAGAGGTATCCCCAACATTGTCAATCATCACCCACGGCACAGTTCCTCGTATGTTATCCTGCCTAGGAAAACATTTTCATTTTTAGTTGTGCCAAGGAACAATGCTTAGAAATGATTACCTGCCCACATTTGGCAGGTATAGCCATGGATAAAGCCACAAGGGAGAGAAGGGCCCCACTTGTGCGTAGCTACAATGTATTATGCATGTGTGATTTTTGCCCTACTGCCCTCCTCTGTGCTGGCTAACATAATTTACCTTGTTTGGTTCATTTGGTGTGACTACATGTGGGAAGCACAGCAACAGAAATAGAAACTATGTAATGTCAGGGGAAGGGAAGGGAAAGGAAGATGAATCTCACAAATCTTTCCTGTTTATCGTATAACAAATACTACTTGGAAACAGGAATTCTCAGAAAGACAGTGACAATTGCACGCTAACAAGAAACCTCAATTCATTTACCTCATGTGGTGAAATGTGGCACATCCGTTTTGGGAAACTAGACCAGGCCTCCTTATCTTAGAAGCTCTTCTCAGGTTCTAGAGCCTCCTGTCAAACAAAGATGCTAGCCTTGTGTCAAACAAGGGGCTCCCCTTCTCATAGTTTTCCATCTGTGGCCTCTTTCAAATGTGTCAAGACTCCCCAGGGACCCATAGGACTTCTGAGCCCTCCAATAGGGACCTTGAACCAAAAGATCCTTCACCAGAAGTCCCACAGCCCCCAAACCCATGTGACAAAATCTGAGGGAAAATACCTGATAACTTGTCACCTTGGATCAGACTGGGACAGTCACAGCCCGGGGAGACTTACCAGGAAGGATCCCTGGGGCTGCCCTTTCCCTGGGAGAAAACGAGACGATGAGACCCTGCCGGGCTCAGCAGGCCGGGGGGGGCCTCCGACCTAGGGAGAAATGGGGCCTATCCAATCCTCTGGCAGAGGGGGTAGGTGCAGAAGCCAGCCCCAGGCCCTACTCTAGTGCAAGGGGAGGCCTCAAGAAGGAAGGGGTGGAGCTGGGAGGAGGAGGCAGGGCCTTTAAGAGGAGGCTCAGCTTGGCCAGAGAGGTCAGTCTCTGGCTGGCTGGCTGGGGAAAGAAGTGCCCAGGATGTGCCCACACTGACAGGGCATGCCCAGTGGTGTCATTCAAATGATTTAGGAACAGGAACTCACTTTTGATTGGCACTTGTCGGGAACCCGGAACCAGCCACAGAGCCCGTTAGGATCCGGAACGCCCGTTCTGGTCCGTTCCCCCTGAATGACATCACTGGGCATGCCCCAAGGGGAGGTAGGAGCTGCCAGGGAAGGCCCTCACCTGCTTACAACAACTGAACGGGAGGTGGGCGGGCTTGCCCTTTCCAGAGGACCAGGTGCTGATGCCGCGAGAGCTGCGGCCCCGGGGGCGGGAAGGCAAGATCTGTTCGGCCTCGCTGTCCCTCTTTGTAAGCCTCGTTGGCCCTGTGATGTGACAGGGCCTCATGAACATCAAAGCCTTGACTTGATTAAATCGTCAAAGCGAGCAGAGATCCAGTGTCGAGAGGTTCCTTTCTCGTCGCGGTGAGTTAGGCTCATCCCACATCCTCCCACAACCCCCACCTCCGAAGGGGCCACCGAGCTCCCGTGCCCAATGGAGGTGACAGAACTCCTTCATGACAACGACAGGAAAGGCTGAAGAATTCAAGGAGTTGTAGTTTAAAAACAGTAACAATGTTCTAGTTTTTTAAAAAAAATCTATTGGGTTGATATAATAGACATTTATAAAATTAAGAACCTAATAGAGAGTACTAGAATTATATACTACAGGGCCTTTTAACCAGTGGGGGTTTCTTTCCCAGAACCCGCATTACATGGATTAAAAAAAATATGTGAGTAATTAAACACAAGGGTTTAGCCCCACCCTCTGAATCTTACTGGAGCTATACTCTGGTCAGGTTGAGAGGGCTTTCTGAGGGCTGCCAAGGCCATGCATCTGCCCGTGCCCTTGGCAGACCTCAGTCTTGGCATTTCAAACCGTCTCCCCCCAAAAGAAGTCGCTTCTGGTTTTTGCCAAAAACTGGAAATAACTTTTTTTTCTTCAAAACAACCATTCTGAGGCCTGCCGAGGCCGTGGGCAGACTACACGCTCCCTCATGGCTTATCAGAGAGGACTCAAATCATACCTATTTCATCTGGCCTTTGGATGATGGTTGACCATCTGCCTTCTGTCCCCTTGGGGTAGTGCTATAGCTCAGTGATGGTGAACCTTTTGGGCTTATAGTGTGTCAACCATTCAGAAAATGTGTTACTTGACTCTGCTGGTGTGTCATCCCCTGCTCCAAACAAAAGAGAAGCAATTCTTTACATATTTATTTTTTTAAAAAATACAGTTTTTAAAAAATATGTATAGTGCTATTTTTGTTTACATATTTATTTATTTTTTAAATACAGTTTTTTAAAAAAATATGTATAGTGCTATTTTTGTTATGTATTATGTAAAGGGATGTGGTGGCGCAGCGGGTTAAACCACTGCTGCTGGGCTTTCCGACCCAAAGGTTGGGAGATCAAGACTGTGCGATGGAGTGAGCTCCCGTTGCTTGTCCCAGCTCCTGCCAACCTAGCAGTTCGAAAGCACCTCAATGCAAGTAGATAAATAAGGACCACTTTGGTGGGAAGGTAACGGTGTTCCGTGCGCTACAGCGTAAAGTCATGCCGGCCACATGACCACGGAAGTTTGTCCTCGGACAAAACGCCGGCTCTACAGGCTTTGAAACGGAGATGAGCACTGCCCCCTACAGTCAGTCTCGACTAGACCATTTGGTCGTGGGGAAACCTTTACCTTTTGTATGTGAAGAAATGTCAAATAATTTTATTACAAAAATGAAATACAAGTAAATCAAACTCTGTTGTTATCAGGTGTTGGGGCCTGCTGGTGTGTCAGGCCCAAAACGCTGTGGTGTGTTGCCCTTGACACGTGTATAATAGGTTCGCCATCACTGCTATAGCTTGACTGCTTCCCTGAATGTTTTCCCCCTCCCATGGCCTAATGAGAAGAGTTGGGTTTTGCCCTGTTTTTGATTTGACTGTTCTGTGTGTTCATGTTAAATGTGTAGTGTTTTTAATGCTGTTGTGTTTTTTTTATGTGTTTTTACTTATTGATTGTTACATTGTACTTTATGTTCTTGGTAAACCAGCTTGGGTATTTGCTTTGGCATGGGAAAGGCAGAGTATAATTTCTTCAAATAAATAAAAATGAATTTAGCTGGCCACCACTGGAGACAGGATGATGGAGTTGTTGCCCTACTTGATCTGGCAGTTCTTATGTGTGTTATGAAGCAGGATGTTCTGGAGATATCTCAGCTTTGGGCCTTCCTCTGAAATCTTTCCCATCTTGGCTTCTTGGCGTAATGCTGACTTCAAAAGCCCTGAGAACCAATCTACAGCAGCATCTGATTTTTTTGCTACTGTGTGGGCCTAACATTCATATATGAATGTCCCATTCGAATATCCCATTTCTGGGCAAGGTGATTGAGCAGGTGGTGGCGTCACAGCTGCAGAGGGTACTGGAGGAAACGGATTATCTGGACCCATTCCAATCTGGCTTCAGGCCGGGGTTCGGGACGGAGACTGCCTTGGTCACCTTGGTGGATGACCTACGACGAGGAATGGACAGGGGGAGTGCGTCCCTGTTAGTCCTGCTGGACCTCTCAGCGGCCTTCGACACCATCGACCATGGTGTCCTTCTGGGTCGGCTGGCTGGGTTGGGGCTTAGAGGCACTGTTCTGCAGTGGTTCCGCTCCTTCCTGGCTGACAGATCCCAGAAGGTGGTGCTGGGGGACGCTTGTTCGGCACCCTGACCTCTTAAGTTTGGGGTGCTGCAAACTTGTCCCCCATGCTATTTAACATCTACATGAAGCCGCTGGGAGAGGTCATCCGGGGGTTTGGGGTGGGGTGCCATCAATATGCTGATGACACCCAACTTTATCTCTCCTTTCCCCCTGATTCTGAGGAGGCGGTTGAGGTCCTGAATCATTGTCTGGAGGCAGTTGGGGGCTGGATGTGGGCGAACAAGCTGAAATTAAATCTGGATAAGACAGAGGTGCTCTTGGTCCGGAAATCCACAGCTCGGGTATTGGACTATCGCCCTGCTCTGAATGGGGTTGCACTCCCTCTGAAGGAGCAGGCCCGCAGCTTGGGGGTTCTCCTGGATTCACAGCTGCACCTGGAGTCTCAGGTGGCGGCAGTGGCCAGGGGAGCCTTTGCTCAGCTTCGGCTGATCCGCCAGCTGCGACCGTACCTGAGTTGTGCGGACCTGGACACAGTGACCCATGCCCTAGTGACATCAAGATTAGACTATTGCAATGCGCTCTACGTGAAAGCGCCTTCAAAGCGCCTTTGAAGACAGTCCGGAAATTACAACTAGTACAGAACGCGGCTGCTTGGGTGGTTGCTGGGGCACATCGGTTTGACTCTGTCGAGCCGTTGCTTCGGCGACTACACTGGCTGCCGGTTCTGTTCCGGGCCAAATTCAAAGTGCCGGTTTTGACCTTTAGAGCCTTTTACGGCTCGGGCCCAGGGTATTTGAGGGACCGCCTCCTCCCATATAATCCTACCCGTACTCTGAGGTCATCTGGGGGGGGGCCCTTTTGACTGTGCCGCCACCAGGAGAGGTGAGAGGGGTGGCGGCCAGGAATAGGGCCTTCTCGGTGGTGGCACCCCAACTTTGGAATACCCTCCCCTTAGAGTTAAGAACTGCTCCCTCTTTGGCGGTATTTCGGCGGGGGCTGAAGACCTTTTTGTTTCAGCAGGCTTTTAGTTGCTGACAGGCTGGCTGGTCTTTGCATTCTTTTATATTTCTGTACTTTTATGATCCATGGGATGATTGTTATACTTTTATATTGTATTTTATATTGTTTTTTAACTATTGTTTTTAAATTATGATGTATTTTATTCTGTTTTTAAACAGAATTCGGGCAGAAAGGCAGGGTAGAAACTCAATTAATAATAATAATAATAATAATAATAATAATAATAATAATAATAATA
>JAJKFI010000001.1:4994850-5010319 GCA_029204185.1 Lerista edwardsae
TAATAATAATAATAATAATAATAATAATAATAATAATAATAATAATAATAATAATATATGCAGATACTTAGAGGTTGATGCTGGGAAACCTTACGCTGCAGCCAGTGAAACATTATTTAATCCTTTACCCACTTCCGATAGCTGTACAGGATTGGGGAGGGAGGAGTCTGAAGGATGCCTCAACTACGGAGCCTCTTCCAATTCCTCTGCTGTTTTTGTCTTCCTGACTAGTATCCCTGCTTTGTGCTCTTTGGAGTAGTGGGCAAAGGACAAGATCTTGGGAATCAGCAACAGGAAGTGTGTCAGTTATCAGTGTAAGAAATGTCTATTTCAGTATTCAGAATTGGGTTGTTAAGAATAAGTGCTTTGCGGTTGAAAATTGACTGTTCAATGCTGTTTTAGTCAATTAACTACCTTGCTTTGAATTCATAAATCAATTAGTTCACTGACTAAAATAAATAATACATGATTGCAATATAGTTGATAATTTTAGATTATTACTATAAGCGTTTTTCTCAGTTAATTAACACAGACCAATCATTTTCCGTTGGAAAATTTATCTTCATCGAAGCAAGACATTTACATGGTTTATGGCAATAATGCCCCCACTGAACAACCCTTCATTTAAATCTGATTAAAATCCCATTTTTTTAAACATACCAATTGATCAGGGCAAGACTTTTCTAAATAAATCCATTGTCTCAATATTTAAACATCCAGGGATTATCCATAGAGTGCTTGTGTGGTATGCTACAAGTTTGGCAAATATCGAAATAATGAACAGCGACCCAAGTCACAAATGTTGAAGAACTATTTATGAATCAGTTAAGTATACACAGTGGATTGTGAATTAAGCAATTAGTTTAACCCAATATACATGAAAGGGATGAAGAAAGCAACTCTGAATCTGATGGCACAATGCTAGGCATCAGTTAGGCCGGCACAGTTAGGCTAGCCAGTACAAGTTTTGCCAGTACAAGGGCCACCGTAAAGCACATTTGGACTACTCTCATAGTCAGGAAGGAAGTCAGCACATCTGTGTGCTGGCCTCTCTGATTCTGAGAGTGGTCCAAACAAACTTTACGGTGTCCCTTGTGCCTGCCAAACTTTGCTGGCCTAACTGTGCCAGCCTAACTCAAGGTTAGGATTGCACCCTGAGGTTACCAGTAACCTATAATCCAGTGATGCCCTAGGATTGCATAGATCACAAAATTGACTAGTCTCTGCCAGGTACATTGAGTGTGTCAAATTAAACCATGCTTCTAACATCATGGTCTAATGAAATTAGAAAGATGGTGATAAGGAGAAGCTAGGCCACAAATGCATGTCAATGGTGGACCGACCACATGCTTTACATGTGGAAAGTCCCAGGTTCAGTTCCTTGTGTCACCAGGTATGACCAGGAAAGATCTCATCTGAAACTCATAATAACTGATGGCAGTCAATATAGAGAATATTGGGCTTCGTGGACAGCCTATCTTACTTGGGGCGCAATCCTAATCTGGAGTTAGGCTGGCACAGTTAGGCCAGCAAAATTTGGCTGGCACAAGGGACACAGTAAAGCATGTTTGGACCACTCTTAGAGTCGGGGAGGATGGTGCACATCTGTGTGCTGGCCTCTCTGATTCCAAGAGTCGCCCAAACATACTTTATGATGCCCCTTGTGCTGGGCAGCAGTGGCACTGCTGATATCCAATCCCTCTTTGTAGTCTCAGAGCGCAATCCTAACCTGGAGTTAGGTCAGCAATGTGGCCTAAGCATAAGGGCCACATTTGGACCACTCTCTGAGTCAGGTGGGATGGTGCACGTCTGTGTGCTGGCCTCTCTGACTCCAAGAGTGGTCTAAACATACATAGGTGCTGTATCGGCACCTCAGTGGTAAGGGCTTGGCATTGGGCCGCACAAGGCCCCAGTGGAGGACCCAATGTGGAGCCAGCTTGTGGTAAATCTCATTGCTACTGACAGTGAACTCTCTTGGGGCATGGGGAGGATGTGGGGAGTGCAGAACTGGGAAAAGGATAGAACCGGGGTGGAACCGGTAGTGGCCTCCACCATCAGATCCTATCCTCCGGATCCTATCTGGAGGCCCTCATGTCTGTGCCGGCAACGTAGCCAAGGTGTCTCCTATGGCTGCTGCTGTGCCTGACATCATAGGATTGCGCTGTGATAATCTAACATAGTACAGAAGGAGGATCAATTTGTTGAGAATTGAAAAATCCTTGATTTTACAGAAGAACCAACTCCTTTGACCCCCCCCCCCGATTCTGGCTAAAGACCTCTGTGGCAGAGAGGCTTTGTGGGCAGATATAAGAATGGATATCAAACCTTTTGCTAGGGTGGTTGAAGCAATGATGAATCAGCAAGAGAAGAGACGAGGTGTGCAGTTAAGTGGAGGATCAGAAAGAAGCTGCTTCTACGAGCTTTCTGTGTCCTTTTTATTAGCCTTTTTGTGTCTGTGTGTCACATTCCACTGCGTTCTGTGCCAGAATAATGGTTAACTTAAGATTAGCCTGTGCCATCCCAAGGGCTCATGGTTGATAGATTTAAGATTGTGTTTTGCAAAGTCCTGAAACACTGTGCTGGTATCCAGGTTGGTCCTGTTGAAGGGTGTGCCCTTTGAACACGCAAGTATGCTTGCTTTGAACAACAACTCTGAGATACGCGCACTAGGCTCAGCACTTTTCCATCATGTAGGCTCCTAAGAAGGGAGGGGGTAGATTTTCTTCAGGTGGTGAAATTCCACCTGGGGAGAAGGTGGCACTTGCCCCAGAAGGGCTTGTTAATGATCCTTTTGATGCTGGATTTTGAATTGGGTTGTTTAACTTACACACACACACACACACACACACAGACTTCCAACTCTGCATGAAAATTATGCTGTTTGAAAACACATTGCTCACAATGGTCTCAAGCTTTCAGGAGTTGCCTACTCCTTTAGAATTTTTCTTTATTAGGCTAACATTTCATGCAGTTTCCAATAAAGCAAAATGAAAACAGTGACTTTTTTATGGGAAATGCATTTCTGAAAGGCGTTCAATAGAAGCATCATTAGGCTAATCAATAATCCTAAAAAGAATAAAGATCCAGGTTCAGATGTCCCTACTTTCCTGCTGCCTACTGCATTTTCGCAAGCCATCTATTGATAAAGCATGCTACTATTCAAGTCTTGAAAAGCAATTGTGGCTTGTTAGAAAATAAACTGTCCATATTTTCCATCATTCTCAGTTTCACTGAGCAGCTGGGGGAAATGCTGGCTTGCAGATTTCTTGCCAATGTTTGCTCTCACACACTGAGATGTAGCATCCATGAGGTCAGCTGGGACATAGCACTGTTGGCAAACAGTGCAGCTGCGATCCAGCTCATCCCTTATGTGCAAGCACAAGGGCTTGTGCACAAACTGTGCAGCTTGCTTCCATTTTTCCCCAAACAGCAAATCCTTAAAATGGCCTTGCCACATTTACAAAGTCCTCTAAGTTTCAGATGCTATGCCACGTTGGTGTATGCATTTGTGTTAATGGTGCAGTGCAGTGGTATTCAAACTTTTTAGACCCGAACCCACATTTTTGAATAGCACTCATGTTGGGAACCACTGGAAGTGATGTCATTAACCTGGAAGTGATGTTGTGGCAGGGACATAATCAAGCAGGAAGTGCTGTCATTGTAACATAATAAAATGACACTCCTGAAATGCAAATTGGCATTATCAGACTGCAGCAAGTACACAACCATGAAACACTCCTGACAGAAAACAAGATTAGGACAAAATATGATGTAAAAGCACCAAACTAAAAACAATTTTTTTTTAAAAAAAAACCCTCACTTCAAAATGTTAACACTCACAAAAGGAATATAACAAGAGTAAGGTCTGCAGTTTCCAAGATGGCTGCTCCCAGCTTTCTATGACCCACCTGACATCAGGTCACAACCCACCAAGTGGGTCCCAAAACCACAGTTCGAATAATACTGGTGTAGTGTTTGTGAATGGATGGGAATCTTCATTGCACACTAGATTTAGCCATGCCCTTTTATGCCTAGTGCCCTGTTCAGAGATTCTAAAATCAGAAAGAGATGGAATTTGGATTTGTGAATCCCCAGTGGATTTTAGCCCATAAAAGCTTATGCCACATTATATTTGTCAGTCCTTAAATTGCTGCAAGAGTTTGAGTGGTGGTGATGGTGATTTTTACTGCGAACACAGGTACTCTTCTGGCATTTGGCTGCAGTCAGATTTAGTGCCCATCCTATTCAACTTCCTACCACTGATGCAGTCAAAATGCATCCCCAAGATAAAGGAACAAGCATTCCCTTACTTTACCTTGAGGAGGCCTTCATGACTGTCCCACCACCCCAGGACGCAGTGCATGTCCTATAGGGACAGCTGCACTGGTGCTGGAAAGTTGGATAGGATTTGGCCCTTAGGCTGCAACCCTATACACATTTACCCCAACAGCCCATCATCCACAGAGTGACATCCTTGTGCTGGTGTGCCTTCAATGTGACATCTGTGCACCATTGGGAGCCAAGCAACATAGGGAATTGCTACCCTACCTAGCAAGGCACTCACCTTTTGCATGACTGGCCAGAAACACCCATGGCAGAGGCAAAAGAAGAAGGGGAGGCAGGTCTTCAACCCACTTAGGGGACTCCATAAAGCTGCTTGCCAAGCAGCAGGAAACAGGCAGAGTATCCCAACTGGCTTCACTGCGAACAGGCACTCCTGGCAGGGACAGTGTAGCACATGGACCAATCAGAACAGTGCATGGGCCTCTTCAATGGGCTGGAATGTGACACAGCAACTTCTGCAGTGGCCCGCCCATCTCGCCAAGCAGGCAAGCCTCTCTGCAGCTCCCTGCACCTGTGTCAAAAGTGCAAGAAAGGTAAATCTCTCTCATGGGGCAACAAAGAGATTCCATCTTCCTCACTGCCACATTCTGGCAGCGAAAGCTCAGCCACTCAAACGTGATGTGATGACATCACTCCCAAACGTCCAGGTTGCCGAGCTCCAGGCTGGGTGATGCCACCCCCACAGATGCAGCTGGTTTTCGTGCTTGCTGCGTTCCACTGTTGGGATGGTGAAGTAGTTGAAGTAGGGTTGTTTGTGAAAAGAGGGGCAGGCCGCCTTGCACAGGAGTTTAGTATCCTGCAAAACTTAGTGTTCCCCCCTAGTAGGAACACCTCTGTTCGACAACAGCCTAAAACAGTAGTTCCCAAACTGGGGGTCAGGACTAATCAGTGGGTTGCAAGCCAATTTCAGGTGGGTCATGAAGCATCTAGAGCAGCCATATTGAAAATATGGGAGGATGGGATGCTGGAAAGGGGGGACTGTGTGGTTGTTCTGCTTGTGTCAAGATTGTAAATAGGCTCCCCCCCCCTTTGTAATTCACTGTGCTGAGAAATAACCAAACCTATTGCGACGTTCTCAGGAAAACACAAGGCTTTTGGGTCACAATGTTGGCACTTCCAGCCATGACATCATTTCTGGTGGGTCCTGGACAGACTACCATTCTAAAATGTGGATCCCGGTGCTAAAACGTTTGAGAAGCACTGGCCTAAAACGTTGAGGCAATCCTGTTTCCTTTCCCAACTGGCAGGAACTTGTCCACCCAAATTTGATATGAGAGAAAGCAAGTCGGATCTTGCAGAAGTAGCAGTTGTACCCCTCCAGCCCCACAGTGATAGCTTTAGCCAGCCTGGAATGGGAGTCTTTGGAGTTTTCTTTCTCGCCCTTTCCCCACTGGGGTTGATAATGCCAAACCACTTAAGGTCAGGGATGGCTGTCAGTCCTGAACCTGAGTTACTTAAGGGGCACAATCCTAACCAGGAGTTAGGCTGGCCCAGTTTGTTCCGGCAAAGTTTGACTGGTACAAGGGCCACCATAAAGTACTATGTTTGGACCACTCTCCAAGTCAAAGAGGCCAACACACAGGCGTGAGCCATCCTTCCTAACTCAGAGTGTGGTCCAAATGCACTTTACAGTGGCCCTTGTGCCAGCCAAACTTCACTGGCCTAACTGTGCCAGCCTAACTCCAGGTTAGGATTGCGCCCTAAAGCTCAGAAGCTTGGCTGGGAATAAAACACAGGAAGGAGAGTTTTGAGACATCATGACATGCTGTATCCTCATGGCCTTTGAGCGAGGGAGAGTTAAGCACATGAAGGATATCAAGTTCCTGATCTTCAGCTGGGTAATATTTGTGCTCCAAACCCATCAAACAGAGACGCCTGTGTTTCTGTTACTCTCAGGACTGCTCGGGTAGTGAGTTGTAGAGACACTTGCCTTTATGCATGATCACTCTCGGTATCAGCAGAATTAATGATGTTGCTGGCTTGTGCCTTGAAAGATTTCATAGACTTTCTTCTGTCGTTGCCTTCTAGAAATCAATCAGCACATGACAGCATTATGCTTTTGTGGTATAGGATTTAGAAGACGTGGGTTATGTTCTGCTTTTATGCTTCACAATGTGACCCCATTTCTCCTGCCTCTCAGTAACAAAGCTCCAAGTTGGTTCCAGAACAATAAGCTCAAGCTATACAGTGCTACTTTAAACTGGCACATTTGAGCACGCCACAAAAACAAAGAGAAGCAGGGTGTTTTAGGGACTGCCACTCCCACGTGAACCTGCCCAAGTCCCAGTTGCGGACCCAGCCAATGGACCGCCCAGAGATGGAGGAGGAGGCGGTCTGCCCCCGCTGCTGTTTCCTTACCCCCCTTGCACGGCTCCGCTCCACCCCCACACCATTCCAGGCTCCATTTCAGAGCCATCTGATGGCAGGGGCAGGTGGGGGGGGGGCGAAACAGCTTGCCTCTCGGCAAGGTGAAGTGCCTCATCACTGCCCTCCCAACCCAGGAGCACCGTGCCCATGGCTTTTGCCCCCCTGGACATAATGGTAGGTCCACAACTGCCAAGCCCTGAGAGTGGCATCAGAAGCCCTGAGAGCCGTGGATTGAGGTTATACTCTTATCCACACTTATCTGGGATTAAGTCCTATTGAACTCATTTACTTACCTCTGAGTAATGCATGCGATTGCACTGTCAGAGTCATTCGAGGAGCACCACGCAGGATTGTCTGGAATGAGCTCCCCAAGGAAGTGCAACAGGTTCCCTCTTTCCCAAGGTTTAAACTGCACCTACGTGTGTATTTATTACAAATAGTTTTAAAACCTTTTCATTCTGTGAAGTTTTCTTTGTATTTTTCTGCTATCCTTAGTATTAAATTAATTTTATCAAACATTTTGATTATGCCTTTTATATTTCAATTGTGTGTTTTTTCTTAGACCAAGGACTATATAGTCCCTTATGCCAACCATCAGCTGGGGAAGTGTATTTCAAATTGCAGCCTGATCTTATCTGACAGAAGGAGGTTTGGATTGACGATTGAGCTGCTGATACTGCCTGAAGCTAAGCAGGAGAAACTGTGATCTTGGTTTTGGATGGGGGAAGAGAATGCCAGGCTGTGACGAGCTGCAGTACCTGTTGTGGCAGAACGGAGTCACTGTGGAGCTGATTAGCCACTGTGGGGATGTGTGAGAAAGACAGCTAGCAAAAGAATGGAGATATGACCTTGAGGACCTATCCAGACTATACTTACAATTGACTGCTGAAGCTCGATGGCACACAGCCAGAGGAGAGAACCACACTGTGAAGTAAAGGCTACATCTGGGACTGAGGATTTTGTGAATCACAGAATACTGTATATTTGTAAAAAACAAAAACCACAACCGATTGAAAAATGGTGGTTTAGTCTGCCCATGAAAGCCGCCTTGGGCATTTGCTTTGGCATGGGAAAGGTGGGATTTAAATTCTTCAAATAGATAAATAAGTTGGTTTGGATGATAATGAGGTTTAATTCACTGTTTTGTGAGCCTTATGGGTTGAGCTGAAAGTCATCTAGGTAGAAGACCCACAAGAATCAGATAATATATTTGCTGCCTCGCTAGCATTTCAACTCATGACCTAGGTGAGATCTTTTGTTAATTAATTTGAATAGAGTGAGGAGACAGAGCCCTGCCCCAAAGATATCACAATCTATGAGAATATGCATGTGGAAAAAATGCAAAGAAAAGCACTCCCAAGTGTCTAGAAATGAATCAAATTTATACCAGCATTACATTTAAAAAAACAATCTCGGAGATTGATTGATTCAGTAAAGGCAAGCATTTTAGCTCTTAAAATTAGTAGCTGTCGGCTGCTTTACAGCCCATTCAAAACCAAAGTCACAAAACTGTCATAAAAGTTATGCAAAGTTGGTTTTACATTGCCTTAGAATTTCTCATTTAATATTCTTTCTCTATATAGCTAGATGTAAGAAAGGTCCCTGTAGTGATATGTTCCATACTAAAATAAGTTATCCCTCTACTTTATTGCAGCTCTATCTGCTTAGAGTGTTCAAATAGAAATCAATCAATAGGCTACCAATGTCTACCAAGTTGACATGGCTCTGCCCATTCCTATATATATGGGAAGGTGTGCCAAGGAACCTCATTGGGTCTTAAGGTATTGGTCCCTATCTGGGTGAGTCAAGACCCATGAGTGGATAATTCACTGATCCAAGGTGGGACATAGAAGTAGTAGCGTTGCCATTTTGCGGGTACTTAAAGAGAAGATGGAGGAGAAAAAAAGAAAACGAGGAAAAGAAAAAGGAAACATTCTAGATCCAAGGTTATAAGGGGACAATTTTCTCCAAGCACAGCTCCTTGATGGCTGGTCTAACATATAAGTGAGCAGGGCCACTTGTGCAAATCTTGATTATGAATAGGAGAAATACTGATTATTTGAGAATGATGTACAAGTACAGTACGTATCCTTATGTATTTACTGGATGGGGGGGGGCGAGAGAGAGAGACCCCAAAACGGGTTCCATATTAAAGGTTACAATAAAAGGGAAGTTCCAAGATCTGAAAACTACTTTTCTAATAAGAACGTAAGAAGAGCCCTGATGAATAGGCCATCTAGTCCACCTTCCCGTATCTCACAATGGCCCACCAGATGCCTCAGGGAGCACACAAGACAACAAGATGCTTGCATCCTGTTGCCACTCCCTTAGCCTTCCACAGCTCTTTCGAAAATTTCCACCAGGGCTAGGGAATCTGTCACTGTTTTAAAGGGATAGTAGGTTCTGATAGTCAGTTGCCTCAGCTCTAGTCTCTCTGAGAGACTCAGAAAGTCTAGGAGAGACTAGAGCTTGTGGCAATGACAGCTCAGCCTTCCCTGGTAGGCAAACACTCAGAATGGGTGGAGCACGTGCACAATCACAGGGCAGGCTGGGCTATGGCTGCTGCAAGCTCTAGTCTCTCCTTGTATGTGAGGCTATTTTAATTGGAGGTTGGTGAGGCTCTGGGGCTATTTTCATTGGAATAGTTTCCCTGCCTCTCCTGATCACACATCTCTGTTAGGCTGTTAAGTATAAGGCACTTACCACACTGTTTCATATATTTACTAGCATTTTGGTACCCGGCGTTGCCCGAGTAGTTATTTATCCCAAGATTCTATTACACACGAAATTACCAAATTACCAATCAGCTCAGCCAATCATTCCCGGCATTCCAGCGGGGCATGGTGGACGTTTTGTTTCGCACCCTTTCTTGCCCCCCACGTTGAGGGCCCCCCGAACCTGGACTCCAACAGCGTGGGGAGCGTCACCACTCTGTGGTGGTGGTGGTGCAGTGGTTTTATTTCAGGATGGTGTGATGCACCCGTAGGACAGCTAGGTGTATACTTAGATACACCCTAGGACAGCTAACTCCTGGCCAGCAAGCATTGTTTTGTCATCCATTGTTTTGTCATGCCATGTCATACCTTAGCTGACACTCCCCACTTAGGTAACCACTTTCACATGGGAAAACCCCTGTATGCCCACTCCCATGGGCGCGAGGGGGGGCCTGACCCCCGCAGCATTTGTCGCCAGGCCGCAAGGTGTCTGCGTGCCGAGTTTGGTGTCGATCGGTCCAGGCGTTGCGGATACACACACACACACACACACACACACACACTAACTTTTATGTACCTGGCTTCGCCCGGGTGTTTATATGTGCCATCCCTAACCCCTCCCAGTGGTTTTCGGCCACCCCCAGGCGTGTTTAAAAAAAAAAAATTACCCGGCGGTGACCGGGTGTTTATTTCTCCCATCTGTTAACCCCCCCCCAGTGTTTCTTCCTAGTGATTGTTGCCAGTGTTTGTTGGGTAACCCTGGAAAGTACGGATTAGATGTGCAACCCCACCCCTGGGCTTTTTTTTTATGTACCCGGCATTGCCCGGGTGTTTATTTGTCCCATCCTTGACCCCCCCCCCAGTGTTTGTTGCCTGGCTGTGCAAACCCACCCCTGGAAAGGTTTTTTGTTTTAAATTTACCCAGCGTTGCCCAGGTGGTTATGTGTGCCATCCCTGATCCCCCAGTGTTATTTGTAGATCTTATTGGTTATTCAGCATTGTCACGTGGGAGTCCTGTCCCCCCATCTCACCAGACTCACCAGCCACACAACACGTTTGGAAATGGGTGCAACTGCCACTTCAGATGGCCCTGTATAGGTTTCCCTGCGGGAAACCTATTGGCAGCGGGAGTCCTCTCCCCCCATCTCACCAGACTCACCAGCCATATAGATGGCCCTGTATAAGATTCCCTGCGGGAAACCTGTTTGCAGCTGTTTGTCTTCAACTGTAAAGAGTTCAGTTGCTGCCTGAAGATTCCGCATGTCATTTGCATGTACTTTGCATCTCATCATGACATCATCAGAGCCTCGGAATGCAGTGGCTCAGCCCATAGCCACCCATAGAGAACCACAAATTCGCTTCTACCAGCGCCTGTGGGGGCGCGAGCCGTTCCAAACCCCCGCAGCGACGGTCTCGGGGGGGGCAAGGCACCCGCGTGCCGAGTTTGGCGCGAGTCGGTCCAGGCGTTGCGGAGCCTATGTGGAACATACACACATACATACACACATACGTTCTTCTTTATATATGTAGAAGAAGAAGATAGACTAGTGTTTTGGCACCCGGTGTTGCCCGGGTAGTTATTTATCCCAAGATTCTATTGCACACGAAACTACCAAATTACCAACCAGCTCAGCTAATCATTCATGGCAGACGTTTTGTTTCGCGCCCTTTCTCGCCCCCCATGTTGAGGGGGCCCTGAACCTGGACTCCAACGACGTGGGGAGTGTCACTCTGGTCCCAACATCACTCTCCCAGATCCCAACATCCCAGATCCATTCCGCAGGACTTCTGTTCAGCAGCTGTTCAAAACACTTTAAAGACTTCAGGTGCTGGAAGGGTTATACTCTACATGTCATAATCAGAGTGACATCAGCAATGACATCATAATAGATTGCCTCAGGACACCACATATCAGCTGAAGTATATACACACACATACATACATACATACATACATACATACATACATACATACATACATACATATGTTCAGGCCCCCCTCGCGCCCCCTGCAGGGGCGCGAGGGGGGCCTGACCCCTGCAGCGTTTGTCGCCAGGCTGCAAAGTGTCTGCGTGCCGTGTCACTGCGCCTGCGTGACGATCGGTCCAGGCGTTGCGGAGCCTATGCGGCGCACGTGTGCACGCACGCGCACACACACACCCTTCTTTTATATATAGAAGAAGATAGATTATGCCGTTTTATATATTTAGTTTATACTTGTTTAGCTTAGGAACATGAGAAGCTGCCTTGTAATGTGTCGGCTCTCTGGTCTATTTCAGCACTGTTGACACTGATTCCTCAGGGTTTCTTCCTCAAGCTGGTATTGCACAGCTTTACCTAGAGATGACAGAGATTGAACTTGGGCTCCTCTGCATGGAAAGCAGCATAGGCTCCACAACTGAGCCCCCTTACTCAGCCGTCTTACTCAGGATTGAACTCAACCAGTGCGCAATACTGTTAATAGAATATATTTTGAACACATTTTTCTGTCCTTTGGTAGGGTCATGTTCACACATGTGATTATTTGGACTGCAGGACTGTGCAAGGATGGACATTTATTTTGGGTAAC
Organism: Lerista edwardsae; assembly: GCA_029204185.1. NCBI lineage: Eukaryota > Metazoa > Chordata > Lepidosauria > Squamata > Scincidae > Lerista > Lerista edwardsae. Next base: position 5,006,844 of record JAJKFI010000001.1, read on the forward strand.
CATTTCAGAATTCATAATAGTAATAGCAGCCTTTGAGCAGTAGTTGGTATTCCCCACCCCGGCCTATCAAGTCAATAGAACTACAATTTGCTCCAACACATCTCCTTTCCCCCCATGTTTGAAAACAAATGCACATGTGCATGTACTAGAAATTTTAAAAATGCGTACAGTATATGTTGCAAGGCATGCCACTAATAGAATAATGAGATAGAGATTAATTTCCAGTACAATTATTTGTTGATAAGCAGTCATCATTGGGAATCTCTGGCCTGGCCTCCAATTTAATTCACGCTGGGACATTTTTCCTTTAATTTCTGGAAGTAGCACTTTGGCTTGCATCTTTTATAACTTAGGAACCCATCGTATGTTGCCCTCAAGTTCCAAATGAAAAAGGTTCTACTATGTCCATAAACATGTTCTTTTACCAGTTAATTAACTCCAAACATTCCATGTTCTTTTTATTCTGAATGCATTTATTTCCTGCTTCCCTCCACACAATGTTTGGAGGAATTATGAGCAATTATTGTCCATAGTCCTAGGAAAATTTGTATTGGTTTCTGAATCACAGCTAGCACCTGCAGTCCTGCGATTTGCCACCAGTTTATGTTGTTTGTTGCCTATTTTATGTAGCTCGGTCTTGTGTGTCGTGGCTGCTCCAATTGTAAAATGGCCAATTTTATTTCTATCTGCATGTGTCCTGGTGAAAATCTAGGAACCAGGGGCATAGCTAAAGAAGTGCAGGGGGTGCAAACACACTGGGCAACAATTGTGAAAACCTTGGTATGCATGAATAATACCATCATGCTCTATATCATTGGAAAGGGAATTTAATGTAAAACGCAATGAAACGGACCAGAGTATAATATCTTTATCAAAAGTTATGGCTAAAAAACTGAAAAAAGCACAACTGTCTTGTTAAAATAGCAGTTATTAGGAATAATACTGCCATGTGATATGTCAATCTATGTGGAATTTCATGCAGAATACAATGAAACAAACCAGAGTGCAATACTGTCATTCGATCAAAGGTTATGGCTAAAAAAACAGAGAAAACAAAAATACTACTGTCACTTTCTGTTCTGACATCACTTCCGGGGCAACATTTTGCCCTCTGCACTGGGCTGCACTTTCGTTAGCTATGTCCCTGTTAGGAATACGTAGTTCTTGCGGCTTTCTTGTGGAAATGTCCTTCTAGAAATGCCTGAGAAATCCGGGAACTTACCCCAACAGATGTTTCCTGTTCTATATTTGTCCTTATTTTGAGGCACAACTCTGCTTTGCATTTCTGTTCTCCCCCTTACCTCCCCTTCTCTTCCAACAAATTAAAGCAAACAGTATCTTTCTCTCTGTCTGTCTCTCACTTCCCAAGGAACTTAGGCATATTGTCATTTTGTAGGCAACACTATTGTAGAGATAACCACTTGAATCCCTGTTCTACTTGATTCCGCTTCCTTGGATTGTAAGCTTATCATCCTAATACAGTAAATGTTACTGTGTGTGCATGCATATCTCACTCCCTCATCTTTTGTGCATGCCAAACACTTCTGGAGTCCTCCATGAACCAACAGTCAAAGATCCTAGAACAAGCATGTGTCGGTACATGGGGATGCTGCTTGCTTGTATGCAACACTGATCAATGGCCTATCGCAGTGGGATTCAAAGAGGTGGGTCGCAATCCACCATTGAAAGATAAAAAGGGCCATTCCCCCTTAAGGGGAGGGGCCCAGGAATGCCCCCAACCGTGCCGCAGCGATCACGGCACTGCAATCGACTGCAAACCGGAAGTGAGCTCTGACAATACAATGGAGTTCATTGCAACAGGAGGAGGGTCATGTAGGGCGCTACAAGCCTCCAGGACCCTTCGGAAGGCTTAACACAGCCTCTCAGGTATGTCGCCATGATGCCCCTGGGTCCCCACGGTGCTGTCAGGGCAACCCCCCAGCCCCAGTCCCTGCCCCTGCAAACACATTGGCTTCAACATCCAAGTGGGACTTTGAAGCCCACTGGCCTATTGGTTTCAGTGGACCTAAACAGGCCTAAATCTGGCTGTTATCAGTCTAGCTAGTTTGGATATCAGAGCTTTTCAGTTGCTACCAACTTCTTAGACTGAAATAGTTCCATAGAGATCCATTAAATCGTTGAGATCTAAAGTAAAACAGAACAGATTTTATCTTTTTGGGTAGATATATCTGACTTTGGGGAAGACAGGATGTCTGCCCTGGTGTTAAAGGAAATGCAGTCAAAATGCAGATCAACATAAGTTTAAGTCTACGTTAGCACAGTAGCACTATTAGCACCTGAGCACCCAGGGACAATTGAACATCAGCACACAATTGCTTTTTTATTATTATTACAATGAAGATTTATTTTCTTTTAACTCTAACTATTCTCTTCAGAGGGTACTCTCTTCTAATGGGTATCTGCAGAAGCCTCCAGCTCTTGACAGGCATATTTATTGCTCTCAATATTAAGATATTTCTCCATTTTTGTGCCCATTTATGGCTTTCATAAAATATCTGCCAGAATGCTGAAATCAGCTCAGGAAATGTGCAAACTATTAGTAGTCTCCCAAGATAGGAAGATCTTCAGTTCTGAGATCTGGCTATTTTAAAACTACTTATTTCAGGGATGAATGCTGTCATCCGAAGTAGGGTGGGGGAAGTTCAATCCACCCAAATTGTGCTCATTTGCTCACTGTATGTGTGAAATGTTTGATTCCATGTTGTTTTTTTAGCAGTGTCTATGCCGATAAGCCCAGATATTTTAGTGGCTTATACTTTACATAAAAGGATGATGAGAAACTGAATTTTGGGAGATCCACAAGAAGCATAAAGGACACAAGAAACTGTGTTCTTTTCTCTCAGAAACTTCCAGAGACCCTTGGAGACACTTCTGTGAGATATTTATTATCTTTATGCTAATTGGTCAAAGAGGGAGCTTTTAAACTGGTGCTCCTCTTAGATTTAGCATGGGGAGATCAACTGTCCCTCTTCACCTCAGTATGAGGCTTTTCCAGTGGCTGTTCCTGTTTCTCTGCTGCATCTCTTTTTAGACTGAGCCTTTTGGGGACAGACCTTTTAGCTTCTCTTAGGGAAGGAGACATGAGGGAAGGTTAGCCTTATTGTGGTGCTACAAGTACAGGAGACAAGCTAGCAATAGTCGTAGTTGTAATCCTGGGTAGGCATAGGAAAGTAAAGTGTGCAAGGTTTTTCTCCTAGATTCCTCTCAGTCAGTTCCCAGATTGGGGGTTCTAGTATTGGGAGGAGTCCTGTGTGTTGGGAACCTCCTAGGTTGCAACACTTTTAGCCACTTGGATTTTTAGAGATCTTGTACAGTAAATTGTAATTGTTATACTGATGTTAGTAAATAGTTTGGGTTCTACTCCTTTGTGTTTGGGCCTCCTCTGAGCCACAAATGGCTCTGGAGTGAGGGGGAGGGGCACATTACACAGACGCTCAGGCCTCAGCAATAGCATT
>JAJKFI010000001.1:5013747-5083124 GCA_029204185.1 Lerista edwardsae
ATTATTATTATTATTATTATTATTATTATTATTATTATTATTATTATTATTATTATTATTAATTAGCCTGTAAACCGCATTGTGAACTTTGTGTTGAAAAGCAGTATATAAATACTATTGATATTTTTTTTCGACATTGCCTGGTACATTACTTTATCCTGACATAATCAGAATGGTGTTACAATATCTTGATCAACAACAATGGAATCATTCATTGTGAAAAAGAAGAAATGCAAATTATATCTGCAACAATGCAATAAAAACAGTTGGGCAGTTAGGGAGTAATTTACATTATTCAAATCTGCACATAGGGTAACTATGACGTGAAATGGTACTTGTCATCCGTTCTTCCTGTTTGCCCCACTACATGCTTGTAACTTTTGTTAATTTTCTCCAGTAGGAAATTAAATATGTGATGAAGCAGGAAGACAGCTGAAATGCTTGACACCTTGGAAGTTTTTTTTACTGTGTGATTCCTGTCAAAAAGTAACTTCGTATTTTTCAAATTCTAACTGCTTCATCAAGTCATAATTAATTTCCTGTCACAATAACATTTGTGCCTAATTTCAGACGTCTTGCTGTGAAATCCCTTGATTTGGGACTGAACCCATGCAGGCATGTTCCGGCGCGATGACAATATCTATCACAGAGCCATATGTGGCATGCCACTAGCCCAGTAGGAAGCTGATGCTCCTTAGACCATAAAATACTCAACTTGCTTGTGCACCAAAAGAACTTTGCTTGGAAAAAACAGTATGAGCCTCTTCTTTCTCCCAACCGTCAGAAGTGAAGAAGGTGAAAACTTCGAACTGCTTTCAGTAGCATAGCCAAAGGGGGGCAGCATGGTATGTACTTTAGGCACCACAGTGTGCGATGTTTGTGCCCTCCCACATCATCAGAGCCATTCCAGACAGCGACAGCAATGCTTCACTGTCACTGTTGCTGTCACTGTTGTTGCAATATTGCTGTCTTACATAAATTGCATGTCTTACAGGCCTGTGCTGTCACCTCTCACAGCAAGGTGAGCCTCTCACACAGCCTCTCACAAGGCTGCCCCCTCTGACAGCTACCTGTCAGGGACAACCAGGGACAACCGAGGAAGGTAGAGGACTAGATGACATCCAACGTTCCATTCTTATGTTCTATGATTCTTTGAATTTGCTTTGCATTGGGACCACACAGATTCAGAATACCCAATTAACACAGGAATGGTTTAGAATAATAAAGTAACTACAAAATTTACTGACTGCATCTGTATCCCAACCCTTATACATGGAGCCCAAAGTAAGACTAGGGTTATTCCTTTTGGACAAGAGAATTTGATTGGCTTTAAATGTGCCTAGTGAGTGCCATGGCTGCACAGCCATTCAAACCTGGATTTCTCCCATTTAGATCCAGTACTTGTTCATTGCCTCATGAACCTACAGGACATCATGGGTTAAAATGGGTTGTTTGCTTTACCCACCCCACTTTTATGGCCTTCAAGCTTCAGTGTAAGCCCTGCCTTTGAGGCTTTCATAATGAAAGTCTGAGGGATCATTTTTCCACCCCGGAAATGATTGTCATTTTTCATCCAGAGATGGATTATCTTGCTTGCTTGTCTTGCAGCTCTGTATCTGTCAACCATATTTTGGCATAGATTGATTCAATCAGGAAACATTTTAGTTAATTGCAGGGCAATCTCATTTTACATATGATTTTCCCCACCCAGGCAATTGCGGCAATGAGCTACAAGGAACACATGCTCAGTCCAAGATAATGCGCTCCTTTGGGACTTACAAAACTTTTGAGATCCTGAGGCTTAAGGAACAGGCAGTTCAGTCCTATGGACCTGCTGCAATCTGTAGCAGCAAAAACGGTAGTTGCCTCTGAACCAGGATAACTAAAAATAGAGGGTTTATTTATACATAATTAGAGGTCCCTCTGGGTATGCAGGAGTATATATGTTTGTAAATTAAAAGAAAAAATAAACTAACAGAACGTTTATGTGATGTGTATGAGCCTTCAGGACTGTAGAATTATAACAAACTATCACCAAGGATGGGGACTCGAGTCTCTGTTTTTTGCTGACGCATGTAGACTTGAGTCTCGCATGGCAAGGACTCAGGCACTGAATCAGGAATGGCTTTGAAAAACTCGAGTCTGAAAAGCTGCAAGTCTGGGTGTGCTTGCTTACTTTTTTCACAGTGGGGGCCCATCTGAAAGCTGGCAGTCCAGACAGGAGTTAGGGAAGGGTTAATGTTTTGGAGCAAGCAGGAGGTGGAGAAGGGAGATGGGAGTGGGTTCTCTTGTCCATTCCTGGAGGAGCCGATTATCATTGGATGAAAGAGAGAAGAACTCAGGGCGCAATCCTAACCTGGAGTTAGGTGGGCACAGTCAGGCCAGCAAAGTTTGGCTGGCACAAGGGACACCATAAAGTATGTTCGGACCACTCTCAGAGAGGCCAGCCCACAGACGTGCACCATCCTCCCTGACTCCAAGAGTGGTCCAAATGTGCTTTGCAGTGGCTTTTGTGCCAGCTGAACTTGGCTGGCCTAACTGTGCTGGCCTAACTCCAGGTTAGGGTTGTGCTCTCAGAGTGCAATCCTAAACTGGAGTTAGGCCAGCATAAACTAAGCCAGCAAAGTTTGGTCAGCCCAAGGGCCACCATAACGGCTGTTTGGACTACTCTTAGAGTCAGAGAGGATGGCTCATGTCTTTGTTCTGGCCTCTCTGATTCCAAGTGTGGTCCAAAAATACTTTACAGTGTCCCTTGTGCTGGCCAAAATTTGCTGGCCTAGCTTATGCCGGCCTAACGCAGTTTAGGATTGCGCCCTCAGCCTCATTACCTTCTCTTGTTATATGGCACAGCAGGGAAAGGCTTTCAAATTTTTTCCATCTCCTCTTTCCCTTCCTGAAACTTCTCTCCTTCTACAAGACCTGAAAAAAATCCTACAGGCTTCCTATTCCTGGTTTGATAAAGCTCTGACCAAGAGTACTCTTAGGAGCTGGGGACACCCTGCAACATTGCATTTCTGATGCCATGTAATGGCTACCTCTAGCCTTCATTATGGCTTGAGCTGCCAGTGACAGAGTTGGAATATCCTTCAGATATGCTAATTTCCCCTTGAATGTGGCATCATACTTTTGGCAAGAGAGAAAACCATTGATTTAAAGTGCGCGCGCGCACACACACACACACACACAGAGCTACTTTGACACTCAGGTTTTATCAGTTTTACACATCTATTTTGTATTAGGGCTATGGCTGCAGCAAGATCAACAGGTAAAAAGCAGTTCTAAATCTATAGGTGTCACAGGCTTTTCCATGAATCTCTCTCTCTCTCTGGTTGAGAAGCTGTAATCTCATACTGATAGGAAAAGCCATTGATCCTATATCTCGTCATTGCTGTATCTTCCTCAGTCCATGACATTGTCTGTTTTACAGTTTTGCTTGCTGGTGCAAGATTCTAAAACCACAGTCCTACAATACTTTCATAGGAGTACGCCCCACTAAACACAATGGAACTTAATTCTGAGTATACATGCATAGAGTTGTGCCGTAAGACTCAAGGTGCCATCTTAACTTGCACAGGAGCAGGCAGGACAGTAGGCCTGTGCTGCCTCCTAACTCGAGTTAGGAGACAGCTGCAGCTCAGCATGGGGCATTTCCCCTTGCCCTGGGGTAAGCCCCTGTTGGGTTGATCGGGCTCCTCAGATCTGCACCTGCTGTTTAGCAGGCGCAAGTCTGAGTGCCCTGCCATGGCCTAGATCAGGCCTGCATGACCCACGGGTGGGAGTTAGGATGTGGCATAACTGCTGGAACCTGGCTCATCCCCCCTCCCCAGACCACCCCGCCCACAGGACTGCCCTCCCTCTGCCGCCCTCCTTCCACCCTCCTCCACCTTCCCCACCCAGAAAAGCCCCCGCACTGGCTGAACTCGGCCAGCGCGGCGAGGGCTTACCTCGGCCCATCCTCTGCGTTCCTGGGCTGACGCAGTGGACTTGTGCCGGCCCATTGCGAGCACATTGCGATTGCACTGTCATGAACCTGAAGTTTGTTGTCATTTTTCACTTCATTTAAATATTTTACAATAAGGGGGAACACTATGGAAAACCACATAATACTGCTAGAAATTGTTATCCGTCTCTAATCAGTTTTATATGCTGTACAGTCAGTTGTGCACACCCAGCCAATACCTTGACTTTAGGTATATGGAGTTGGCCATACTCTCCTTTTCATGGGACACACTTATGCGGATTACTGCCATGCCCATGGCTTATGCTGCTCTGTTGGTAAGTGAACACAATAACATCAGTGTTAGATAGTTAGAGTGTGGCGGGATTCTGGGTTAAATTAGACACCGAACGTAGGTCATGTAGACTTAAAGAAGACTTGCTAAATTGGGCTTAGCAGGCCAGGCAGAAGAAATCTGCTAAATAGGAAAGGTACCATTGGAAGATGACTAGACAGATGCCCAATCCTATCCTACGTTCCAGGGGCCCAATCCTATCCTACGTTCCAGCGCTGATGTAACTGTACCAATGGGGAATGCGCTGCATCCTGTGGTGGTGGTGGTGGTGGTAGGCAGTCACACAGGCCTGGCGGCTTCATTGTGGCTGCATCAGCACTGGAAAATTGGAAAGGATTGGGCCCAAACAAAACACATCAATTGCCATAGGAAAACTTTCCAATGAGAAACAATTCAGAATTGCGTATAACTTTAGTTCTGGAATTGTTTGTAATAGTGATTCTAATGCACAGTAGGCATTGTTTCTGAACTAATTACTCATGAAGGCAAGCTGTCAGTGGGTATGAAAATGTATCTCATGTCTAAGTCAACAGTCTAGATGAGCAGGAGGAGATTTTCCATTTGAAATACTTTCCTGGAAAGCAGTGAACCAATTATTTGATAGCTCAGGCATTGCTGTGTGAGGCTCCCTAATAGTCAAGTCATTTACTTAGCAACATCCATCTAAATAACACATGGAAATGTATACATGCATTAATTGCTCCCTGTGTAATTATAACACTCACTTTACAGACTGTAGATCTCATTTTGTGGAACAGGTAACCCAAGGGCAAAATTCGAAACTGCCTCTCACCTGTAACATTATTTATCTGAAGAATTTATATCTCGCCTTTTCCGTGCCCGAGGTGGTGTAGGCAGGCAAATCTAAACCACCATTTTCCAATTGGATTTTTACAATAGTGTTTCTGTGGGAGGAGCCCACGTAACCTGCAGCTTACCAGATGTTATCCATCCCAGTGTGGCCATCATCCTGGCGGTGCTCTGCACATTCAAGATTTCACAGTAGCCTAGATTGGTGCTCAAGATGTTATCCAACTGTAGCTGACTCATCCACTTTCCATGCTCACTAATAGTGTGCATTCACGAGGTTCGTCAGCAGATGTCTCCCATCCAACTTCAGACTGCAGCTGAACCTGCTTAGCTTTCTTCAGCAGGCAGAGACTCAACCACTAGCCCATACCTCCATACCAGATACATATGAGAGCCAATCACGCTTAAAAAAAAAATTACTTCTAGATTCTAGTGTTTTTCTGTGGTCATTAGCCCAGACATTCTTATTTGACGCAATCATGAATGTATCTAGGAGGATAGCTATATCTCTAGCACATATCTTGCTTTGTTGTTCCTGTGTTTAGCAAAACAGTACAATATGAACTTTCAAAGAGGCTTACAGGCAATGAGATGTCTGGATCTTTTAAATCAATATGTGAATCTCTAGCTTCCTCACTGGCATAGCCCCTGGTCATATGCACATCTTCTTTCTAGCCATCTTTTCTTCCAATTTTCCTTTCACATTCTGAATTCTCCCTCTGGTCATCTTTTTTTCATTCCTTCGGAACATGCCCTATTCCAAACCTCCTTCCCCCATGTTTTGGCCATTCTTGGGCCCCTGCTTTTTCTGCCCCCCCCCTTCTGGTTGCCCTGCCCCTCTCTAGGTTCAGAGAAGCCCAGCCAGGGATGCTTTTGTCTCTCTGCGGCCCAGTCAACCATTATTACATCACCACCAGCACCAGAAAGACCCTTCACCAGGGCTGGCCTTAAGCCAATGTGACCAATGTCATCACATTGGGCCCTGTGTTTTGGGGTTCCCTGCACCAGCGCAGCAAGCGCATTGCCTGCTGCAGCAGCTGGGATCTCTATGGGCTGTAAGTCAATGGGGAGAGCAGAGCAGCTTACCTTGGGCTTCTGAACGGCCCAAAATGGGCCTCCTGGAAGCAGCAGTTGGCACCAAGTGCTCTTCTTGGTGCGTGGGGGGGGGTTGCAGGGAGGATTGGGGGCCCTACGGGAATGCCCCGCATTGCCCCCGCCCACTCCTGGAGCCAGCCCTGCCCTTCACACATGAAATATTAAACTGTACATTATAGTGTTCTATTTACTTATGGAAGCATTATTGTGCTTACCTTCTCTCAACTTAGGTGTCCTTTCTGATTAAAGGAATCTCTATTTTCTTTACATAGACATTTTATTTTTTCTTACTACTCTTACTTCTTCAGAGAACCACTTTTAATGGTTTCTGAGTGATAGAAAACAGCTATCTTTTTATTCTTGCCTATTTGGGTTGGGTTCCTTTTGGTTGTTTTTCTCTCTGCCTTTCTTTTCCCCCTTTTGACTCACTTAGCAATCCATTACATTCTATTTATACATTCATGGGTTAGAGTGGAAATGTCACTTATACTGTACAGATTTCCTGACCAGATTTTCTATTAATAGTAATTAAATGCTGTCCATTACCTGCCTGTTATTATCAACTGCAGCATCTTTACATGTGCTCCTTTTTGGGGGATAAAGGTAATAATTAGCTGTATTTATAGGCTATTGCTGAGTTTGACTCACAGCTTCCTCTTGTTCACTTTGCAACCATGTCAGAGAAGAGAAAAACTGCTTTCAAGAGATCTATGAATGGAACTATATGGGAAGTCTCTGCTTAAGTGGTGGAGTGCAATAATGTGGACTCTGTCAGGACCCCCTGGTCTGCATGGCAGGACTGCATTCAAGTTTAACTCATCAAACCCACTGCAAAAACAAATCATAGATATTGCAGAATAAATCAGTAAAGTACAATCAAAGCCTTGCAGCCTTGTTTTCTCTGCAAGATTTGTCTATATTTTATCCTCCCTCCTATGTGCCACTGTGGCTGAACTGTTTGTCCGATTGGATCAAGTGATAGGATGGAAGACTTCTGAGCAGAAGACTTTATCCATTTATGTCAGACGTGGGACCTGACCACATTCCCTGAAACCCTCCACAGTGGCATTCCCATGAGGGGGAATGCTAACTTTTGCAGGAGCCTGAGCTCCTGTGTATGTGGTCTCTCCCCTTTGCCTCTAGAGCAAAATTGGAGAGCAAATTGGAGAGCAAAGCCTTGCAGCCTGCTCTTGGAGACACAAATTGCTCTGGAGGCAAGGGGGAAGGACCACATACACAGGAGCTCAGGTTCCTGCAAAACATAGTGCTCACCCTCCCCACAGAAACGCCACTGCCCCTCCATGTCTGCTATTGGATACAAAATGTGTTTGCATCATCTGTGCACAAGCATCCTCCACTGATTTGACAGGTTAGGGACCGGAGTAGTGGTTAAAAGCAGAACCTGTCAAAAAGAGGAACCCAGTCTTTTTTTAGTTTACAAATGTTGCTTCCAATGCTTTTTTAGCTTGCAAATTGCAAACGCCTTTTTTATCATACAAATTCCTGCTGTCACACGGAGCTTTTACAAATGGATTCTCATTAACACATTCTGGAATGGGAATAGACACCCCCCCCCACACACCCCTAATTAAAGTTGGATCTCTCTCTCTCTCTCTCTCTCTCTCTCTCTCTCTCTCACACACACACACACACACACACACACCCCATGTCATATGCAAATCAACATTGGGGAGGGCAGAGAGGTTGAAAGCGCAGAGCATGTATTGAATGAATGATTTCCGGGTATCATTGAAATGCGTTAAAAGAGCAAATCATTGAAAAACAAATTGTTGGAAAGCGGGGGATACCTGTCTATGCCTTTTTTGCTTAGGCTACAAAGTGGCAAGACCCTGAAGCTTACCTCCTGGTATCTGGGGTGGCATGCCAAATGCTTCCCCTCTTACCTGGTGATATGCTACTGCAGTCTACTCACTGGACTGGAACAGGGGAGTGGAATGGAGGAGGAAATGTGGGGGGGGGGGAGTGGTGAGCCAGGGCACCAGCCCACCACTCTCCTCCATTTTCTGCTCTGTCACCTTCTTCCTTTTCCAGTCCAATGTGTGAAAGTAGGAGCATGGCAATGGGCATCCCCTGCCAACCTGCTGCCTGGTGCAAGCACCTCAATTAGCCTGGAGGTGCTTAGGTAAGGGGTTCCTATGCTGCAATGCAATGGGGGACTTGCAACGGTGCAAATGTTGCAGCTCCATTGCCCATTACGAGGCCTGCAGCAGACACAGCCAGAGGCACCATGCATACACCAGAACCTTCCAGATGGTTCCAGATACCAGTAAGAACCTTCCAGATACCAGTAAGATGGTGGAGAGGACGGTTCAGGGGAGGATGGGGGGGGGAGTGGGGTGAACTGGGTTCAAGGGCAGAAGGGAGTGGATCTTGGTAGTAGTCATGCATGCTGGATCCTATTCCTCTTTCCCTGTCCAGACCCACCCCTTGAATTTATGGCAGCAAAATAGTCTGAGGAGTCCCATTGGCAACTAGGCGTCCTATTGGAAGATAAGTTAAAATATTTTCACTTTCTTCTTTTGGGCTATCTGGTTCCCCCACCCCCTGGCACCATACCATGCAGCCCATGCTTTGTTGGCAGCACTGCATGCTATGGATTGGTGGGGGATAGGATTAGGCTGAAAGGTCAGATGTTTCTATTGCAGCCAAGCTAGGGCTGCATAGCTCTGTGCCAGATGAGATGTTTGGGATGTCCCCCTAGCTCTGGTGGTGTCACAAAACTTTCTTTGCAGTTCTTTGCAAAACTGCCATTTAGGAAGAAAAAAATTACTGTAATGCCGGCCTCATACCTAGGCAGTTGTTATTCATGAAACACAGAATTTCCGTCATGCAGTGTGTAGTGTGCTATATGCACATAGCCAGTGAGAACATACTGTCCATTGTGGAAGTACACTGTTTGATGCATTGTAGTGGTCTCAGACTTTGGTCTGCGGTGTGACCAAGCACTTACCATTGTGCTGGGGAGCCTATTCACAGCTGCAACTACAGCCTCTGTGTATCGCCGCTGGAGTTTGGGGCAGGCGCGGTTGGCCGCAGAGACACTTAGGGACTGTCGTTGCAGCTGTGTAGTCTCCAGATTGGAGACAGCTGATGGACTATATTGTTGTAAGCTGTCTTGAGCCTAAGCTGAGATATAAATATTTCTTTATATATAAAGTATTTCTTTATAAATAGAACTTATTAGGGCGCAATCCTAAGTGGCACTGGATACAGTGCAGGCCCGCAGGCCTGCCTGTTCCAGCGCTACTTAGGAGGCAGCAGGAGCCTCCCCGCTGGACTTCTCGGATTTGCACCCGCGAAATTGCAGGCACAGGTCCGAGGAAGTCGCACGGCCCAAATCGGGGCTTGGTGGCCCTAGGATGGGGCCTTAGATGGGGCCTACCAGCTGCATCCCAATCCCACCCCCCTCCCTGGGGCAGCATGCCCACCAGCCCCGCCTTCCCTCCTCCCTGGACCCCTTGCGCCAGTTGAGTTTGGCAGCTCTCAGCTGGCTGGCCTTCTTAGTCCGAGGCTACTCGTATCATCAGCCTGAGCACTCTAGTGCTGACGCAAGGGTGCCAGTCAGCGCTCCCACGTCGGCACTAGTGATGTAGTGCCGCCACAACAACGTTCCATCAGTGCTACATCCCCTTTTGGATTGCGCTCTATAATATTGGAAGCCTGATAGAAAAATGAGTGAAGAGAAAAGGTTCTTAGTCCTTGAGGAATTTGGCAAAAAGTGGTGATGGCGCCTAGCTTGGATGGCTTGAAAATCGGCCTGGACAACTTCAGGGAGGACAGGTCTTTCTGTTGCGTCTAGTCACCATGACTATGCACTACTTCTGGGTTCAGGTATACCATTGAATTACCAGTTGCAAGGGAGCAATGGTGGGAGAGAGCTCTGCCTTTCTCTCCTACTTGTGGGCTTCCCAGAGGCAGTTAAAAGGATGGGCTTGATCCAAGATGGATTTTCTTCTTTTTTGCTGAAGGACTCAGTATTGACTGTGACAGCCATCCAAGTTGAGTCTCCCCAGTGACAGGATGAGATTGCCTCTTCCAAGTGGTCTGCTTGGACACCTTGATGTGGCAATGGTTTATGAAGCCTGTGAACACTAATCATTGACCCTGTGCATCAGCGGTGTCTTGGGAATGAATGCCAAATGGAGCAACTGTGGAGGAGAGGTCAAGTCTTTGCCTTAATTATTAAAACCACCTCTTCAGAGAGTGTGTCCCATCCATTTAGGACTTAAACTACATTGATGGGAGGTAGACTAAAAAAGGGAGTTAACTTTAATCGCCATGGGCCTTTGTAGTTGTAGAGTATTAATTGCAGTTGATCAAATGGCCTACTTTTGCACCAAGACTAATTAGTATGGTAATCAACATTAATGCTGACTTTATCCTTTAAAATAACTTAGCCCTTTTTGTTTTAAATGGGCTAATTAGTGTAACCCTTTTTAGAATAGATACTAATTAATGATTGCTTAAATGTCTAACTGTTAGTCAGATGACCATTCTATGTAGTATTCCAGCGAACCTGACCACTTCTTGGCAAAGTGGACAAAATAGGACATTTCAGGTTAGGGTGAAGGCAAGCATTAAATTAGGTTGCAGTGTCTACTGTTCCTGGCAGGGTCCATGACGACGGACGCAGGGGGTACATTGTACCAGGCCTAGAGTCAAAAAGAGGGCCCAGGCACCAAAGAAGGGGAGCAGGAAATTTTGTGGGAACCTCATAACCAGTGGTGTCATTCAAATGATTTAGGAACAGGAACTCACTTTTAATTGGCACTTGTTGGGAACCCGGAACCAGCCACGGAGCCCGTTAGGATCCGGAACGCCCGTTCTGGTCCGTTCCCCCTGAATGACATCACTGCTCATAACACAACTATTTTCAACCTGTGTGCTACAGCACAGTAGAGTGCCACCAATGGTCTGCAGGTGTGCTATGGGGAGTTTGGGGAAGGACCAGCACTCAGGTGGCCAGTCTATGGGATGGGCGGGAGTTTTGCTCCCAGTGCCCCTCCTTTTCCAGTTATGGTGTCACCGGCGGACCTGCGGCACACACACACACCAGCCAGGACTTACTCACAGCCGGAGGAGGGGGGGCCTCCGAGACAGCCCCATCGAACCCTGGTGGGGCTCACTGCATCCCCGGCCGGCAGCCAGGAGCCTTGCTTGGCCTGGCGCAAGGACTTCAGAGCCTGGGCAGTCTGAGGGAGAGGCTGCCCGCCCAGCCTCGCCTTTACACAGGGAGAAGCCACGGTGAGGCCGGGCATCTCCCCCAGTGCTGGCAAGGAGCCTGGGCTAGGCCAGCGCACCCCGTGCCGGCCGGAAGTCCCGCAAGATCTCAAGCCTGAAATCTCATGGGGGAGGGACATCCGGGACACCCGAGATCTCGCGCCGGGGGAGGGACTTCTGGTCCCTGGCCAGAGCTCGTAAGGAGCTTGGCCAGGGAGGTGAGTGGTCGCTCCTCGGCACTGGGTGAAGGTCCGGCGATCGAGGGCTCCGCGGGGGCTGGCTACCCTCCTCCCTTTAGGGGGACCTCTCCAGGAGTCCTGGCAGCAGCCTGCAGCACCCCTCCCAGGAGCAGGCTGCCGATCCTGCCTTCCCTGGGTCGGGGCTGGGGGGAACAGGCACTGCCTTACTGGGACACTTCCCTAGGATGGGGGGTGTCCAGCCCGACAGGGGGCCGTGGGCTTAACCCGGCCCATAGAAGAGAGGGGGCGAGTACAGGCAGCGGCCCCCCTCACCCCTGGAGATCAGGGAGCCCGGTAGGGTAGCGGCACCCCACCCCGAGAGACTCACCCCAGCCAACCGAGCACCAGGGTACTGCCGACAACGACGCCACTCGGAGTGACCCTCTGAAGCAAGAAAGGTTGCTCGCAACACCAACCAGGCTGTAGGAGGGACCCATGAAGCAACGTGGCCCCCTCCTGCCTACCTGATGGATGTAAAAAGCTTGGCCCGATTAAACAGCCTGAGGCAAGCACAACCCGCGTCCCGTCTATCATTGCGCAGTGATCGCTCCAAGCGCCTGCAGATCCACAACCTCCTTTGCCCAGCCATGTCCCGCGACACTGGGGCTACCCCCATGGACTTCACATTTGGAAACATCTAACAAGATTTCTTAGGGGAAAGGGAGGGCTGAATGGGACCAGGACTGACCAATAGCTTTCTCGTAACAGGAACTTCCCAGCCCCTCGTCAGGAAATAATCATAAACGGAAACATTACTAGGAATGTGTCTGGCAGCAAACTCAGAGATCCTATTGTGAGGGGGCAGGAAAGGGGGGTCTTTTAAACTTATGATCTGAACAAAGGAGACATTCCAGTTAGTGTGAGAGAGACAGAGAAAAGGGACAGGGAAGACCATTGACAGATATCTGTTATATTTGTTAATGCTGTGTAATGGCTTGGCTGGATGTAGGGACTACATTTCTCAGCAGACCCTGCTGTGACCTGAGACACTGACCCTGAAATGGGGAGAAGGACTTGTTGGAGGGCTGGAAAAAGGAGGGAACCAGAAGGTCAGAGCCCAGTGAGCGAGGGAAGGCCTGAGAGCAGGTGGGTGAAGGTCCAGCAAGGAAGGAAGCGGCAGGTTCTTGACTGTGGAAGGAGGAGGAAGAAATGGAGTTGTGGCTTTGCTTATACCTGCCTATACCAATGTTGCAATGCATCCTGAACTTTTTGTGAATCAATGAACACTGTTTGCTCTGAGACCCTGGCCAGACATTCAAGGCTCCAAACTATGCTGCTACCTTGCAAGTTGTACAGGAGACCCTCCATATCTGTGGACTTGGTATCCATGGATCTCAACGTCTGCACCCCCAGCACCCATTCGCAGCTGTTATTTCCGCTGGTGCCAAGTGAAAATATTTCTTCCTTTTACAGGACACTATAAGTATGCAAGCGTATAGCAGAGTGTGCAGGCCATAAGGCTGAATCCTAAGCCCGATTGGGAGAATGCGCGGCCCCAATTTGGGCCGCGTGGTCTCCTCGGATCTGCACCTGCTGTTTCGCAGGCGCAGATCTGAGTTGCGCATTGGGGAGGCTGGAGCCTCCCCTCTGGTAAGGGCGCGAATGTGCCCTTGCCTTGGGGGAGGCTCCAGCCTCCCTAATGCTGCGTTGGATTTGGCACAGCCTGGCCATCCTTGCCAATCCAGTGCAGTATAGGATTGCCCTCTAAGAGTCTTTGTTATTCCAGAGGTGAGGCAGTGGCTCCCTTTGTCTTTGCTTCATTCTCGGGTCTCCAAAGCACTGCACAGAACTTTGCAGTGAGGCTTGGCGGGCTCTCCTTATGATGGTAAATATAGTGCTGTTACCTTTCTTTACTCTTGCAATTTCCTTCTGTCAATCCCTTCTCCTGAGAAGGAGGCTCCCTTCTCAGTAGCCATGGAGAAAATTCTGAAGTGTAGAGCACTCCTAACCCTTCTTCCCTCCAACTCAGTGGTCTTTTGTGCCATGACCCCAATATATAAATAAAAATAAAGTGTCTGGGGGCCTCACTCTAGACATCACAAGGAGCCTTGCAGCTCAATGCAGAACCATGGACAGAATCCTTGACAAAAAAAAAAAAAACTGGATTCCCAGCCCAAATTCTTTTAAGGAACAATCCTAACCTGGAATTAGGCTAGCATAGTTAGGTCAGCAAAGTGTGGCCGGCACAAGGGACAAGTATGTTTAGACCACTCGCAGTCAAAGAGCCCAGCACACAGACTTGCGCCATCCTCCCTGATTCCGAGAGTAGTCCAAATGCACTTTACAGTGGCCCTTCTGCCAGCCAAATTGTGCCAGCCTAACTTCATGTTAGGATCGCGCCCTTAGAGTCAGAGAGGCCAGTGCACAGACATGCGCCTTTCTCCCTGACTCCAAGAATTGTCCAAACGTGCTTTACGGTGTCCCATGTGAAAGCCAAACTTTGCTGGCCTAACTGCACTGGCCAAACTCCAGGTTAGGGTTGCACCCTTAATTATATGAATGTAGATAATACATGGTCTGCCTCCAGATTCTGGATCTGCCATTTCCAGCTTCCAGCTAAAACAAATTTGCGAGTGTGTTTTTCTGAGCATAAAAAGTTGCTTCCCTCCAATGAACACATTTTGTTGAAGTCACCTGTGGCGTGGCATGTTGCATTGTCTCCCTGCCTGATGTAAGAATGCATCAACCATTTCCTTTGGTGTTCTGGGTGGCTGGTATCGATTTGGGTAGCTAGTCGTTCTTATTAGCTATGTTTGTAGACATAGGGAACCAGATTGTTCCTTACCGTTCATCACAAATACATGAATGCGAACAGTGGGATTCCAAATAGCCTTGTCTTTCTGAGTGACCACCTTTTTGAATGGTCACAGCTCAAGGCGATCAATTTGCATGATACAGGGATTCACACATTTATCTTGCTCCCAAGTGTAGGCATTTCACACTGAGACTTCCACAGCAGGCATTGTATTACATTGGGGAACCTTGACATCAGCTTAAATTCATTTTACGCTTTTAACAATGCCGAGTCTTTCCGAAGAAGCCACCCGCAACTGGGATAAATTTATCAACAACGCAGTGCCAACAAAAAATGTGAAAAGGGACCTAGAAGTTCATGCTGTCTTCAAGAAAAGCTCACTTTCAGTCCTTTTAAAAAGGATCAACCAAAGCAGTGTTCATTTCTACGGGTCACATCCTGAAGTGCTTGATTCAATTTCTGTGCTCTCCCAACATCGGGGACTTGTGAGTCACGCACCACATTATTTTTGGAAGCCCTTCAGGGGGCATGATCAGATGTCGATTCACAGCTGATTTACCTTCAGCCACAACTGCAGGACCGGAAACTCAGCTTGTGTCTGCGTTGCAAAAGTGATAACTTAAAAGATGCATCAGCTGGAGGGAGGTACAAAAGCTTCCACCTGCCTGTAGGCCTCTCTCTCAAGTCTGGACCAACACCACCTGAAATGGAGAATTCAGTGTCCCGGCATGCAGCAAATAGACACCCCCCACCAGACACCCTCTGTCTTCCCTCCCTGCTCAATTGCTGAGAGAGCAATTTTGGTTTGGCTCCCCCTATATCTAATAAACAACTCATTTGCTTTCTTGACCAATCAGCTGACCAATCAGCTTGACCAATCAACTGAGTGAATGGTGGGATGGAGGCAGCGGGCTGAACCTGACTAGAGCAACCTTCACACCATCTTATGAACAGGCCAGCCCTGTCTGCTTGCCACTTCCCTCCTCAGGCTACAACATCTTCCATTGACTTTCTCCCAACTGCAGTTTCCAGACATGTTTTTGCTCCGTTGTGAAAAAAAGTGTCCGCTTGTGTGGGGGGGAGGGGGAGGTTCTAGAAGGAGAGTGGCAAGTGAAGAAAGAATTTAACTGCTGTAGCCTTCTGCGTCTCCTCCACAAATAATGCACGGTTGCCAACTGTCCAGTGGAGAAAGAGACCAGGGTTAGCAGCCCTGCGATTGCTGCTGAATATGCAGTTGACCAATTAAGATAGCGGTTCCCAAACTGTGGGTTGGGACCTACCAGTGGGTCATGAGCCAATTTCACAAAGTACCTATAACAGCCATATTGAACACATGGGAAGATGAGATGCTGGAAAGGGGGAGGGCTGTAGGGTTGTTTTGCTTGTGTCAAGACTTTTCTCTTTCTGATTGAAAAATGGCTGAGAAATAGCCCAACCAATTGCTGAATTCTCAGGAAAGCAGCAGGCTCTGGCGTCACAATGACAGCACTTCCAGCCATGATATCACTTTTGGTGGGTGCCGGACAGATAGTCATTCTAAAAAGTGGATTCCGGTGCTAAAAGGTTTGAGAACCACTGAATTAAGATATTGCAATTGGGGGGGGGAGTGGCCTACATACACTAGTTTCACCCAGTAGTGTTGCTAGAGGCAGTGGCACCCAGGACAGAGACGTTACATCATTTTGGGGTTTTCCCAACCTGGACAAGTTGGTACCAACCTGGACAAGTTGGTAGCAGCTTCACAATTGGGCTGCCACCCCCTATTCCTTCTCCTTTGGAGGTCCCACTGAGAGGTGGATGAGATGGCTGCTGTTGTGGCTGCTGCAGTGCTGCTGCTTCTCCTGCTGCCGCCATCTTGGCTGGGCCTTGCCCTTCTGGTCTGGTACCCGGGCAGTCTGCCCCTACCCCCTGCTCTTTATGCCACTGACTTCACCATACAAATGAAATGGGCTGATGGAGACCTGGTTAGGCTGTTCAAGGAAAGTTATATGTTTCATTGTTCAAAACGTATCCATTGTTAAAAGCTCGTTTTGCTGCTGGGAGATGGCAGCTGGGATTTACTGTATTACTAAGGGCACAATCCTAACCGACTTTCCGGCACTGACATCAGGGATGGTCCTGGCTCTCTGAGAGCCAGGAGGTACAATGCTGCCCCCCCCCAGTAATTGTGCTGACATAATGATGTCACCACAATTATTTCCATAGCTCCTGGAAAGGGCTAGATGCTCAGAGCACATCGCTCTGAGCTTCTGCCCCTTTAAATTTCTTCCCCAGTAAGATGCAGGCAGCTCGATAGGGCTGCTCAGATCTGCACCTGCAAAATAGCAGGTGCAAGTCCAAGCATGCTGCAGTGGCCCAAAGTGGGTCAGATCCGGGTCCTCCTCCCTCCCTGGGCCATCCCGCCTGCCCTCCCTCTGCCCTGTTCCACCCTCCCTCCTGCCTTCCCCTGCCTCGAAACAGCCCCGCGCTGGCTGAACTTGGCCGGTGTAGGATCGACTTACCCGGACATTGCAGCAGCGTTGCAGGGCTGCATCAGCCCTGCATAAGAAGCACTGGCGCAAAAGTGCCTTTCATGACAGCGCTGGGTTGACACAAGCGACATGCGTTGGCCCAGTGTGGGCCTTGGATTGCACACTTAGAGTCCATTGAATGAAAAGGTAAGCTTAATGTTAATGGTGAAAAGAAATATTTAAAATTTCAATGCTTCTTAAATATTACAGTTCCCCAGCACCTGAAGTTTAGCCCACTTTCTGTCAAATATCTGCTTTGTGCATGATGAAACAGTGGTGCAATTGCTGGACAAAACTGAGTTAATACTCCCCCCCCCCGCCACCATGAAACAGGTGATGGCCTGTAAGTAAATCACACAAACTCTTCTGTATCTTCTGGATGACTGAGGGCAGTTAGGCAGCCCCTTTCTACTGTGAACGCTCTTGTGTTCTTCCGTTGCAGAGCAGACTTATGAAAGACAGTTTAGTTATAATTGGCATCGCAATCTATGCCTTGTTGGCCATGGGCTTGGGAACCTTGACATGCCAAGTTCTTGCCTGAGGCCAAGCTGAATTTGTGAATACTCATGGCAGCATGGGATGAAAGAATTTGACTATTTATACTCACGGGCATCATTGGTGAATGAGTCATCTCATAAATGATACATACAAGACGACTTAAATACAACCTACCCACCAGCAACCTCTCTAAAGTAGCTTTCCCAAGGTAGACTCCAGATTTGAGGGCAGGTGTTATCTATCAATTCTTCCTGATTGAAGTGGTAAGTCTGGGTGGGAGTCTCCCATTATGGCTGGGTTTGTAGTGTGAAACTATACTGAACGGTGGGGGGGGGGGGATACCTGAAGAAAGAGGCACCAATTAGCATCGAGCTTTTATGCCACTGTCCCTCTCTTGAGGATGTGGTGGTGCAGCGGGTTAATCCGCTGCTGCTGGGCTTTCCAACCAGAAGGTTGGGAGTTCAAGACTGCGCGATGGAGTGAGCTCCCGTTGCTTGTCCCAGCTCCTGCCAACCTAGCAGTTTGAAAGCACCTCAATGCAAGTAAATAAATAGGGACAACTTCGGTGGAAAGGTAACGGCATTCTGTGCACTATGGCATAGAGTCATGCCGACCACATGACCACGGAAGCTTGTCCTCGGACAAAACGCCGGCTCTACAGGTAAGGCTTTGAAACGGAGATGAGCACCACCCCCTACAGTCGGTCACGACTAGACCATTCGGTCATGGGGAAACCTTTACCTTTACCTTTACCCTCTCTTGAACTTCACCAATTGTAGTGTTACTGGCTGAAATTAGATTTTGGTTTTCTTTCTTTTCTTTTTTCTTTTTTCCCCCCCTGCAAAAATTGCTCCAGTACACGGCGAAATTCTTGGAATATCACTTAGGACCTAGGCTCAAACTACACATGACTTGGGGATGTGTGGTTCTTTTCTGCACGTATATTTTAGCTGCTTGAGCTACTGTATAAGCAGAATAGCAGCAAAGAAAGCTCTTTCTAAGCAGGAAGCTCTTTCTAAGCAGTTAAACAGGCAGAGACTGTTTAACTCCTTCAGGGCGCAATCCTAACCAACATTCCAGCATGGACATAGCTGTGCCAGTGGGGCATGTGCTGCATCCGGCAGTTGGGGGAGGGGCAGTCAGGGAGGCCTCCTCAAGGTAAGGGAATTTTTGTTCCCTTACCTTGGAGTTGCATTGCCCTTAACCCAGTGCTGGAAAGTTGGTGAGGACTGAGCCCTCATTCTGGTGGTTTAAACACTCCCCAACTGCCCAATCCTGTCCCCATCTGCGCTGCTGAAACTTGCATTCCGGAAGCACAGTGTGGCTTGCAGCATTGCAAAATGCGACACATTGATGCATACCATTGTACACTGCTGGGCTGCTGCTACAAATGGCAAGTGGTGCCAGCTGCATGGCAATGGCTCATCTTGTTCCTCAGATGCCTATATGTTGACACAAGGAGGGTGTGGGGAGTGACAGGACAGGGCAGGGATCAGGGCTGCATCGAGGCACTGGTGGGTAGGGGTTGATTATTGGTGGCAAAAGCACCATCAATACCCTATGCCAGTGTTATTCAAACTGAAGGTTGGAACCCACTTAGTGGATAACGACCTGATGTCAGGTGGGTCGTGGAAAGCTGGAAGCCGCCATCTTGGAAACTGCAGACCTTCCTCTTGTTCTATTCCTTTTGTGAGTGCTAACAGTTTGAAATTTCAAGCGAGGTTTTTTTTTTTAATTTTGTTTTTAGTTCAGTGCTTCTACATAATATTTTGTCCTCACCCTGCTTTCTGTCAGGGATGTTTCATGGTTGTACAATTGCTGCAGTCCAAGAATGCTAAATTGCATTTCAGGAGTGTCATTTTAGTACAATGACAGCACCTCCTGCTTAATGATGTCACTTCCTGCCACAACATCACTTCCAGGTTAATGGCATCACTCCCGGTGGGTCCTGACATGAGTGCCATTCTGAAAAGTGGGCCCCAATCTAAACAGTTTGAATACCACTGCCCTAGGCACGTTGTCTGGCTTTGCCGTGCCCTCTTGGGCGCACTCAGATTTGTGCCAGCCAAATTGCTGGTCTTGTAGGCCCAAAGCAGGCTTACCTGGCCATAAAGGTACAAATGTCCCCTTACTTTGTGGGGGCCTTCTGATTACTCCCTGCCACCTAAGGTGCAGCACCTCAGTAGTGCAGCTGCATTGATGAATGTGGTGGGGAATAGGATTGGGCCAAAAATATTTCCACTGCCACAGTCATGGGTGGTAAGAGATATAGGGTCCGTATAGCTTCCTAATGTCTGTTTCACTTGTGAGGAGAAAGAGACAGGGAACCTTATGAGGACCCTATCTCTTTTCACAGGGAGTGAAAACCTGCATATATGCACTAATGTGCAAAGAGGGTTCATGCAGTGTATAAAAAAATAGAATGGTCACTGCATGCTACAATGTGCACCCATGTTTCTTGCAAATTCTTCCATGAAAGAGCCACCCAAGTACGAATGTTGTAATGTTACGAGAAAGACGGGTTCCCCTCATTAACATGTGTGAAAATAGATGAGATGTATCTTGGTCAATTGTGACACACACATCCCAGGCACTGTTGCATACATGCACATCTTCCACTGTGATTCGACACAGTGGGACAGTAAGTGTTTGCTACTAAATTCAGGCCTTGAGAACAATCCTGAGATCTGAACGTTCACCCGTCTACAGTGTTTGGCACACCAATTAACCCCTTAAAAAGAGCAACCGGGTGAGATGAAAATGGAATGCTAGCCTTTAGCTGCCCTTCTGACCATTTGCACTGTTACTCCTGGCAAGAAGAAACCATCTGAAGAAATCAATCCTTCCCTTCATTCTCAGACGGATTCTCTCCTTTACCCAGATATGCCGTATACCGTTTTAAATAGATTGTGACAGGGGTCATCATTTGCCCCTGTTAACAGGTAGATTTCCACGCTCTCTTTCCCATTAAAAGAAGGGCAGCTTTTTTCTGCTGTGTAGGTCTCAGGTTTGATGTGTGCAGTGATGGCAAAGTGTTGCTGTGTGAGAGGAAGGAAAGTGCTTTGTCGTGAATTAGAGGCAGTCGGTACCATAACCAATTATTTCTGTGCTCAGGGCAGGCTACCAGTTCCATAAACCGTCCCTCCCATCCACACAAAGGAACCTCTACTGGGATGAGCACAAATGTATGAATATTTATGTTTAGCCGTAGCTTACTTCAAAATCAGAATCAGCTGATAAAAGCTCAGACTCCAAACAACAATAAAGCCCAAGTCACAGTCTTAGGTCATGTGATCTCCACAACATGGCACCTGATGTTGCTCTCGGGTTACCTAGGG
Organism: Lerista edwardsae; assembly: GCA_029204185.1. Taxonomy (NCBI): domain Eukaryota; kingdom Metazoa; phylum Chordata; class Lepidosauria; order Squamata; family Scincidae; genus Lerista; species Lerista edwardsae. Next base: position 5,034,526 of record JAJKFI010000001.1, read on the forward strand.
AGGACTGGCTGAGAATCCACATGCTCAAAGGGCTCAACTGCACAGGTAACCCCTGAATCCTCAGTACCAAAGACAGAGTCTAGGACAGTGATGGCGAACCCAGGACATGCGAGTCAAAAGTGACATACCATGCTGTGACACACCAGCATTCACCAACACCCAACAACAACTGAGTTTTTGGGGGGTTTTTTGGTAATGATTTGATTTTTTGGTAATGATTTGTAATCTTGATGTTTTCAACCATTTGATATGTGGGATAGCCCCATGATTTCGACTGTATTTGTTTCACTAAATGTATATGCAGCTGGTTCCTATGGGTAGACCTGGGCTCCAGAGGCTGGCGGAGCCCAGGTTTACCCGTGGCTGGTTCCTAGCCAGCGATGACATCAGCAATGAGTGGGCGGAGCCAGCTGGTTCTGTACAGTGCCTGGCGCCTACAGAACAGAAAGCGAAGAATTCCCCCCACCCCAATTGCAGCTCCAATAGCGATGGGGACAGTCTCCCAAAGAAGCCTCACACCTAGCGCACCAGTGAAACTCTCTGGACTGGACAGACAGCGGTGAAAGCCTTTCCTTGGTCTTCACGGCTAGGCAAGGTGGAATTATTCAAAATTGCCTGGGAAGTTGAAAATTAGCACGGGGGCAGCAGCCTTGAAGCCGAGGCTGGCTGAGCAGAATGAAGCAGGAACCTGTGGAAGGGGCTGAGTGGCAGCACCACTCCGGACGGCACCCTTGGGCGCTTCCCCACACCAAAGCCCGCTTACGCCTGGCACGTCAGGAGGGCAGCTTCAAAAAGTTCCGGCTCCCCTCCGTCCCCTCCAGGGCCCCCCTCGATTCGCCACTGCACCCCCAGGATGCCCCTTCTCCCCAGTGGGCTGCAGACTCACCAGAGTGGCTGCTGACTCCACGTGTGTGGCTGGAGGGAGCGAGGAAGGGGGCTGTGCAGGACGGGACTTCCCCACTGCAGCCCTTCCCCCTTCACCCCTCTAGGAATCCGGAGTTGCTCCCTTTAACCCTCTGAGTGCTGGCCAACCAAGAAGAAAAGCTCTTTGCAGAGGAATCGGGAGGGGTGGGGGAAGCGCCGCGGAGTGAAGTGGGCGGAGTCAGCCCTAATTTTAACAAGTGGAACTGAGTTCCCCCGTGTTCCCCCTACATGATATCACTGGTCTTGCCCAACCCTCCATGAAGCTCCCCTATCCTCTCCACCTTTCCTGCTCTCCTCCTCCCACTTCCCACCCCTTCCCATTTCAAAAGGCCGAGAAGGTGAGGAAGGGAGGGAGGAAGTGAGAAGGAAGAGAGTAGTGATCTACAGTGGCAATAGAAGTGATACTAGCTTGAGATTTCTGATAAAAGTAGGTTGTGTGCATGCTATGTGCAGTACACATTGTGTCTGCATTTTAAAAACAAATCACTACGCTAAAATCAGTTACCAGTTGAAAACCTAATATGACATATCTGGGTTTCCATTGGTAATTGAATCAGCATTTACCATGAGATGGTTGCACAGATTGTGGTTGGTTGGTTGGGGGGGGGGTACAGTATAGCTTGCATAGATGCAGCCCTCCTTTTTTCCACTACAGCTCAATGTAGTTAAATGTAATGAAAATGCAGCTCTGTATGACTTCCATTTTGTAGGATCGGTGTAAGACTGGAGCAGAGTTGCACAGAATTGTGCAGTTGCACAGTAGTCAACCACCCTACGGTTGCCAAGAGTGGAGCTAGAGGAAGTATTTGTTTCCTCCTACTGGTTCTATCAAATTCCTACAGTGAGCAGAAAGAGAGAATGAAATAAAATAGTTCCTATGCTTCGTCTGGTAGTTTCAACACAGATTCCAACTTCGAGCATTTACAGTACTTACAGATGCTGTGAGATCATTGGGGAAGGTAGGTCTGCCTTGCAAACAAGTCCATACCTTCAAACCATCTATCTATCCTGTTTAAGAACATAAGAAGAGCCCTACTGGATCAAGCTCATCTAGTCCAGCTTCCTGTATCTCACAGTGGCCCACCAGGTGCCACAAGACAACAAGATGCATCCTGTTGCAACTCCTTTGCACCTGGCATTCTGAGGTTGCCTACCAGGAGGTTGCACACACCCATCCTGGCCTGTAACCTGTGATGAACTTGTCTTCCAGAAATATATCCAATCCCCTTTTAAAGGCATCCAGGCCAGCTTTCACATTCCTATGTTTCAGTACAGAGATGACCTAAAAGGCAGGGGTTAAAAATCACAGTTATTTTCCAGTGTTTACAAAAACTTCTCTCCATGGGTGCCTGCAGGCAATTCGTACTCACCATCAATGGCAAGCAAATCTGCTGCTAAATACCTACTTATATGAATAATAAATAACAATAACAATGATGACAATGGCTTGACAATGCAAATAATTGTGGTTGATGCCAAAGACTGGCCAGATTGCTGGGAAAGAAACCTCAAACCCCAATGCTTCATTTCAGTTCTATTCACCATGTTTCACTGATAGATCTTACTAAGCAGTTCTGAATGGCGCACAATTTATCGGTTGCTTAGAGGCTCCTTGGGGCCCAGGAAGCCTATTTAGTAAGCAGTTCAAAGCAACAGCTCCCTCATATTAGGAGTGCAATAATACAACAGAGGGCTATTGCTATAATGATGTATTACTGAAAACATGGTGCCAGCTCGAGAGCCACCAAGGGAGCTCGTAAAATGTTATTTAACCTTTTGTTAATTTAAAGGCTCTTCAATATTATCTACCTTATTTATTATGTGAGGGAAGGGGCCAGAGTCAATTACCCAATGGACTGTGAGATCTGCACACAGAGTCTTTAGTTATGTACAATAAATTTCTGAGGAAAAAGGGCCGAGATTTCAACTTGAAAGCTGTACCTGAAAAAATGACAAGGGGCAGCTATAACAAGTGACAGGAAATGGACTTCCAATAAGATCCAAACAGAATTAAGCAGTCCATTGCCCACCTGGGAGTCACAACCATATATGTAAGAAGAGCCCAGCTGGATCAGGCCAAGGCCCATCTAGTCCAGCTTCCTGTATCTCACTGTGGCTCACCAGATGCCTCAGGGAACACACAACAAGATACCTGCATCCTGCTGCCTCTCCCTAGCATCTGGCCTGAGGTAGCCTACGTTTAAAACCAGGAGGTTGCACATACCCATCACTGTGTGTAGTGTGCGCAGAGGCGGTTCTAAAGTATGGCAATGGGGGGCACGAGCCCTGGGCGCCATAAGGTGGGGGCGCCGTTGGCATGGCACCCCTGCCTGCAAATTTGCACCCCTGGGAGGCGCGCTGGCATCTCCCCTCCTGGCCGCCACACGAGCACTTTAAAGTGCCTGACCGGCAGCCAGGGCAGGGAAGCTGCCGCCGTGCCCCTCAAGCTGGGAGGCGCGTCGGCGTCTCCCCTCCTCCTGGCTGCTGCGCGAGCACTTTAAAGTGCCCGACCAGCAGCCAGGGGAAGCCGCCTGAGAGGTGAGCGGCTTCCCTTGGCCGCTGTTCGGGCAAAACAAGGAGGCGGGGCTTGAAGCCACACCCCACAACGTCACCACGTCACGATGTCATGACATTGCGTGCCATGGGCGCGGTTTCGCCCTGGTACGCCTCTGAGCGTGCGATGAACGTTTCCTCCATGAGTCTTCCAATTCCCCTTTAAAGACACCTAGGCCAGACACCATCACCACCTCCTGTGGCAAGGAGTTCCACAAGTTAATTACCAGATTTTATTCAGGCAAAATTCTGTCAATCCTAACTTTCTCATAGAGTGATTCTGATAGTTTGTGAACTTTGAAATGGATGGGTGGGTTCCTCCTTAGCTGCCTCAGCCTTTAGTTTTATCCGCTCTCATAAATTTCCTGCAGGCACATTTGTGACAAAGGTTTAAAAACATGGTTAGTCAGGGCACAATTCTTACCTGGAGTTAGGCCAGCAAAGTTTGGCTGGCCCAAGGCACACTGTAAAGTATGTTTGGGCCACTCTCAGAGAGGCCAGCACACAGACATGTGTCATGCTCCCTGACTCCAAGAGTGGTTCAAATTTGCTTTATGGTGGCCCTGGTGCCAGCCAAACTTTGCTGGCTTAATGCTAAATACCCATCTCCCTTTTCATTTTTCACATAATTTTTTCTCCGATACTACTGGCATGCCATGGTATCCACAGGGATTACATTCCCAACCCCCCCAATCCCCATGGATACCTGAAACCATGGATACTTGGGATGCCTTCTTAAAGATAGGGGAACATCAGTGGCTTTTCTGCAACAAGGTAAAAAAAGAGATTTGTTTAATTTTCCCCTATCTTTTTAATAAGTGTCCCTGTATCCATCGTATCCATGGATAAATGAAACCGTGGATACTGAATCACATCTGTACATGTATTTTAATCGTGTGACACTATTTACCTTCTCGTTATACAGTTTTCTAAACATTCTTATTTCATTTTACAAATTCATTCAGTCCCCTCACATTAACAAAAGTAATTTCGAGTTCCTCCATATTAGATTTTGTGTTAAACTTTTCCTTCTTTATTATTAATAGTATGATCCAATAGTGTCCCTAGAGGGGACCGGATGCTAAGTTTTGCAAGGTGCCTTACCTTGCCATGTAAACAGCTTCTCTCCCACACGGTTGTAGCCTCAAAACTTCCTGGCTACTGTGGTGAGGGAGAGGAGCAGTTTACACGGCAAAGTAAGACACATTGCAAAATGTAGTGCCTTGCCCCCTCAAAGGACACTACTGGTATAGTCCATATTATTTAGATCATTGTTAGGTTTTACTTCTTTCTTTTGTTTTGGCAAAAGCCAGGATGTGTTGTGTCCAAGATGGATTTAGATCTCCTTTAACCGCCCCCAGATCACCAAGGTGTTCACATTAGCCCTACCCTGTAGGAAAAGAAATCTAGGGAAAAGAAATCTTGAGAACATGTCAAATGTATAACAGTTATATTATTATTACATTTATACCACATCTTTCTCCTAAAGAGCCCGGCGCAGTACACTTGGACTTCACCACCTATTTTATCCTCACACCATCTCGGCACGCACAGGGTGGCCTGAGCAAGAGCCACAGGCCTCAGAACAAGCCATACGTTTCATGACTGAGTGAGTGGCAATTTGTATCCAGGTCCCCTCAGCCCTCGTCAGTGCTTTTCAAGCTTTTTAGAGTGCAATCCTAGCTTGTGCTGGAACAGGCCGGCCGGCCGGCCTCCGCTGTATGAAGTGCAGGTTGGGAGCAGGCTGGAGCCTCCACGGGACAAGGAGATGTAGGCACCACCCACCTCGATGGGGCTGCTTGGATCTGTGCCTGCTGTTTAGGGCGTTTGGCCTGGGGACAGGGGCCTCCACCCACCTCATTGGGCAGTCCTGCCCACTGGAAACCTGTGCATCTATATAACTTAGTGTGTGTGTATAACTCATATATATAAAACTCACAAGCGTTTGCGTGTATGTGTGTGTGTGTGTGTGTGTGTGTGTCAAGGACGAACGGAGCCCCGAGTGCACCTATGGCAGGGCGACGAAACCGCGCCCCCATCACGTCACCCCGCCCCTGTGCGTCGCCCAGCCACGCCTCCCTGTGCCCGGAATAGCTCCATTTTGGAGCGGAACAGACGCCAGGGAGGGTGGGTGGGCCAGACAGCACGCGGGTTCATCTGCGGACTCCGCGCAATGGCGCCCGCCGCTCCGCTGCTGCTGGCACCCATGGCTCATGCCACCCTGGGCTATACCCTTCCTCTGCCTCTGGTGCGTGTGTGATCTTACTTCCTTGTCAAGTAAGATCTCAACTGCAAACTGGCTCAGCTGTTCCATTCGTTGGGAAGCAAAGCAACCATCCAATTATCCACACCCATAAATTACCTTGACGTGCTGGAGCTTGCCTGAGCTTTTTTCAATTGTTCATGAGCCCCTCGTCCCTGGAATGGGAACACAAAGAAGGAACATTACAGGCCCCGGTGGAAGCTCTGTTTCTTCTTTTATTTTGAGACAGACCTGCTGATCACAATGCTGAGAGACCGCCGTTATGAGCTTTCCCTTTCTCCGCGGAATCATTATGTAAAGGAGCCTCTCACACTAACGCGGATAAACATATCCTTAGCTCCGAGGCTGGGTTCACCAGTGGCTCGTTTGTCATATTCTTTCAGATATGCTGGCTATGCAGCTTTGGGAAGAAGCGGTAAAGGCCTCTGCTTAAAATATGAAGGGCTTCCCGCTTGCCTTTAGCTCAGTGGGGTGTTTTTTTTTGTTTGTTTCGAAGCAGTTGCATTAAAATCATTGTTTCCCATTAAGTTCATAAATGCTCATTTCCATTTTTATTCAAATAAAGCACAAACTGACTTCAGGGAAAGGGATGTTTTCCTACAGCTCCAAAGTTTGACAGTTGTGTTGCTTGTTTCAAGCTGCCTGAAGCCATTTCAAACTTTGGCTTCATTAAAAAAGAGGAATCGAGTGCAATTTGATGGGGAAAAAAGGCACATTACCTCAGCAAATGTATGTCCCTAAGGTTAGCTTTGTTGAGATAATGGGAATGTGTACATGTGGGGAGGGCATTTTTAGAAGAGAATCAACAGGTGGGAAAGGGGCTTGTTGAACTCCTGTCGATTCTCCCCTGCAAAGGCTCCTGAGGCAATTCGTTGCATAAAGATCAGGCAGGCAGAACATCTTGCAAAGAAAAAACTGGCTTTCCTTTGTACCTGTTAAGGCAGCTATTAAGGCACAGGGCACAATCCTAAAGTGAGTTAGGCCAGCATAAGCTAAGCCAGCAAAGTTTGGCCAGCACAAGGGACACCGTAAAGTATGTTTCGACCACTCTGAGAGTCAGAGAGGCCAGCACACAGACGTGCGCCATCCTCCCTGACTCCGAGAGTAGTCCAAACATGTTTTATGGTGGCCCTTGTGCTGGCCAAACTTTGCAGGCTTAGCTTATGCCAGTTTAGGATTGCGCTCACAGCCCTATTCAGCTCAACCAGCGTTACAGAATGTCATACCATGGCTTCAAAGAGGATTAGGCCATGCAATGGTTAGTAAAGAGATGTAGTCTATGAAAAGCCACATGTTAATTCATAAAATAAAAAGTGGTTTATCTGGATGATTTTTGAGTGGCTTCACTGTGGGATTTAGCTCTGGGGCATATTGTGAATGGAGCCTGGAAAAGTCAGCCTGGAGATCTGAAGAGAACTGGTGGACAGCAAAAGGGATAAAAGTGACCCTTGCTGGCTGCCTCCCAATGTATTCATTTATGTTTAAAATATTTGCAAACTGTTTACAAAAAAAAATGTATGCAGTGTACAATTAATATAATAAAACATATCAATCAATCAATCAACAGGTACTTATATACCGCTTTTCAACACGAAGTTCACAATACAATTAAGAATGTACTCCTAACCTGGAGTTTCGCCTGCACAATTAGGCCAGCAAAGTTTGGCCGGCAGAAGGGTCACCATAAAGTATGTTTGGATCACTCTCTGAGTCAGAAAGGCCAGCACACAGACGTGCACCATCCTCCCTGACTCCAACAGTGGTCCAAACATGCTTTGTGGTGGTCCTTGTGCCAGCCAAACTTTGCTGGCCTAACTGTGCAGGCCTAACTCCAGGTTAGGATTGCGTCCTAAAAAAACTATGAATAGTGATATAAAGTAGCAATATATGGAGCAGGTAAAAAACCTTGAATACAGCAAAGAAAAAACCATAAAAGCCTTTTCTAGCATGTTTTCAGTCATGCCCCCACACATAGCGTTTTAGGCAATTCTCCCTTGCAAATGTCCCCCTCCCATACATTAACATTGCAGGTCAAACTCAGCATTGTAAATTGTAAAGCCCATGTCTGTGTTGGTGATCTGCATGTAGAGTGGAGCACTGGATCTTCTCCCCCCCCCCATGTGTTGGACAAGTAGCATGCAGTGTTCTTAGGTGCATCAGCCCCACATTTGCCTGGGGGCACTGCACTGGGATGATAGCACTGCATGGGGTCAACCCAGCATGCAGGAATGAGCTCCCTGTATTCTGATGACTAGCCGAGAGAACACCTTTTTGGTGGCAATTACCTCTGGCTGCTGTGTAAATGTACCAGTGTGCAGTTACAAGCTTGACCATGCAAAGCCATAATTTGGAGCAAGACCAAAAAGTTGAGGTAGGGAGCATTTCATTCTTTACTTCTTTACTGTTTTCCCATAAAAATGTTTTTCCATTAATAATCAATAGTTATATACTGCTTTTCAACAAAACGTTCACAATGCGGTTTGCAGCCAAAATGTAAACTAGATAGGTCCTTGATTTCACCCAGCAGGGCTTATCATATGCTCTTAAATTGCACGACAGATGTCACAATTTGTAGCACTGAAAAGGTGCAACATCCTTGGTGTCTGTGTCCATATGGCTGCCCTGTTCGTAAAACCTGGGATGGCAAAAAATGCTTCACCAAAACTGAAAAGATTCCTACAGCTTCCCAGCTCATGAAATAGTTTTGCTGCTGCTGTGTGTTCTGAGGAAGATACACAGCCCTGCAGTCATTGGCAATAATTTAGAGCTCAGACTCTTTTTCAACTATGTGCTTTGGAAGTCAAATCAAGAGGTAGATTCCGCTTGGATTTGTGCAAGTAGCGACAATTTGCAGAGGCTTACAAAGGATTTTGTATGTGCACCCATGCATGTGCCCCTCACAGAATACTACCTGTTTCCCTTAAGAGACGGAGAAGTCTGAGATTATCAGTTACTGGAACAACTTGCTGTTTAGAAATGCAAAATGATAATGAGGATTTCAAGCTCATATAAACTTACATACTAAAAGGGAATTTTATTTTGATTCTTAGTCTTCTCTTGAGAAGCCATGATCCATCTTGTGCCTTATGCTGCCAGAACAAATACTCAGGGCACAATCCTAAACTGAGTTAGGCCGGCATAAGCTAAGTCAGCAAAGTTTGGCCACCACAAGGGACACTGTACAGTGGCGGATCTAGGGGGGGCAAGGGGGGCACGAGCCCTGGGCACCATCTTGGGAGAGGGCTCCGTAACCATGGCATGCCCCGCCCCAAAATGGCGCCCGCAGCCCGCCCAGGCCCTGCACCGCGTTCTCCTCGGTCCGGCTGGCCTTAAAGAACCAGCCGGAGCAAGGAGAATGCGCTGCTGCCTGGCGCCCCCTCCCGCCTCTTAGAATGGGGGATGGGGCGCCGTGCAGCATTCTCTGCGCTCCGACTGGCTCTTTAAGGCCAGCCGGAGCACGGAGAACGCGCTGCCGCCCGGCGCCCCCTCCCGCTTCTCAAGGCGGGGTGGGTGGGGCGCTGGGCGGCACCGCGTCCTGTTGGCTCCCGCCGGCCTTAAAGAACCAGCGGCAGCGAACAGAACGCGGCGCCTCGGCCGCGTTCTGTTGGCTCCCGCCAGCTCTTTAAGGCCGGTGGCAGCGAACAGAATGCGGCGGCGCCCAGTGCCCTGCGCCCCGCCTTGAGAAGCAGGCGCCATGGGGTGCCATGGGCGCTATTTCAAGCAGATCTGCCCCTGACACCGTAAAGTATGTTTGGACCACTCTTGGAGTCAGAGAGCCCAGCCCACAGACGTGAGCCATCCTCCCTGACTCCGAGAGTGGTCCAAACTCACTTTACAGTGTCCCTTGTGCTGGCCAAACCTTGCTGGCTTAGTTTATGCTGGCCTAACTCCAGTTTAGGATTGCGCTCTCAGGCAGTGTAAGGCACTTTCCTGGCTGTTACAAAATGCGACATGATGGTGTGCCCTGTCTGGCATCCTTAAATGTCAGGCAGCCGGCTCTGTGTGTTGGTGGACCACGGAGACTCACAAGCAATGACAGTGATGTAGCTAAGGCACCTGACACCTGGAGGCACAAACATTTTAACATCCCCAGACCCTCTATAACAGTGTTATTCAAACTGTGGGTCGGGACCCACTTGGTGGGTCATGACCCGATGCCAGGTGGGTCATGGAAAGTTGGGAGCAGCCATCTTGGAAACTGCAGACTGAGAGTTGTTTTTTTCTAAAAAAAATTTTTAGTTCAGTGCTTTACATCATATTTTGTCCTAATCTTGCTTTCTGTCAGGAATGTTTCATGGCTGTACAATTGCTGCAATCCAAGAATGCCAATTTGCATTTCAGCAGTGTCATTTTATTATGTTACAATGATAGCACTTCCTGCTTGATGATGTCACTTCCTGCCTCAACATCACTTCCAGGTTAATGATATCACTTCCGGTCAGTCCCACCACAAGTGCCATTCTAAAAAGTGGGTCCTGGTCTAAAAAGTTTGAATGCCACTGCTCTGTAACACCCCACATTTTAATGCCTCCATGTGACCTAACCCCCATCCGGCCTCAGAGGCTTCAGTATCCTATTCTTGCTGGGAACTCCAGTCTTCCCCACCAGTATCTCAGGCTACCTCCTAGGGGGAATACACCACATAGAGGGCCAGTAGTGTTCCTACTGTTTTCTTGAGAGCTGGTCAAGTGCCCTCAGGTGGCACCCACCACCTTCGCTGCCACCAGCCTCTGCAGCCTCCAGAGGACCATTAAACAGTACTTCTGGTTTTCATTGGAAAAGTGGAAGTATTGTATAAATGCCTTCTGAAGGCATCAGAAGGCTTTCAAAACATAACAGGACATTGCACGAAGCTCCAGGAGCTCCAGGTAAATGGGTGTGTGGCAGTCGCTGTGAAGGGGGGGGCTGTGGTCCTGGCCCCAGGTGGGGAAAAGGGCCATGGACATGACTGCAAAGGTCCTGATGGCCTTCTGGAGGCCTCCAAAAGGCACTTATTGAAGTGGCACTTATTGAAAACTGAAGTGCCTTTTGGAGAAGGCCTCTTTAACACACACCCCTCATGGTGTGGCACCCATGGAAATGTGCCCCCCTGCCCCCCTAAGCTATACCACTAGGCAACAATAAATCTTCATGGGGGTGGGTGGATGGAACAGGACAGACATAAATGTACATAACTTATTTTTAATGCAGTCTATTAAAAAAAAATTGTGGCAACTTAACTTCCTGCAATTTTAAGCTTTTTCCACCCTCAGTTATTCAAGTCCAGTGCTAAACTTTCCTATTCAGAAATGTTTAAAAAATGTATTAAGCTAAAATCCTAATATTGCTGAAAGAAATGAGCACCATTATGCTTAAGTCATGATAATGTCTTTGAGCAATAAAATCTGATTGTTCCCATTTCCACATTTATATACATATATAGATAGAAATGGTGCATATCATTTTAGTTAGGAGCTGATGTGCTTCGAAACCAGCCAGTTCATGGCTCAAGTTGCAAGTTCTGACCCTGTGCTTGGTGCAGGTTTGGAGACTGATTATTCCTTCGGCAAACTGCTTTGTTCATTGCACTGGCTACTACTGCTGGGTGCCCCCTTGTGCCCCATTCCTCGCCCCCCCCATTTCTGAACCAGTCACCACATATGAAAATGGCTGGCTTTAGTAAAAATCTGGAAGCTCAGTGGCGGGCAAACCTTGCTTGCTGCACTATAGAGACCTCTTTTTAACTAGTTGAAAAGCTGCCATGAAGGGCAGCGAGCCCAATGCAGCCACATCAATGCCAGTTGTTCTAATCTTATGTATAACCTCAGATAATCCCACAGGTGAGTGTCCATTATACGTAGCCTTGCTAAAGTGCCCTCAAGAACGTCGGGCCTTTCCTTTGGCCAGGTGCAACGTATTTCCATCAGCCATGCTGTATGGAAGATTCAGCAAGTATCTTAACCCCCTACCCTAACCCCCTACAGTGAATGCTACTGCAGTTGCGAGTCAGTCTCAGTTGATTCTCTCTCACATGTGGTCCTTTATTGCCCACTTCACCAAACATTAAGGAATCAACATCTCCTTTTCTGAGTAAATGGGCATATTGCCCAGGTGTCACCCGGCTGAGGTATCTATTGTCCTCGGTGGACCCAGTTATTACGGAGGCCATGGAAACCTTCTTAAAACACTTACTGAGATGTTTTATTCCTCTTAGGGCAGTAACGGGGAGCTCAACTGTCAAACCAATCAGTGCTTTGATAGTATGTCCCTGCTCTTACATTCTTTCGCTTGTTTGTGTGTATTTTTTTTGTGTGTGATTATGCCAATAAAGGTTTCTGATGAACTGATTCTGATGCACTGTTTCAAAAGTTATGGCCAAAAAACCAGAGAGAACGAAAGTACGACTTTGATGTCACTTCCTGTTGCGATGTCACTTCCGGGGCAACATTTTGCCCTCTGCACTGGGCTACACTTTCATTAGCTATGCCCCTGGGCTGTGTGCCTGTCTGCCCTTCTGCCCTAACCCTACTTCCATTACAGTTCTATTCATATCATGTGAATTATCAAGCTTTGCAGGAACACGCAGTACATGTAGTGCTATAAAAATGAGCGAGACTGGTTTGGAACCTGAAGGGCTCAGTCCCAAACGGTTTGTATTTATGTTAATTATGAAAACGTTTTGTTGAACTTGCTACTGTACATTTTTTTAAAAAAAGCATTTGTGGTGGGTACTTTTCTGTCCTTCTTTATGCAACACAATGTAGTTGTTGTTATTTTGGTTCTAGTAGGAGCCCGGAAGAAGCCACAAAACTAGCTTCTTTTGTGACCGAAGATAGTATCCAGGATCTGAAACGTTTTTTCCTCGGTTCCTAAGTGATGCCTGAGGTAAAAGTGCACACCGTTAAAGTGGCAATAATTGGGTCCTCTCTGCTTCCCCATTGAAAGAAATTGAAATTCATTTGACTTTCAGGAGATGGAAAAAGAGGGAGAGTGTTGTGGAACAGCAATTGTCATTGCAGTGACATTGTGTGTTTTCTGCAGCAGGCAGCCTTTCAGCAGACAAATGAAAATACCGAACGGTTTCAAATTAGAATACCTTCTATGCAAGCACAGTGAATGGAAGAGGGCCAGCTGATGAGATGAATTTTGACGCAGGGCCTCTGAGAGTCGGGTATGTTTGTGGGGAAATTGTATCTGGGCCTGAGAGCCAAAGGGGGCAAAAAAGGGGACAAAAAGGGAGCCAAATTCACATTTGAAGAGAGAAGAGGCCCAAAAGAAACTTTATAATCCCTTATAAAAGTCCTCTCAGTGGTTCTTTTTCAATGTGCCACAGAAGAGGACTGTGCTGAACCCACTAGCCCAGTGTTCTTCAAACTGTGGGTTGGGACCCACTCTGTGGGTCACAATTTGATGTCAGGTGGGTCGCGGAAAGTTGGGAGCAGCTTGGAAGCTGCAGATCTTACTCTTGTTATATTCTTTTTGTGAGTGTTAACAATTTGAATTTTCAAGGGAGGGTTTTTTAAAAATTTTGTTTTTACAGAATATTTTATCCTAATCTTGCTTTCTGTCAGGGATGTTTCATGGTTGTGCAATTGCTGCCATCCAAGACTGCCAGTTTGCATTCCAGGAGTGTCATTTTATTATGTCACAATGGCACTTCATGCTTGATGATGTCACTTCTGGCTATGACATCACTTCTAGGCTAATTAATGACATCACTTCTGGTGGGTCCCAACAATTGTGCCATTCTAAAAAGTGGGTCCCGGTCTAAAACATTTGAGAACCACTGTGACTAGCGCACTGTGTAGAGCATAGGATTGCCCTGCATGGCTGGACTGTGGAGACTGTCATGCTTTAATGATGTAGAAAGGTTAGTGTCCAGTTTTCAAACCTTGAAGTATTCCAGTGACCTCCCACAATTATAGAATGCACTTTCTTGGGAAACCTGTAAATGTAATTCATGTCATTAATTAAAGACACTTGAATATCTTTCAGGAGTGCTGCAAAACCCTCTTTCTGAGGCTTTATTTGGGTGTTCCCCCAGTTTATATACACTGTTCAAAACAATAAAGGGAACACTTCAACAACACAATGTCACTCCAAGTCAATCACACTTCTGTGAAATCAAACTGTCCACCTAGGAAGCCACACCGATTGACAATCAAGTTCACATGCTGTTGCACAAATGGAGTAGACAACAGGTGGAAATCATAGGCAAGTAACAAGACACCACCAATAAAGGAGTGGTTCTGCAGGTGGTGACCACAGACCACTTCGCAGTCCCTCTGTGTTCTGGCTGAGGTTTGGGTGACCTTTGAATGCTGGCGGTGCTGTCACTCTAGTGGCAGCATGAGGCGGAGTCTGCAACCCACACAAGTGGCTCAGGTAGTGCAGCTCATCCAGGATGGCACATCAATGCGAGCTGTGGCAAGAAGGTTTGCTGTGTCTGTCAGTGTGGTGTCCAGAGCATGGAGGCGCTACCAGGAGACAGGCCAGTACCCCAGGAGACATGGAGGAGGCCGTAGGAGGGCAACAACCCAGCATCAGGACCGCTACCTCCGCCTTCGTGCCAGGAGGAACAGGAGGAGCACTGCCAGAGCCCTGCAAAATGACCTCCAGCAGGCCACAAATGTGCATGTGTCTGCTCAAACGGTCAGAAACAGACTCCATGAGGGTGGTATGAGGGCCCGACGTCCACAGGTTGACACCGTGCAGGTTGTTTGGCATTTGCCAGAGAACACCAAGATTGGCAACCTCGCCACTGGCGCCCTGTGCTCTTCACAGATGAAAGCAGGTTCACATTGAGCACATGTGACAGACGTGACAGAGTCTGGAGACGCCAGGGAGAACGTTCTGCTGCCTGCAACATCCTCCAGCATGACCGGTTTGGCAGTGGGTCAGTAATGGTGTGGGGTGGCATTTCTTTGGGGGGCCGCACAGCCCTCCATGTGCTCGCCAGAGGTAGCCTGACTGCCATTAGGTACCGAGATGAGGTCCTCAGACCCCTTGTGAGACCATATGCTGGCGCAGTTGGCCCTGGGTTCCTCCTAATGCAAGACAATGCGAGACCTCATGTGGCTGGAGTGTGTCAGCAGTTCCTGCAAGATGAAGGCATTGATGCTATGGACTGGCCCGCCCGTTCCCCAGACCTGAATCCAATTGAGCACATCTGGGACATCATATCTCGCTCCATCCACCAGCGCCACGTTGCACCACAGACTGTCCAGGAGTTGGCGGATGCTTTAGTCCAGGTCTGGGAGGCGATCCCTCAGGAGACTATCCGCCACCTCATCAGGAGCATGCCCAGGTGTTGTAGGGAGGTCATACAGGCACGTGGAGGCCACACACACTACTGAGCCTCGTTTTGACTTGCTTTATGGACATTACATTGAAGTTGGATCAGCCTGTAGTGTGTTTTTCCACTTCAATTTTGAGTATGACACCAAGCCCAGACCTCCATGGGTTAATAAACCTGATTTCCATTGATGATTGTTGTGTGATTTTGTTGTCAGCACATTCAACTATGTCAGGAACAAAGTATTTAATAGGAATATTTCGTACACTCAAATCTCGGATGTGTTGTGTAAGTGTTCCCTTTATTGTTTTGAGCAGCTTATTTTAAAAGCCTTATTATTAACATCAGTACCGTACGGCTTCAGAATATAGCCAGCCGCCTGCCAGTATGATTGCATCACTTGAAGAGGCCACCCTTTGGTAGACATTATCATAATATTGTCTCTTTAAAGGGACTGTAAACCATCTAAACATGTATAGTGCCTAACTGAAGAGGAGGTTGCTGTGTGCCAAAAAAGCCCTCCCCATCCTGGCCAGTGCTTACTACTTCATTCCTCACCTGATCTGGGCACAGGGACACTATGGGCAGCTGCATCTATTGCCCAACATCCCAGCAGGCTTTGCAGCAGGATGTCTGGGGAGACACAACTGCTCAGAGCCTGGATTGTGGATTGGGTGCAGAATGAAGTGGCAGCACAGTGGAGCCGTAAGTGCTGCTCACAGGGTGGTGGTGGGAAGGCTCTTGCCAGATATTGGATCCAGCCCATGGGCTGTAGTCTGACGAGAGCTGGTCTAGTCAAAGATAATTCCTCTAGTTGCAGGGAAATAGCAGGGATCAGAAAGATGCACCAAATTTGCTCCCTCCAAAATGATCCAACTAAGAATCATGCGCCTGTGTGCTTATGCCACTAAGGATGACATTTGCCAGCAGAGGGCAGCATGCATGCACTGATTTTAGACCCTGGGTCTGTATGAGTGAGCAGGTGAATAAATTTTGTCAGCTGAAGGGAAGGTGAACCAGGGGAAGGCTGAGAGGGAGGTGCGGGGTGACTCTTGGTCTTCTTGTCTTGTCCCTTGAGCTCTTGAGCTATGCCGCTTGCTTTCCCAAGTTCCTGCTGCATCTAGTTTCCTGAAAAACATGCTTTGGTCAGCAAATGAGGTGCTCCTTTTTGCCACTGAAAGTATTTCACAGGGCCAATTCCTAATGGAGCCAATTTCCTTCTTCAACAGTCTCTTCGAAGTGAGAGAAGACCAAATAGTTGGTGGTGTTTCCTCTGTGGATTCTTCAAGAGCCACACTGATTATGTTTTTTTTGTGTGTGTGTGTTAGCTACTAATGTGTTAGTTGACTGCTGTAGTGGAATTCCTGCTGAATTTTCCTTCTCATAAGAACTGAAGGATGTACTAGACCAAAGCGTAGCTATCAAGGGGGCGGTAAGTATTGCAGCCTCCGCAACATGCCATGTAAACCGTCCCCTCTACTCGTAGTTGGAACCATTTTGGGCAGCGACAAGAATGGCAACCATCACTGCCCAGAATGGCTTGTACAGTGAGTGGGAAGAACCGGCTATACGGCATGTTGCAGTACTTGCAATACTTAACCATGCTTCCCACTGTAGCTATGCTACAGGTGCTAGGTCAGGCTAAAAGTATGTTTAACCCTTCCTCGATTTCCAGAGGTAGTGCGCCTGATGCCTTTGAGAATCTCCAGGGCCAGGTGGAGATTTTAAGAAATACACTCTCTCCCACGCATAGGTACAGCTCAGTGATCCAATGGAACATTGGCAATGGCAGGAGAAATGGGGTAATGTGACTTTTTCAACTCCTGGCGTTGAATAATTCACCATGGAGAGCAACAATCTAAACGGCTCTGTAGGAAAAGTGAGCCTGTTTGGCTATGGAAATGGGGTGGAAGAATTCTGTGACGAAGTTGGGATCAACTGATTGCTGTAATTTTAAGTGGTATGTATGAGAAGCAGCAATGATGCCTGGTGCTCGGCGTCAAGGTGGCTGTGGATGAGATCATGTTTATCTCATAGTGACCACCATCGGGGATGTGGGATTGGGTGGGGAGAGGCGGGAAGGGAAAGAAAAAGGTGAAATACCATTTGTCAAGCAATCAATGAATAATGCTGTTATTCCTCAAATACATTATTTAAAGAGAAATCTTTTGGGTTATTCAACAAGCTCTCTAGCTGGTCAAATAAAAAGCACTAAATAATTTATCATGCCAGCGGTACATTATTCATTGAATATTGCTCACTGAATTATTTTATCCAATATTCCGCCACCTCTGTCTACACCATGGGGGTGGTGGCAGCGTGGCTGCGGTAATAGATGACCAGAGAAAATGGCAACAGCTTGTGGTCTTTGCGTGTTCACCGTCAGATGATGGTGAAGTTGGTCAACCGGTCCAGGTAGATCTTGGTGTCCTCTTTCCCGACATGAATTGGTCTTTCAAACAATCCCCCTGAGAAGAACATTAACCAAAGAATTCACTGGTGTGACAATTGCTAATTGGGATGATGATGATGTGATTAGCACATAGGGGATCTGAGCTTAAGCCAAAGACCGAAACTAAGCTATCCTCAATAAACTCTCAAAAATCATGTCCATTTGATTAGACTGTAAAGCAGATTGGCAGGCAATGTTTTTTTTGTTCTTGTTGTTCAGTCGCTAAATCGTGTCTGACTCTTCGCGACCCCATGGACCACAGCATGCCAGGCCTCCCTGTCTTCCACTAGCTTCTGGAGTTCGCCCAATTTCATGTTCATTGCTTCGGTGACACTGCCTAACCATCTCATCTTCTGCCGCCCCCTTCTCCTTTTGCCTTCGATCTTTCCCAGCATAAAGAGTCCTCTCTTCTCAGGAGGTGGCCAAAGTATTTGAGCTTCAGCTTCAGGATTTGTCCTTCCAGGGAGCAATCAGGCTTGACTTCCTGGAGGACTGACCGATTGGATCTCCTTGCAGTCCAGGGGACTCTCAAGAGTCTTCTCCAACACCATAATTCAAAAGCATCTATTCTTCGGCGCTCTGCCTTTCTTATGGTCCAGCTCTCACAGCCATACAGTGCTACTGGGAAAACCATCGCTTTGACTATGCGAACCTTTGTTGGCAGGGTGATGTCTCGGCTTTTTATTAAGTTGTCTAGGTTCGCCATAGCTTTCCTCCCAAGAAGTAAACGTCTTTTAATTTCATGGCTGCAGTCACCATCTGCGGTGATCTTGGAGCCCAGGAAAGTAAAGTCTGTCACTGCTTCCATTTCTTCCCCTTCTGTTTGCCAGGAAGTGATGGGATTGGTGGCCATGATCTTAGTTTTTTTAATGTTGAGCTTCAAGCCAATTTTGGCACTTTCCTCTTTCACCCTTATCAGAAGATTCTTGAGGTCTTCCTCACTTTCTGCCATTAGAGTGGTATCGTCTGCATATCTGAGGTTGTTGATATTTCTCCCAGCAATCTTGATTCCAGCTTGTGACTCATCCAGCCCAGCCTTTCTCATGATGTACTCTGCATATAAGTTAAATAAGCAGGGTGACAGTATTTTAAGGCAACAGAAATCTGTTGTACTGAGTCATTTCAATGGCTGATCCATCTTGTACTATGTCTATGCTCCAGTGGTGTCAAGGCACATTTCATTTATTTATCTCAATTGTTATGCCTCCCTTCCTCAAGGAGCTCAGGGTGTGTGGTTCCATCCCTCCTTTTGTCCTCACAACAACCCTGTGAGGTAGGTGAGGCTGAGAGAGAGTGACTGGCCCATGGTCACCCCGGAAGCTTCATGACTGAGCAGGGATTTGAACCCAGATCTTTCAGGTCAGGTGTTGACCCTTTCCACCTCCCTCCCCTCCCACCCAAAACCAACTGGCATTCTCAAGCTACTGGGGTGCAGACTCAGCTACTTGCAGCTTGCAGTGGTGGCTGCCAGGCTGTGATGAATAGCATGTCACATTTGCTGGAAAGCTCATTCTATTGCATAAGGCCCTTTTAGGATTAGGCCATCAGTATCATTACTTGATGACATCACTATTGGGTGACATCACCCCACTAGTGGTGATGCATATTCTGGCCATGGCTCCAGGAACACCTAGTGAGGAAAAGTACAGAGAGAGGATATTCTGAAGGGACCCAACATGCCTAACAGCACAATTCTGTGCATATCTACTCAAGACGAAATCCAATTCAGCTCAATGGAACTTACTCCTGGGTAGGTGTGCATAAGCTGTCACCATGAAGACCCTGAGAAATGATTTCAGAGAAGCATAAACTTAAAGTTCATCTTCATAGTTTCAACCTTTCTCTGATTGTGTGGTTGTTTTCATATTGATAGGAAGCTGTTTTGTGGAGTGAAAGAGTTTGCTCAGGCTGTCGTCCATCTCATGTTTCTTTGTTATTCAGGGTAACCTTCAATCAGTGCATTCTGTGGAATAAGCTGGAAGTGTTTGTTCTATATTTTATACCAGGCTTGGGCTCCTGTCTTTTTCTGACAAATGACTTGTTAACATATTGTTTCCGAAGTGCAATTTGCATTTCTGTGAACCGGGCATTAGACATTGTGTGTAGATTAGGAATAATTTATATCTAATTAATAATGGACAGCCTTTTCCCTCTCTCCCAACTGAGATTTTCTTCTGCATAATATGAGAGGAGCCAGCTATTCCCGGATGATGACAAGGAAGAGCAAATAACATGGAAACATTTAAATGGGTGGCAATTGGTGTTTTAATTAATTCAGTGTGGAAGATGCTCCCAGCTAAGGCTAAACAAGTGGCCTATGGGCTTTAGGGACGCACTGAGAGATGCCTGGATATGGCCCAGGAAACAATGCACCCTTATAATTGGGCTGATCACTGATTACATGATTTGAGTTGATTCATATAGCTTGTTAGAGGAACATATTTACATATCAACTTTGCAAGTTGCCCACACCTCAATAAAGCTGCCTTTTTGAAACATTAAAGGAAGTGTTGGTAATCTACCATTTACTCCATAAAAGCAGCCACTCAAGAGGATGCCATTTAGATAGGTGACAACCCCACCGCTTGTTTCATGTCACCTGTGATGATCATATATCTCAGCCTTATTGTCCTGCCTGCAAAATAGAATGATGATGATGTTTCTCCCTGTTGTGTTGGGAAAATGAAGGTTGCTGGATTTTGAAGTGTTTTGCACAGGAGTAAAGGAAATGCTGTGAATTCAGTTGATATAAATCCAATCCTCTCTACATAGCAGGGCCAGTCTCTATTTTCTGGTTCTAGTCGCAGCTCCTATTCTGCTTTTTAAAAATGTTTTGGTGTATGCATGCAGACCAGAGTTGCCATTCTTTCCCTGTTTTGATCCCAAATCCCAGCTTGGGCAACTTGCTCCAGATGCATGCTGTCCCCTTGGCAGCTGGCGCATCCCTTTCTCTTGTCGGACTTTACTTGGCGCATGTTCAAGGAGACCCATTGACAAGCAGTAGATTTCCAGAGATGTAATGAAAAATATTTTCCCTTACCTCTCCCAAGCCTCCAGGATCAGTGCAAGACTTTTCAGCAAGGCTGCATTGGTGGGGGTGGGATGGGGTGGAGGGAGAATAGGATTTGGCTGTTGAACCATTAAAGGAGGATAATACCGGTCAATGCAGCCCATGATGCACTTGGGATGCACTTTCCTTCCCTGCCACCTCTTGTAATGTGGCTGGGTGGGGAGGATGCTGGAGATGTTTTGCAACTCGGATCTGCCCAGCCCTTTAGGACATGATGGTGGAAGAGGAGGAGCCACTGCCTGCCCCCCTGTGCCAACTTACCTGTGGTGAATCCTGTGGTGGCTGCTGTCACCTGGCTTCACTGCTCACCATTTCTGGCTGCAACTAGGCTGTGCTGTATGGTGCGCCATGCCTCACGATAGCTGTAAAGTGCACTGCTGTAATGCACATTCCAGGGACACAGCAGCCCCATTGGATTGGGCTGTCATATTAGTTAGGTCCCTAGTTGCATCTCTTTTTTTGGTTCCTGAGCACTAAATAATTTTTTTGCACCATTCAACTTTGTCTCCATTTTTCTTTCACTGCTGAACAACAGCAACTACCAAGTGCCATTGGCCACTGCACAGGATCCATGAATATGGTTCCCCCCCTCGTATGTACATTACATGTGTTTTTAATAGTACTACCAGTCACAAACTGGAACATGGAACTTCCCCATCAGGTATTGTAGCCTGACAAGAGCTTGAGAACCTTGCAGACTTCTTGCAGTCCTGAGCAGGAGCCCAAACTAGAGATTATCAAGCCCTTAGGGCTCAATCCTGAGCCCCCTTGCGAGGGTGGTAGAAGCCTACCACTCGTGCTGGTATTGCAAATGTGCCATAAGGCATGTCCAGCATGGGCTTACCGCCCGCAGTAAGGACTTACCGTCCACAGTGCTCAAGCGCCACAGCAAAGCTCCCGGACGTGGTGAAGCAGGGACAGCTGCCAGTAAGTAAACTGGCTGCTGGAGTTACATGCTTTCCGGGTGGGAGGGCATTCCTGGGTTGGGGTTGGGGCAGAGCGAGGGTGGAACCAGTGGTGAAGGTCGCCACTGGTTCCACCCTCGCTGTGCCCCAACCCCAACCCCAACCCAACCTCCTGTGTTGGGCCGCACAACCCGACTCACCTCTGCCCCGGCAAAGTGGGTCTCTGGGTTTACCTGGGGCTTTTTCTCCAAGCTTATCCTCCCCTTCCTCCAGCAGCTGCCTGGCTGCCACTGGATGCAATGGTAGCCATTTGGCTACCACCATGCCCATGGTAGCCAGGCAGCTCAGGATTGGGCTGCCCATGAGTTGCCATATACAGCTGGTGTAGTGTGCTTGTGTAGATGACTTGCCGCCCAATCCTATTAATGTCTACTCAGAAGCAAGTCCAATTATAGTCAATGGAATGTACTCCCAGGAAAGTGTGGATAGGATTGCAGCCCAAGTCTTCAGGTGTGCCGGCCTCATTTCTACAATAATGCCATAGTGTGCCTAAAGGGTTTTGCCAGTTTGATTTTCTTTTCCCAGAAGTACATGTGGGGGTGGGGGTGGAGGAGGGGGTTGTTTGTTCCCACATTTCTAGATTGCCCTTGTTAAAAAAAAATTAAAAGAAAATAATGGGCATCTGTGCCGCATACGCAGTAAAATCCAAAAGAGAAATGCACAATTGCCCAAATCATTCATGAGAAAGAAACTCACTTAACCAGTCATTTCTGTATAATATTGTATAATACTGACTGTTTTATAGCGGTAGACAAATTGATTGCTTTTCACCCTGGTGCTTGTAAAATGTCTTATTTTCCCAAGCTGGAGAATTATTTTGTTGCTGCAAAAATTACATACCATAGAATTTGAAATCCCTGGCTTTTTGATTCTGACCTCCAATATCCGCAGCGTTGCAATTGTGTAATGATGGAGAAAGTATAATTTATCTCATGGCAATTGTTGAATTTGGTTTCCTTTCCCCCCTAACTCTTATAAAGTGGGGCAATAAACACAACCTGCAACAATGAGATAATATTTCCAATAAAAGTAGAAAGGGGGCGAGGATGAGATGTTAAACCTAGGTCACTTTTGCTTATTATTGTTGCCTGTGTAGGTGTAAATTAAAGAGCAGGGGCTAATCCCTGTGGCCTGATAAAGATTCCAGTTCTCATTAAGGTATGGTCTAATATCCAAGGCTGTGTGACGAGTTTTGCGAGCACCATGAGTGTGATTCAACATCCAGGGAAGCTAGTGAATGAGTCCCATTTATTGGGCATTGCACTGGGTCCTGTATCAGAGCTGCCTAGGCTGATAGCTTTGCTAGGACTCCCTTTGAGCAAAGTCAGTGAGTGTTGTGAGTCTTGGGCTGCCCACATAATTGATGCTGGACTCAAAATTGGCAATAAAAATCCTGCTGAAGTAAATGGGTTAAATATGCATTGGTGTATGCGGTCAGGCTCAAGCAGTATGGCAAAAGCTTAACCCCTCTTGACTGGGTGTCACTTTGTACAGTCAGTGGTGCACTTCAACGCATTTGTTGAAAGTGTAAGTGGGGAAAAAGCACAATTGCTGGCCGAAAGATGCTGCGTTTTCAAGGATATGTGCCGTATTGTCATGCAGCACTTTTAGCTCAAGAGCAACTTGTAAGAATTGAGTAGCATCCAATAGCATTGTCAACAGGCTAGGGTCAAGTTCCAATATGGGCAGATGGGAATCCTAACAACAGTAGCGTGTGATGTGGTTGAGGATGTTGCCTTTTGCAGAAGGCTCTAGTCTTGCTTCCTCTGCAGAGGTGGGTATTTATGCTGCTATCTCTCCCTTTGATGTGACTGGACTATTGAAACACTCCTGATGCAGAGCTGTGGCAGATATACCAGGAGGTGTGGCCTGGAGGTTAAGCTGTAGCCCTGCCCAAAGAAGCTAAGTGGGAGAAACTCTGGTTGTACCATAAAGGAGAGACCGAAGCAGCTGATAAAGCTCTTGTGAGAGGACGGAGCCATGAGGAGTTGCTCTGATTACCAGCCCGTGAGAAGCCAAGGAGTCATGGCAATAAGCTGCCACGAGGCAGAGGAGAGCAGTGGTATTCCTATGGGGTGGAATGCTACGTTTTGTAGGAACCCGAGTTCAGTGGTGTCATCCTACCGGTACGCTGGGCGGGACGTCCGGGTGATCGGCAGCCTGCCCGTCGCGTACCGCAGCGTTACGCCATTTGTGTTATGTGCGCAAGCGGCGTAACTGGTTACGCAAACGGTGTAACACAGTGGAACGCGACGGGTGGGCTGCCGATCAGGATGACACCACTGCCCGAGTTCCTCTGTAATGTGGCTTCTCACTCTTTCCTTCAGAGCCGTTCACACCTCAGAGAGCAAAGCCTCCGAGCCAGCTTTCCCTGCCGCGAATGGCTCTGAAGGGGAGGGGAGGAGCCACATTACATAGTGTTTTGCCTCTCCTCTAGGAACAGCACTTGAGGAGCGTGAAGGGCAACTGCCAAGAATCAATAACAACCTGGCTGATTTGTGGCTGCTCTTGCTGGAAGCTTGGAGGGGAAGCATCTGGAATTGAAGAGTTCTATGAGCTTCTCATAAAACATTAATTGTAAAAACTCCATTTGTTAAAAAAGAAAAAAAAGTTTAGTGATAGCCTGCCTATGTGAACCACTTTGGGTTTGTAAGACTCACTCTTTGTAAGAGTCAGTGAGAAGAGAAGTATATAAATACAGTGGCTTAGCAAAGGCATCTGCTACGCAGGGTCAAAGAAAATTTTGTAGCCCACCCCACGACGAAAACAATTTAAGTAAATAAGTAAAACATTTACTGGTTAATTGGCCATAATTTTAGATAGAATAAATATATTACACTATGATTTGTTTAATTGCATTCTGCATTAAACTACCTTTCCAATGATATATAACATGCTAGTATTAGTCCTACTTACCAAGGTTTTTACAATTTTGGCCACTAATGTCAAGCTCATCTTGTTGCCTCGCTAAAGCCTGTTGCCTAGTGCAATTGCCCCCCTGCATTCCCTTAGCTACGCCACTGACTGTATAATGATGATGATGATAAACCTGCCCTCAGAGGCTGTTGCCTGTTGTGTCTCTCTGTGAGCCATAGCAATGGCTTTTCTATCTTCCAAAATGGAGGCATATTAAGAACAGTGACTCATTCAGAAACACTGTACAAAATTATATTATTTGCACTTTTCATGAGACTTTAAAAAAATATCCAGTATTTATTCATCTAAACTACATATTTCATAAGAACAGGTCCTCTGCGTCCCTTTCCTCTCCCGGCCCTCTGTAGTTCCTAAAAGTCAGGCTCAGTGTGGGATTGCTCTGTCACCATCTCTGTTTGTGTGGATATTTGTCACATGGTCAGTTGCATGGAAGCTGCTAACGCTGAACTCCCATGCAAGCGTGCAGCTAAAGTGTGAAAATGTAGCTAAATGTTCAGAAGTATTTGAATGGATGTGACATTTCATTTCAATTGGAGGAAGAAAAAGACCTCTTGGTCGGTTTGTCACGTTTGACGCCAGTCTTGGGCCAGATGACTGTTTCTGAAGATAGCAGCTTCTTAGCATCTCTAGATCACTAGGGTATGCCTGTCCCTTCTCAGAAGAATGGCAGAATAAAGGCTGTTTAGCCTACAGCTAGTTATTGATTAGTGCTTCTTATTAGCCTGCCACATCACTTTGTCTGAGCAGCCAATCCTACAGACAGTGGATGGACATCTTTTTTTCCATCACCATCTCTTGAAATTGTAATTTCTTGCAATGTGTGTACATTCATTTTCTAGTTATAATAATGTGTAGTGTGTGATTCCCAAACACACACACACAAACCTCATAAATAATACATAACAACTTTATCTTTGCTTAAATATACAGAACTACAACTATCAGAAAATTAGTTTCTAAAATTTAATGGTTCAGAAGTATTTTAATAATGTTTTCTAAGCCTTATGCTCATTGACAAATGCACATTCCCCAAACTAATAAATACAAAAATCCCTCTTCTACCTGATTTATAAATCTGAATATTAATTCATCAATTGAATCTGTATTACACTGAATAAATTAAATTGTTGAATGGCATATTGTACGTTGTTGTACAGTAGGGCACTATGTTAAAAAACCTCAATTTTTAATTAAAATGTTTTTTCAGCATGGCTGTCTCTGTTTAACTCTTACTATGTTTGTCAGCGTGGACATGCACTTCATATCTCAGAGCACAATCCTAAACTGGAGTTAGTCCGGCATAAACTAAGCCAGCAAACTTCGGCTGGCACAAGGGCCACCATAAAGCATGTTTGAACTACTCTCGGAGTCAGGGAGGATGGTGCACATCTGTGTGCTGGCCTCTCTGACTTTGAGAGTGGTCCAGACATAGTTTACAGTGTCCCTTGTGCTGGCCAGACTTTGCTGGCTTAATTTATGCTGGCCTAACTCAGTTTAGGATTGTGCCCTCAGTTTCTTGCTGTGTTCCGTGTAACTGGAGAGCTGCTGTCTACATTACTCTTCCCATGAGGATGTGGGTGCATTGATGTCAATGAATGAGGACAACAGGTTGTTGGAATGTGGGAGGCTAAGAAGCTTGAGGGTGGACGTCACCTCTCTGAGGCATTTTTCTAGTCTCACTGGAGTTCTTGAAGATTCCCTCCACATGCTTTACCCCATATGCTTTGCCCTTCTGGCTTCATTTCACATTTTAGTTTTTAGTTTTCGGCGTTTCACTTTCCCTCTTTTTTAGGGGTTGGTTTAGTTTCTTTGCATAAAATGTAGACCATGACACTCAACCCGAAAACTTTTTCAATGTTTTAACTTTTCTCAGGGCTCAATCCAGGGGCCGGTTTAGGCTGTTGCATGCCACTTGCACTGGCCTGGGAGTATCACAAACATATGCACCATTTCAGAGCAGGCTGGGCCAGCGCAAGGATGCGCACTGGCCTGCCTGTGCCAGGAATCAGAAGCAGGTAAGGCCAGCCACGTTTGGCTGGCACAGGGGGTTGGGGAGGGTGTGGGGAAGGTTGGAGGTTGCCCCATGTTTGCGGGCATGGGGAGGGAGGAGAGTGAGCAGGCCATGGGTGGCCCTGCCTGGGGAGGAGGTGGAGACCCCAGCCCAGTTGGCCTTCCAAGTAGCTCTTTTGGGGCTGCTGGGGCGTGCTCAACTCTTTTGGGGCTGCTGGGGCGTGTAAGGGGAAAATATCCCAAGGCGGCCTCCAGCTACTTCCTATACTGTGCTGAATACAGCACTGGCCTGCTGACCTGCCTGTTCTGCTACAGTATATGATTAGGTTGCCCATGATTTATGTTGGGCCCTTGCAAGTGCAGCAGAAGCAGCTGGAGCCCTCATATGCCCACCCAAGAGAGAGGGCAGCAAGCAGCCTGGCAGCCACAGTTACCACCACCTTCAGGATGGGTGTTTGCCTCACCCTCTTTCTCAGCCAGATCCAGCCTGTCCAAAAGTGAGCAAACAACCCTTGTGGCAGCAGATGCCACCGCCAGCCGGCTGGGCCAGATTCTTGTCCTGTTGGCCAATCCTAGTCCAAAATCCACCAAGGGACCCACCAAGGGCTTCACTGATATAGATCATTCCTATTTTGATATCGCCATAACTGGCTCAAAGCATGCTGAGGCAGGGCGATATCACTGCACCCCTAGGACTGCTGCCTCGCCCCCTGCGCCCCCTGGCCACACACCCCATCCAGAATAACTCCATTTAGGAACATGCCAGATGTGAGGGAGCGTGGGGGGTGCAAAAACACACTGCCTTTTTGCCCCGCCACACCCGGCGCCCTCTGCACTTGCCTCCCCTCACAGCACCGTCTATACACCTCTGTCACTGTGTAATATGAAAACCTATGTTTGCAGGATCTAGTGAGTCCCAAAGGTTTTCAGTGCTTTTGTGACCACCTCTCCCATACTGTTGGAACATAACAAGAAACTGTGCGAGAGAGAGAATGAGTTAAGGAGCCTATTAAATACAATTGTCTTCAAAGAACAGCTAAAAAAACCATTAGTCTCACTAGGAGAAATGCCTTTTAAAAATGGTAGATAACAATAGCCCCCTGCTGAGATCAAGGCCCCTCTACAGGTTTTCAAAGAATTGCTGTCCACAGGAAGGGAATGCTTTTCTTTCTGATGAAAGGATGCCACTTTGGATTTGGGCAGTCCCTTAAATTTTCTGCTGCCCTTTGTGCACGATTGAAATTTTTTGCTGACAAAATACTGAAACAAACCTCGGCCCTAGAATCCTATAAAATTGGGATGAGACAGCAAACACAATGTTCTTTCAGCCTTTGCACTCTGGGCAGGTGACGCTTTCTAAAATGCAATGGGAACAAATGTCCTATGTTTATGTCTAGGGGTGGGTTTTTTTGGTGATATTTTTCCCAATGTTTTTTATTAAAATAGCAAATTGCGATGTTATGGGTTTTATCCTAATTTTTATTGCCAATTGTACAAACAGTGCAATAAATAAGGGTGAATGGCCCTACAAAGGCAAGAAATTACTGACACACACACACACACACATACCAGCCTGAAATAACTTCCTCAAAAATTCCCAAGCTGCACTCTGATTACTGCTTGGGAGTGTCAAGAAATTGCTACTTACTACTTCCACATTCCAATAAAGTCACCCCAGCATGCACTGTGAACTATGAACATGCGTGTTCATAAGCAAGTTTCCTTCTGTTTCTGCCACTCCTCTTCCTGATCCCTTACTGAAAACTATATGTGGATTCCTCAAAACTGTGTCAAAAATAAACAAAAGCGGTGCTATTTTGTGACATTGATCCAAATTTGTATCAAACACTGTCAAAAATAAGCAAAAGTGGTGTTTTTTTCACATTTTGACCTAATTTTTGTTTTATGTCACATTTTCAGTAGAAATTTTCATTATTTACTGTTCTGTGTTTATCTCTGAAAAAACTCATCCCTATTTATGTCACCTGGACAGTATTTGTAGTCCAATATTTGTGACTTGATATCTGACAAAGCACTCAGTTTGTATGTATGTAAAGACTGTATAGATCATAGGTTCTCAAACTTATTTTGCCCACCGCCCACTTTGAGAATCAAAAATTTTCTAGAGCCCCCCCCCCCAAATTTTTAAACTTACCATGTGTTGAGCATCTTAAAAACAGCTATTGCAATTATTATTTTTAAACGTGCATTATCCTATTTCTGAGCTGGAATCTAACTGACACACACACAGAGCTAGCAAACTTAGCAGATTGCAACATTTACCCGGACATCATGTCACATGATCTGACCCCTGTGCAAAAGGTAATTGCTAACAATCAAGCTTGCAAATTCTACTGCTTTTCTCTGGGCCTTCTACTGCCCCCCGAAGGCCTCCAGCGCCCACAAGGGGGCGTTATCGCCCACTTTGAGAAAGACTGGTATAGATAGTCTGCTGAATGAGTGTTGCCTGGGGGGGGCAGGCTTGCTGCTGTGACCCTGTTTCTCCCCCTCCCTCCCTATTCATCATTTACTTCAGCCATTTTCAGCCACTGTGCTGTGGCACATTGGTGTGCCCCAAATGGTCCTCAGGTGTGCGACAGGAATTTGGGAAAGGGTCATTTATTAGCTGGGCCATCAGGCATATACCGTATATAATCATGTATAGGTTGAGAAATTTATCCCTAGAAACTGCCTTGAAAAACCTGACATTGACTTATATTCGGGGGAACTTATATTCAGGGGATTACGGTAAATGCCTTCACTCACAAGATGGGTGGAGCAAGGCCTATGCTGTGCTCCTGCCTGTCACTGGCTCCTTGTAAGGCACTAAGCTGCAGAGCCTTCTGAGCATGCTCAGCAGCAGCTCAAGAAAGTGGAGTCCTATGGAAAGTGAAACTGAGCCATGCTGCGCATTTACTCACGAGTAGGAGGTCGTGCCATGGTGCGACAGGCTGAGAGGAATGCCAGAATGGTCCCGATCCGATGAACATAAGCCCCAAAAAACACTCGAAGGAAGTCCCTCCCTCTAAACTGAGGAGCCTTATGGAAAGCGAAACTGAGCTACCAGTTCCCATTTACTGTAACATGTGAGTTGAGTTCAGCAGGGCTCTGCAATTTCAAAGCTATTTGGCAGGCTCTTTCCAGGAGGAGCTTTCAGACCATGTGCTCTCTTTTGTTCCATAGGGCTGTGATGCTGTGCAAATTATTGGGTGTGTGTGTGTGTATGTGTCTGTGTGTGTGTAAGAAATGGGCTCTTTTATTCCTCCATTCAGATATGCATAATCAAGTCCAAGCCTTGAGCATTTGTTTGTGTCTCGATTAATTTTCCCCAGCTCCCCCTCCAATGGCTGCGTCCAGCTTCTGTGTCAGTGTATCTGCTCTCAAACAAGCAGATGGGACCATTACATGCAGACTGCTGCTTCCCAGCCCCAGCTGCTGCTCTGATGGTTCTTCTTTTTTGCTCATTATTGGGTTACCAGATACATATTGGACAGAGTGCCTAAACCTTTAACCTTTGTATAGAAGAGGGAATTTGGGAAGGTGCAGCTTTTGAAACCCTTCCATGATGAGTTGCACCTGCCCAAATTCCTGCTTCTATACAATGGTTAAAGGTATAGGCACTCTGTCCCAGTTTGTATCTGGTAACTGTATGCTTAATCAGTTCTAGCCTTGAACAGTTTTGTGTGCTTTGTTTCATTATTCTAGCATGCCTTGCCCATTCAGACAACGGATGCTTAATAACATCCCTTCTTGTGGGTCATAGGCTGTCATTTTCAAAAGTGGGTCCCAGTGCTAAAAGGTTTGGGAACAACTGATTTGATAGTTGCTTGCTATGTTGCTGTTTTATTTTGTTTTCCCTGTACTTTAATAAATAGGTAGATTGTACAGATTGATTAACCCCTGCTAACTGGGCAAGAGGCACTATTTCAAGTGGTGTCCTCTTATATTTAGCAGGGGGAGAGCAATTGTCCCTCTTCACCCCAGCACAGTGTCTTTCTCATGGCTGTTGCTGGTGGTGTTCTCCATTCTTCTAGATTGTGAGCCCTTTTGGGACAGGGAGCCATTTAACTTTAATGTTATTATTTGCCTGTAAACCGCTTTGTGAACTTTGTGTTGAAAAGCGGTATATAAATACTAGTGATTGATTGATTGATTGATTGATTGATAGGTAGATTCTTAGATAACAATTATTGGTAGATTATTTGTCAGAATCTGGTGAATTGGTAAATTCTGGTCAATCTGGTGAATCATTGAATCTAATTCAATGAATTGCTGGTATCCCTAAGTTTTACCCTTGACTTATCCACGGGGTATCATTCCATGATTTTTGGCTTAAAACTTGCCCTCGACTTATACATGACATTGATTTATACATGATTATATACGGTATGCCCCTCATTGGCAGTACGGTGTGCCTTGACAATTGTCGAAAAACTGATGGTGTGCCTTGACCGTTTTAGCACCTTGCCAGTGTGCCATGAGATGAAAAAGGTTATTTACTTATTATTTACACTTATTTACACAGTTGACAACTAAACAGTGCCTTTCTTGTGCACTCACTTAGGAACAAGCTCCATTACTTTAAATGCACAACTGCTGACTCATCCTCTCATCTCTTTCTGCCCAATTGCATCCCCTGCTATTGGTGCTGATGCAACCATGCTGACAGAGTACTTGCTTCATTGAGAAGTTGGGGGGGGGGCATCGGACAGCCACCGGGAGGTAATTATAAATACAGACATGCAGCAGTATCCACTGGGGTTCCATTCCAGACCCCACCATGGATAACTGAAACCATGGATACTGGAGATACGTTTTTAAAGACGGGAACATTAGTGGTTTTGCTGCAATAAGGTAAAAAAAAAGAGATTTGTTTAATGTTCCCCTATCTTCCCCTAATGGAGGGACGTGGTGGCGCAGCGAGTTAATCCGCTGTCGCTGGGCTTTCAACCGCAAGGTTGGGAGTTCGAGACTGCGCGACGGAGTGAGCTCCCGTTGCTTGTCCCAGCTCCTGCCAACCTAGCAGTTCGAAAGCACCTAAAAAATGCAAGTAGATAAATAGGGACCACTTTGGTGGGAAGGTAACGGCGTTCCGTGCGCTACGGCGTAGAATCATGCTGGCCACCATGATCGGACAAAAACGCCGGCTCACAGGCTTTGAAACGGAGATGAGCACCGCCCCCTACAGTCGGTCACGACTAGACCATTCGGTCGTGGGGAAACCTTTACCTTTACCTTTTATCTTTTTAATAGGCATCCAAATAGCCAGGGTATCCGTGGATAACTGAAACCATGGATACCGAATCAGTGGATACCAGGGCATGTCTGTATTTTTTAATTGTCTCCTGATATGATGCCAAATGCCTATGAGCCTTCTTGGACCTAAGCCAGCCTTTTTGCCTGCATAAGTTTGAGGAGAAAAAAAAGGGGCAGGACAGTCTGGGGATAAGGACTTAGTGCATTTTGTTGCTCTGAAATCCTCCCCCTTCCTGCCCCCAAAATCCCCCTGCCTCTCCAACAACATGCCTCCAATGCCACCAGCACTGGCAGAGGCTTTGGGAGCCACTGATGCCCATTTGTGGCAGCACCCCAGAAGCACACAATGGTGGCCCCGCGTTTGTGCTGCCATAAAGACATTATGCTGTGCTGTGTTGCCAGAACACGGTTTGCCAGTGCAGGGTCCAATAGAATTGAGACCCTATTAATGCATATACAACAAGCCTGAATTATTATTTATTACCAGTCATATTTTATCCTCATCCATTCTCCCATGAGCTCAGGGCAGTCCAGTTGAGATACCCTATTTTATCCTCACAACGCTGTGAGGTAGGTTAGACAGAGAGAGAATGACTGCCCAGGATCACCCAGCGAGCTTTATGGCACAATGGTGATTTGAATCCAGTGCTTTCTTTGTTGTGAGCAAACACTCTAACCACTACATGGCACTGCCTCTCTTACACTTGTTGAATTACACTTGTTGCAACATGAACTAAATGTCAGGAATTCTTTGCTCCTAAATGTATCTTTCTATTAAAATAACACTTTATGCAAGGAATAGTTATTAATAGTCTTGTAATTACAAGCAATTATAGTTCAAGTATAAAACCGTAATATGGAAGCAATCATTTCCCCAAAGACAGGCACTGGGTAAGTAATAAAAACTCTGATTACCAGTACAAAATTACCTTGAATACTTTATGTATATTCTTACCATAACTATTATACAAAGCTTTATAATTAAAAATGATAATTTTCTGTACTGTCTTCTTATCGCCTTTGTTCATTTGCTGGAACACAGCACAACAGATGATCAGGGATTAAAATACACAATGTGGGCAAAACAATAAATTTTTCATGGTTTTCAGCTTAAACTGTGTGGAAAAATTGGCTTTTCTCGACATAATTGGAAAATCACTTTGCATGTAAAATGTACCAACTAGGTAAACTGTCATAAACTACATTTTTTTAAAAAAAGTAAGGATTATCAAGGGTTTTTTTGGACATTATATTATTTTTAAATACATTCACTGATAACAAATATATAACCATTCTTCTGAGGACCTCTGTGCCCATAAAAAAGAACTCGTATAACAACTAATCTACTAAGATAAACATAAGAGAAAGAAAGGTGACTGTGCAACCCTGCTATTCACAAATGTACAGTGTCTACTCATACTACTATTAGCTATGTCTACTCTGAAGTAAGTTTCCTTGAAGTCAGGGCATAATCCTAAGCAGCACTGGACTGGCGAGGCCAACGGGCCAGCGCCATATCCAGCGCTGCTTAGGACGGGCTGGAGCCTCCCCGCGGCAAGGGAGCATGCGCTCCCTCATCGTAGGGGAGGCTCCAGCCTCCCCTATGTGCTCCTCAGATCTGCGCCTGCTGAAGAGAGGGCGCAGATCTGAGGAGACTGCGCGGTCCGCATCGGGGCCTCGCTGCCTCGCTGCCAGGCTTAGGATATGGCCGTATGGCCACCTCTCAAGCCCACCCAGGTCCCACCCAAGTCCCATGCTCAGCAGAGAATCACTTGTGCTGACTGTCTTTGGTTGGCTTGAGGGAGGCTCTCCGTTGGCACTCTGAAGCCGACGCTGCGAGCAGAGCTTCAGAGCTTTAGTGCCATTGCAGGGATGCTGCACGGCCCTTTGCGTTGACGCGGTGACGTCGCATTGATGCAAGGGGCACGCTAGGATTGCGCTGTCAGTGACATATACTCCCAAGCAATTGGTTCTCAAACTTTTTAGACAGGAATTTTTAGAATGGCACTCGTGTTGGGACCCACCTTGAAGGACCCACCATCAAGTGATGTCATTGCTGGAAGTGACATCATCAAGCAGAAAGTGCTGTCAGTGTGACGTAATCAAATGGCAAACTGGCATTCCTGGACTAACAGAAACGCACAACCATGAAACATCTTTGACAGAAAGCAAAATTAGGACAAAATGTTATGTAAAAACACTGAACTAAAAACAATTTTTTTTAAAAAAAACCCTCATTTGAAAATTCACACTGTTAACACTCGGAAAAAGAAAGTAGCACAAGTAAGGTCTGCAGCTTCCAAGATGGCTGCTCCCAGCTGTCCACGACCCACCTGACATCAGGTTGAAACCCACCAAGTGGGTCCTGACCAGTGATGTCATGCAGGGGGTACGCGGGGGTACACGAGTACCTGTTTCTAGGATTATGGTTGGCCCCGCCCATTTGTCTGCCCACTCATTGACTCCGCCCCCTGCAACGTTTGAATTTCCTGCACGTTTGAGTTGCCTGCACGTTCTCAGAGCCAGACAGGCAGGCAGGCAGGCAGGCAGGCAGCGAGTGGAGCCTTGCCTTGCCTTGCCACTGAAAAAATGAGCTGCTCTGGGGTTTTGGAACTGTTGGGTCACTTTAACATGATGCCAGGCCTCCTTAACGTGTTCTGGGGGTGCTGTGGAATACTGTTGCAACTGTTGGGTCAGTTTAAAATTGTCTGAGGCCTCAAAAAGGGCTTTTTTCATGTCACTTCCTGCCACAACCTCACTTTCGGCTTATGACATCACTTCCATTGGGCGGGTCCCGACATGTGCCAATCAAAAGTGAGTACCTGTTGTTAAATCATTTAGATGACACCACTGGTCCTGACCCACAGTATGAATAACACTGGCCAGATTACAGCCTTGCAGCCCAATCTTATCTGGGTTGGGTTGCCGGATGGAGCAGGTTATGACAGTAGAAATAACATTTGCAGTTGTAAAATAGCTGCAGATTCTGTGCGCAGTAGACAGTCAACAGCTATGTGCACAATGCTCTGTTGCTCGACCAAGATGAACCTGGTGCCAGAGATGGCACCAGGGTGGGGACAAGGCAGGAGGTGATGGATCTGGTGACAATGGCACACATCAGGTCCTATTCCTTCAGTTTTGACACTCCCCACCCCTTTTCTCTCCTTGGATACCCACCACCAAACGTTGTGGTGTATGTCCAAGGAGACCCATAGATGGCATGGGGCTTGCTTGGAAATGTTTTATATTTTATAAATGTTTTATATTTACCTCCCATTTGCCCTTGGACTGCCTCCCAGCACACCACTGGATGTACCACAAGCCTTTTTGGCGCAGCTGCATCAGCACAGCTGGCTGGGGATAGGATTGGGGCATTAATGACATACGTCTTAAGTACGCTTGGTGCATCTTTTAATGAATTCTATTGCTTTGTAGTAAGAGCAATAAGTCTGATAACATACAGATACAGGAAGTGAATACCTTTCTGTTCTGAGAACCCCATCAGGAATTACAGCAGTACAGTCATGCCCTGGTATCCTCTGAGGGTTTGTTCCAGACTCCCCACCCACGTGGATACTGGGGATGCCTTTTTAAAGATAGGGGATCATCAGTGGTTTTGCTGCAACGAGGTTAAAAAATGAATTTGTTTATTTTTTTAAATAGGCATTCCAGTATCCATGGATAACTGAAACGATGGATACTGAATCAGTGGATACTGGGGCACACTTGTACAAGGGAATAAGAAACACAATTGTTTTGTGGTTCCTGTTTTTCTTCATTTCCACTTCGTGCTTTGGATCTTTTAAATCTTCTGCAAGCAAATCCCATTTTGATCTTGAAATTGCTGCCGGCGGAGTTGCAAACCTATTTCTTTTAGTGTTATGGAAGATCAGAAGGCACAAGGCAGTCATGCTTCCTATTTCTTCACATTGTTGTAACACCTAAGCTGCTCTGAAAGAGGCCAGAAAATGGAGGCAAAGGGCAGAAAACCAACAGAAAGGATGTGCTAAAATAATACATCTCTAACTTGTGAAAAGAAACCCAGAATCGTGCCTCATGAAGTTGCCATCTTGCAGTCTGAACTTTAGACATGGGCCTTAGAAGCTCTTGGCTAAAGAATGAATAAGCTGTAGCTCCCACCTCCCTGATCCTTTCATCTACCCTTTCCCTATGCATTGAGTAGTAGATGAGGATGAGATTATAGTTCAATGATAGAGTACCTGCTTTGCATATAGAAAGTTCCAAGGTCAACCTCCACTAGCTCAAGATAGGACTGGGTAAGACCATTGTCTGAACCCTTGGAGATTTCACTGCCAGGAAGCGTAGACAATTGTCCAACTGCCTGCATGTAAGGCAACTTTATACCTTCAGTGGTTCCCAAACTGTGGGTTGGGACCCACCAGTGGGTCACAAGCGAAGCACCTAGAATAGGCATATTAAAAATATGGGAAAATAGGATGCTGGAATGGGGAAGGGTTATGTGGTTGTTTTGCTTGTGTCAAGGTTGTAAATAGGCTTTTTTTTTTCTTTCCAATTTACTTTGCTATTAGAAAATAGCTGAGAAATAACCCAATTTATTGCTGCATTCTCAGGAAAGCAGCAAGTTTTGGCATCACAGTGACAACACTTCAGCCATGACATCACTTCCGGTGGTTCCCAGACAGATTTTCATTCTTAAAAATGGGTCCCTGTGCTAAAAGGTTTGAGAACCACTGTTGTAGCCTGTTTAGCACAGTAGCTGAAGCTTCTTCTGGAGTTTATAGAGGAGCAGTCAGCTGGCAAGCTCTCTCTCAGGTTGAAGGTTCCCACATGCAGAGGCAGATCTAAGGGAGGGCAAAGCTCTAAGTTTTGCAAGAAGCCTTACCTTGCAGTGGAAATCACTCCTCTCCTGCACCGTTTTAGCCAATCCTCACAGGGAACAGCAACATCTTGGCATTGCTTACTGGCTACAGCAGCAAGGGAGAGGAGGGATTTACATGACAGGGTAAGACTTCTTGCAACACTGAGAGCTTTGCCCTCCCTGTAGATCCGCCTCTGCCCACGCGCAGCCTATTTTTTACCCCTGCTTCACTGTCTCAGTTTTTGTTACATTTCTGCCCATGATCCCAAAGGAGTCCCTCCTGGCTTAGTCACTACTCACCTTGTGGCTAGGGCTGAACCCCTTGGTGTTAAAGAAAGCTTTGGAGCGCTGATGAATCCAGCTGCTGTATGTAGCTAGACATTGTTTGACTGCAATGTTACTGTTTTGCAGTTTATTTTGAATTGCGATTCTTATTTTTTTGTGTGTTGCTTTATTTTCTTACATATTGTTTTTGTTCTATTTTGTTGTCATTCTCATATCAGCCTTCTCAGGGATCCTGGACAAAAAGTGTGCACTTTAATCAGTGGTGTCATTCAAATGATTTAGGAACAGGAACTCACTTTTGATTGGCACTTGTCGGGAACCCGGAACCAGCCACAGAGCCCGTTAGGATCCGGAACGCCCGTTCTGGTCCGTTCCCCCTGAATGACATCACTGACTTTAATGCTTGCAAAGCATTTCAGGAACCAGAGATGGAAAGACAGACAAACTTGCAGGGACATTATTAGAGAAGCCGCACAGTTGATGCCTCCTTTTTACAAATGAGATTAGATGGCCAAGAATGCTAAATAAAATACCAGCATTTGGTCCCATTCCCATGTGTCTTTATGAAATACTATTAAACATCTTTACGGGAACTAATACCTGACAAAAAAGGCTCTCCATATTAGAAAGGAAGAAGAATCAAATAAAATAATCTCTCCACTCTGTTCTCTCATAAAAGATCATTTCCTTCTCCAATACTTCAATGTCACCAAAAGTCAATGTAGATTAATGAATCTGGGTGAGAGAAAATGCCTGTTGTGGGAAATATTTCTGCTATCGTGTACTATAGAAGCACTGATTAAAATGCATGACCCACATAACCTTCAGATTTTCTCTGTTTAAACATTGGTTCTTCAGGACAAAAAATGGGAACGAGAGAAAGGAAAAAAACCTGCAAATTAAATCAGGGATAAGCACTGTCATGCTGGCAGAGACAAGTTCAATACAGATGATTTATCTACTTAGACAAATGAAATCAGTGTCAGTTCATCCTTCTGAAATGTTCTGATGCCTTTGGAAAAAAAAAAGGAGAGAGGGAAAGAAGAAGAAGAAAGTTTTGAGCAAATGAAATTTTACTTTGCTTTAATTTTTCCAGCAGTGTTCAATTCTGAAAAGGGCAGAGTTTTTTTAGGTTCAGGCCAGCTGGCTAATTTTACAAGAGGCTGGATGCAGTTTTGGCAGCTAGGCCTATGTTTGAAAGAGATGCAGATTTTAAGTGTCAGAAAAAAATTATACCTGCAACTGGCATCCTTAAAACCCTTTCACTTGCAACACACGATACTTTTATGAAAAAGGCATTTTACTGATCTAATTATTCCAGGGCAGAATTGATTGTGAATATTTTGTTCCGAAATACCTGGATGTTCTACCAGAACACTTAGGGTTGCTACTGCAATATGGACAAAAACTAAATTAGAAACAAATTCTGAGATTCCTCCTCAAATCCAAATTTCCCAAAATCAAAATTTTGACATTCCTTGTTTTTTTTTCTTAGTAGTAATTTTTCTAACTGAATCTAATGGATATGTTTAGTTTGGCTTTAAAGACAATATTACTAAGGGTGCAATCCTAACCTGGAGCTAGGCTGGCACCGTCAGGCCAGCAAAGTTTGGCCGGCACAAGGGACACCATAAAGTATGTTTGGCTCCATGCTCGGAGTCAAAGGCCAGCACACAGATGGGTACCATCCATCCTAACTCTGAGAGTGGTCCAAACGTGCTCTACAGTGGCCCTTGTGCTGGCCTAACTTTGCTGGCCTAACTCCAGGATTGCGATCTAAATAGCCCCTTTCACAAACTCTCAAATGCTCTCTCTCCCACTGCTTGCACATTCTCTCCCTCAGATATGTTCACATGCTACCTGTGTATTCTTAAAAGAGAAAAAAGAGGCTATATAATAGATGGACAGCCCAACCCTAAGCTGCCCAGCGCCTAGAGGAGCAGTGGCATCAAAATGGCTACCGCTGCATCCAATGGGTACTGTAGAAACCCCATATTGGATTTCCTGGACTGACATAGGATCGGGACATAGGATCCGGGGGAGGAGGCCTCTGCTGGTCCCACCCCCACCTGAGCCCAATCCTCCCCTCCCCACCCAGTTCCACCCTCCTCATGCTTTCCCCGCCCTAAAAGCCAACCACCACCCAGCAGTCTGGCTTACCCTGACTGTGGCATCCTCTTTGGGTGCTGTACTCAGCATGAACTGGCCCAGTGCTGGCAGTCCCTACTCATGCTGTGCCATAAACGTGCCCAGATTGGTGAGAGAGGGACGGGTGTTCAGTAGGTTTCATGACTTAAAAACTGGTCACTTGTGTTTAATAAAGTTAAACCCCAACCTCATTCTGGTGTCTTCCTTGGGGGTGGTGCAAGGGTAATAGGCTACATCAGAATGCCAGATGCAGGAGAGTGGCAGCAAGATGCAACTATCTGGTTGTCTTGCGTGCTCCCTGAGGCATTCACCATTGTGAGATACAGGAAGCTGAACTAGATGGGCCCCTGGTCTGATCCAGCAAGGCTTTACTTATGTTCTTACAGCATATTTATGACACCTAGCACTGGCTTTATGATTGGGCTCCTTCCTATACACAATGCCCCCTTGGACCTACAAGATTTAAGCCAGCAAAAAAACTGGTTTAAATCCAAGCATGCCCACTGGGGATCAGGGAGCAGCAGAGTAGGTAAGTAAATTCACCCCAAGTTCCCTCGCAACCAATGCAATGCTTACAGGAAGTAGAGGATAAGAGGCTCAGTGCAGTGGCATTGGGCACTACACAGAGTAACTGAAGTGACAGCACCTTCCAAGTCCTAATGTAAAGATGCAATCTGTTGTATTAAAGCTCACAAGGCTTTTGTACCAGGTACCAAGGATGCTGAGAACTGTAGCTGTGCAGTCCTGGAAGCAAAATGTAGGTTTCTACCTAGGGACTTTAAGGCAACGTTTTCAAGAATGCTGTCAATTCCGTGTGCAAGATGCAAGATCTCACCTTGAGACAACCCAATGAGTTCATGTTGCAGCTAAGTTTTAAATTGGGGCTTGCAAACTCATAGCTGATACCCAAAAAACTTTTTATGCTACACTAGCTTCATTATAAATTATATGGCTTTCCAATGATACCATTTTTTTTTCATGTACAACACTGGTTTGCACTCCTACACAGAAAGAGTGCCTTTGAAGGTAGTTCAAAGTCCTGATAAAGGTGATCTCCAATGTTCCTAATTCCAGCTATGATACTAGGTGTAATATGCTGACGACTGGGGTTCTTTGAAGTCTTTTCCTATCTAAAACATGAAAAACTCTACAAAACTTTCACTAATTGAATTAGAAGATACTCACCCTATCAACAAATTATTTTCTGTCAGTGAAAATGAGGATGGCAGGAACGGCTGATTTTATCAAATCACAAATGGGCAGGCATCGCCAAAGAAAACCCACCACTGTCCCATATAAGCTTGAGGAGGCTTGAAGAAAATACTGTGGCAAAAGACTGCAAACTATCATGATCAGTGGAGGAGAGGAATACTCTCAAAAGAAACATTTGTATTTCCTGCTGCACAATAGACCAGGGGAGTCCAACGTAAGGGCCGGGGGCCAGATGTGGCCTGTGGAAGCTCTTCATCCAGCTTTTGGTCTCTCCCAGCACCACCATCAGCACAAGGGACACCATAAAATATGTTTGGACCACTCTTGGGAGTCAGAAAGGCCAGCATACAGACGTGCACCATCCTCCCTGACTCCGAGAG
The DNA here is from genome assembly GCA_029204185.1 of Lerista edwardsae. NCBI lineage: Eukaryota > Metazoa > Chordata > Lepidosauria > Squamata > Scincidae > Lerista > Lerista edwardsae. The sequence goes on from JAJKFI010000001.1 coordinate 5,075,095, forward strand.
TGGTCCAAATGCACTTTACAGTGGCCCTTGTGCCAGCCAAACATTGCTGGCCTAACTGTGCCAGCCTAATTCCAGGTTAGGATTGCACCCTGAGTTGATGTCCACTTACTATCTCTTTTGTGGGTCAGATGCTCATCTACACTATCCAGCACCTGCTGCGCACATGAGCAGACCACTTCACTTGGCACGGGTTCCCCAAACATACCTTATGTTCAGACATTCTCTGATGAAATATTCCTTTTTTCATGACAGAGGACTGGGCATGTCCCCTCCCATCTATACCACACCAATGACCTCACCAATGAAGGGGGTGCTTCCCTTCAATCCATGTAGGTGCCCAATCCATACAATCTCACCATTAGTGAGAATCATGCATACCACGTACAATTCTGAGCACATAGCCTTTCTCCTCCAAAAGGGATAAATGCTATGAGATGTAGGATTGGGCCCCTGGGGTACAGGCTAGGTGCTGGAGGGGATAGGGGATACAAATGAAAAGGAGTAAGAACAAAGGGATAATGTTCCTTCCACATGTTTCTGACATTCAGCCATAGCTTCAGGTTTCCTAGTCTTGAGAGTTCATTATAAATTCTGTTGTATAACACTACCATTGCCAGCTGGCTACTGTGTCCCAGTCCTGGCCAACCATGTCCCAGTCAAATGTGCCATGGTATTAAACTTTTGCATCCATTCTTTTTGTGTCCCAGACATTTGTGTCCCAGTGTACACATATTTATATTAGATGGAATTTTCAAACCACAAAGGTAGGGTTAGGGTTGGGGCTGAGATAAGAGGCTTAGCATATATAACATGGGGTTTGCCCGAATTGGGGCCACACAGCCTCCCAGATGGGCTTAGGATTCAGCCTTATGGCCGAATCTGGAGCCCGCCCACGTCCCACCCTCCCTCCGCCCGTAACTTCCCTCCCCCCACCAATCCCATGGCCATCCCGGCCATAAGCCTCCCTCGCACCAGCCAGCTTCGGAGCCAGTCCCGTTGCTCGGGCATCGACGTGGGGGTGCCGATCAGCGCTCCCGCATCAACACTAATTATGTCGTGCCGACACGATGATGGAGCAACGGGCACACTACAATTGAGCTGCCCATCATCCAGGACCCAAATACCCTGGTGGCCTACAGCAGTTCCCAAACTGTGGTTCAGAACCCACCAGAGGGTCACGACTCAGTCTTTGGTGGCTCGCAAAACTGACAAGGCAGATTAGTCTATGTGCATCAATGGTTAAGCAAGCTGTTATTTGGGGTTGGGGAGCACCTGTGCCCAATCTCCATTATAACTACACCCCTTGGTCAGGCGGCAGCAGCCTCTAGGCCGGGCAACATATTACCACCAGAGTGGTCCTGATCCAATGAACACAGGCCCCACAAACTATTGAGAAGCAAGTCCACCACCAAGCTGGCAAGGAAAATGTATTGAGACCTATGGAAAGTGAAACTGCGCTACATATGTTTACTCATGCAGACAAATCTCCCTTGGTTGCTATCAAAGGCCAGGCGAGGGGGAATGCCAGGCCACCAGAATGGTCCTGAAATATGAAATGAAATATGCTCCAATGAAATATGGAGCTCAACAAATGCTGCAGAAGGGAGCTCCCCCCACTACACTATAGTGAAAAAAGATAAAAACACAGGCTTGAGCAGCTGGTAAGGTGAAACACCTTTTTTAGGCTTGTAAAGCTAGGTGGGTCCCAACAGAGTGTCATTTTAAAAAGTGGGTCTTGGTGCTAAAACGTTTGCCCTAGTACTTATATATAGTGCCTGCCTCAAGATTTTGTTAATATACAATATTATAATAATCCAGGTGTTGTGTATGGATGCCTGTAACCTCACCAGCAGGTAAGCCAGGTTGCTGCCTCATTTGCATACAAACTGAGCAGAAATCTGGAGCCTGCACAGGAATTCCTTGAAGGGAAGCCCATTCAGGTACAGTATTACCTGGGAGAGAGAAATCTCCTCCTCCTCCTATTTTAATTCTCTCTGTATGAGCTGGTGCTATAATGAGGGTGGCCTTGCTCTCTTGAGAGAAGAGGTTGCCTGGTTCCTCCTTATGTTCCTAGTTGGGGCCACTATATGAATCGCAATAACAACCGCAATAATAAACGCTTTAGTGGGTCTCCTGCTGGCCATCCCATTCATCAAACAATGGTGGCTGAAGGCCCAGGATCTGATACAGAATGAATGGGTCAGTTACGTACATAAGAAGAGCCCTGCTGGGGCCCATCTAGTCCATCTCACAGTGGCCTACCAGATGCCTCAGGGAGCACACAAGACAACAGGCTGCCTGCATTCTGTTGCCACTCCTTGCACCTGGCATTCTGAGGTAAATTCTGAGGTACACACACTGGTGGCTAGTCAAGGCTCTCCACAGCATTTCTCTTTCACAGCCACCAGAACCAGATGCGCCTCTTCAGACGTGATTGGAGCTGTTCATTTCTATGTGCACATTGGGAGCCGTGTAATGGGTCTCACTTCCAGAAGAATAATGGAACACAATATTATCTTCAGAATGGTACTGACTGACTGAAAGGAGCTTTGCCTGCCACCATTTATTGGCTTAGTTAAAGGAGTCTGCAGCCCACAAAGACATTTGTCATTTAGTTACGGCTTGTGTTATGAGAACAGCATATGGACAGGTGAGCCGAAATTTCCCCTTTTATCCTTGGAGCTTTACAACAAGACTGGGTGTCCCATCACCCGATGCGGTTTTATGATGGCTTTGCCGCAGGAATTTGAATGCAGCAATCTTCGGCGGGTCGGCAGAAATGCCAAAAGTCCCAACTCACCGCCCATAAAAGTTACTTTGACAGGGGTTTTAAGATGCAGGAATCAGCATAGCAGTCCTGGCCTTTGGGCTGTCATTTGCCACCCAATAAAGCTGCTGCAAATAATTTATGGCTCCGATGTTTATGTCATGGGAAAGAGAGCTCCATTTGCAACATGCATGCATCTTTATTGCCGAGTGATTCATTGGAAATCACCGTTTGTGATTACCTGACGGGTGGAAGGGTCACCGGCTATAAAGCCATCATCGAAGAACATCCAACAAAGAGTCTTATTTATGCAGCAAAAGTGCATCACTCATGGCTGCATAAGCAGACCAACGTGTGCAGATAATGGCTGCACTGATAATACAAATGGGGCCTACAGAAAGGTGAGCATCAGCGTTTTTGATGCTATGGACGGCACATGAAATCATAGCTACGGTGTTGCAGTTGTGTTTTTTTACATGCCCAAGTAGCTCAGTCTTCTCCTGGGCTTTAAAAGTTTCCCCCTCTAATTCACTTGGGACTCTCTGATATTGTTACTTATTGATAGCAGAGGAATTGAGAAGGAACTAGCTGTAGCACAGGGAAACATTTATTTCTTCTATTGCTGTACAAAATGCAGGCCACTGAAATTGTGTTGACATATAGTGCTAAGATAAATACATAAATCTTATATTTGTTCTCTCTCTCTCCCCCCTTTTTTAAGTTAAGCTCCATGAGATTTATACAGGCTTGCAGTTTTGTTTTTTTTTAAAGAAAGCTTAAGTGAACAATGAAAGTGCTAGTTCACATGCTTACCTGGCATGGCCATCTTCTTTCTGTGGTGGAGGAGCAGGCAAGGATAACCCCCATTTTGAATCACACACACACACACACACACACACACACACGCTTTGGGGACTGCAGATGCAGAGCAATACACATGAAGGGCCATATCATGTACTTGCAAGAAACATGGCAATGGTGTAGAACAGCTTCTTTGGGGAGCTCTAGCAATACACTTTATGTGTGTGGGTGGTGAGGGACGTACCTTCCTGCTCCTCTATCAAAAGAAGATCAATGGGCTGAACAAGAACACAGGCTGGCCCCCTCAAACATGGCTACCAAGCTAGAGCAACACAGGACAGTGTTAGTGGACAGAATCTTGCATAAGCAGCATATACAGGCATGCCCTGGTATCCCCAGAGGTTCTGTTCTGGGCCCCTCCCCCACAGATATTGGGGATCCACAGATACTGGGGATGCCTTTAAAAATAAAGGGAGAATGGTAAAAATAGTTCCATTTACCTTAGCATAGTGAACCAGCTACATTTTCAGGACTGCAGGCAGTCTTCCACACTTCCGGCAGACTCTTCCTGAAGCTCCTCCTTTCAGTCACCCCACAATGCATCCTAACCAGGAAGAGAATGTATTGCAATCATAGAGGTATTATACACGGGAGAGGACATGACGTCATTTTCTTGAAGCCATGAGTATATCAATATGGCTGACTCAGATCATCGCCACGAAGGAGGAGGATTGCTGCGAATTCACCAATAAAACTCTCCCTGCACGCGTGTAAAAGTTAATTTCAACCTCTTTAAGCATGCCTGCGTGTTCTGCATATGGGTGTGCGAATCGCTGTATGAAAAATGGGATTTAATTTCCACGGAAAGATTCATGTATTCACATTACATCGGTTCAATAAAACCACCGTTCAGTGAGTACAGAATTTTTTTTAATGGGGCATGACCGTTTTATTTTTGCTTGTGTAGATTTCAAAAAATAAGTCTGTCAAAATAGTGCAATCCGAGCTGCGGTGGTTGTGTAAGCCAGCAGCAACCCATGCGTAAACCGGGGCTGAGATTAGAGAAACGCCGCTCGCACGCCTTTTGCGTGCCTCGGTTCCAAGCCGGCGGCTCAGCTCTTGCACAGGCGGCGTAGCGGGCTACGGGAATAATACACGTTTTTATTTTGGTAAGTTTTTACTTCAGGAGTAAACTGTTCAGTCCTAAACAGTACGCGCAAAGCAATCTGAAATGCTTGGAATCAGCATTGTTTTGAGTTCAAAAACATGGCCGCTAAGCCCGCCCCCTGGCTTCAATTCTGCCGCATTACTTCTTAAGGCAGGGCCATGGGTTGATTGCAATGCACTCTAGAGCAACATTGAAAAAAAGGAGCCTTGGCCCACCTTTCACACCACCATAAAGGACCTTGTGCTTCCACAACACTAGTTCCAACAAGGCCCCAATTGGGGCATTAATTCCCTCCCCCCAAAAGAAAATCATGAACAGTCTAACTATAGCCAAGATAGTTGGCTGTAGTTGTTTTAGGATGAATGCACTTAGCTTCCAGGTATCCTGAGATAAGACAGGATTAAGGTTAGGCTGCATTCTCCATGTCTGGGAGGAGATGTCTCCATGTCTCCATTTTGGGAGGACTGCTGCAGGAGGTGGCAGTGTTCACCAACTGTTGCCAAACTGCCCAGCAACCACCAGAGAAGGTAAGGCATAATGGGGGTGGGAATGGAAGTTGCATAATGGAAGTTGCTGGAGGAGTGGATGTGAGGGTGATGGTACACACCAGATTGTAACCCCTCTTTTTCAATCCTCCCTACCCCACTTAACTGTATTTCTGCAGACTTGCCTCAGCAAAATCACTGGTGCAGGTTCCAAGGAGACCCATTCTGGAGCCTGTTTTTTGCATGGCTGCACCAGCGGGAAAAGATAGGGCTGGACAAGGAATGAAAGCTTGTTTCCATTTTAAAAAATAAAATACCACTTAAAAACCTCCATTTGTCCTACAGTGAAAAATGATCTTAAAACATTAGAATACTGTTTTCATACCGCTTGTAGGTATCTTACAGACACTTCCCCCACTGCTTTGATATTTAATTATCAAGGTGCATACAGCAGAACACTTTCACTCGTAATAATTAAAGCAACCTCAATTACAATGGAGGAAAAATTTTTATTTAACTAATAAAATTCTAGATATAGGTTAGCGAAGAATGCAATCTTCCGTGTATAACCCTCATTTATTTCAATGGCATATGCAAATACTTTTAGGAGTGAATTTGCCCGGATCCTAAAATGCAATTGAAAATAATACATAAAAGGAGCTATTTATTTTAGGGGGTCAGTGTGCCATTTGTTCCAAATCAGGGAAGGTTGTTTTCAGGGAAGGTTGTACATATGAAGCTGCTTTCTATTGAATCTGATTCTTGGTTGTTTGAGGTCTATATAGTCTTTACAAAGTGGTAGTGGCCTTCTAGGACAATTCTACCAGGAGATGTCATAGATTGAACGTGGGACCATTGGCATGCAAAGTATGTGCTCTACCATAATACAACAGCCCCATGGGAAGCTTACTGGGAATGCTTGAACATATCAGTAATGGCGAACCAACATTCCTAAAGTATACCTTGTTCACCATTTCCAGTCTTCCCTTGTATGCACAGCCAGAGGGGAGTGGGATTGGTTCTCAGAACCAATCTGAGAGGACTAAGGCTGGAAATGGTGAACAAGCTATACTTTAGTGAAGTTGGTCAGCCATTACTGATATGTTCAGTTCTTGCAGGACGATAGTGAGGACAAAGAAACCGAGGCTGCTCTCCAAGTAAAATTAATAGGTGTTGTGTGGCACTTTCTAGAATCTTCTATTCAGCACGCAGGGGTTCCATGAAAGATGTGCAGGGGTTTCCTCGGCTGATACATTGTGAAAAAAGTTTCTTAAAATCAGATAGTTTGAGGGGCTGGAGGACAAGGGTGGACTATCTGCTTTGTATGCAAAAGGTCTGAGGTTCAGTTCTGGCATCTCCAGGTAGGGCAGAGAAAAATTCCTGCCTGATACCTTAGAGAGCTGCTGTCCATCAGTGTCAATAGGACTAAGCTGGATGGACCAATGACCTGGCTGCATATAATGCAGATTTCTGGAAAAACCACTGGCTAAAACCCAGTTTCCTTGTCATACTGTATAAGCAACTGTGTCCCTGGCCAATGAGCTGCTTGGGGCCAGGACCATAGACTGCTACCCGTCACTCATCTAGAGCCTCCATAGCCTCATGCCTCAGGCCATCTGTCTCCCTGGCCAGGCGTCTGGCGGCGGGGAGCGCCCCTCCGGGGGGAGCAGTCCCACCGGGAACCTGCTGCTGGGGCTGGCCGGCCAGCCGTTGCCCGGACCAAGGACGGGTCCGGCTGGGGCGCCCGCACCGCCCCAACCCGCAGGGGGGGGGAAGCTGCAGCTAGGACCGGGGAGCCTGGGCCGGGCTGCAGCAGCCCCTCGGCCGACTCCCGCAGTGGCCAGAGGAGGCCGGGACACGGAGGCAGCTGGCAACGCAGGGGCCCAGGCCAACTGCGCAAGCATGCGGCCCGGCTCTGCATGAGCTCCCGCCCCTGTCAGAACACTCGCGAGAGTTCTGATGAGAGCTGGGCCCGGAAGGGGTGGGCCTACCCTGGCCGGCCGGGGAGCTCATTAGGTGGCCGGCCGGCCATGGGAGAAATCGCACTCTCCTGCGGCTGGCTGAGGGCAAAGAGGCTCACCCGGGAGGTTGGCCACCTCCCTCCCATTACGGGCTTGGAAGCTTGGAAGCCTATACTAGGAGCAGGCAGGAGGCCCATACTTGGAGCTGGGGAGGAGAGTGGGCAGGCGGGCTCGGCCTGCCCCACCTCGGGGGTGCCCGCCCGTGGGGGGAAGCAAGGCCGGTGCGGCAACCCCCGGAGACCCCCAACGGGGCGCAAGGACTCTCCCCCAGCCAGGCAGCCCCAGCCCCAGCCGAGGGATCTCGGCTCCCAAGGTGGGCGCCGGCACAGCAGCTGCCCCCCACGCAACCCACAGCACCACCCCACTGGGACCGAGGGGACCAACGGCAGAGGAAACCCCTATGGACAGCACAGGGGGCGCTCAGCACACAGCGCTCCTCTAAGAGACTGTGGGCCCGCCCTGTAAAGTGAACAGGGCTCGCCCCGAGCGCTGCCAGCACCAAAGGACTAAGGGGGCTTGGGGCCCACAGAGGGGGCTCATGAATGTAAAGGCGCTCTCCAGATTAAATCGACTCTATGCCAAGCCTCTTGCATCCCGCAGTGTTTTTGCCCGGCACCAAGAGACCGCCAGGGAGCAGCGGGTTTGCACCCGCGCCGATAGCCCCCCAGAACCACCTCGAGGGGGCGGCATGGACGTACACCATCCAAAAGCAATCTAAAAACCTTGGAAGGCCTTTAATAATAATAATAATAATAATAATAATAATAATAATAATAATAATAATAATA
>JAJKFI010000001.1:5098859-5130475 GCA_029204185.1 Lerista edwardsae
TAATAATAATAATAATAATAATAATAATAATAATAATAATAATAATAATAATAATGTTAAATGGTATGCTATAATTCCCATCCTGGCCTTGCCACACCCCTTTGTGTTCATTTGGATTTGTGCAAGCCAAAATTTAGTGCCAGTCCAAGTAGACAGGGGGCTTATCCAAGTATAAGGGAGCAAAAGTTCCCTTACGGAGGAGACCTTCTGATGCTGCTGCCACAGAACCAGCCCTCTTCCATGACCCAGTCTGCCCCGTTGCCTCCCCACTCCTCCCATCTCACCCTCCACCACCCTCATCCTGCTCTCTTTTCCCCTACCATCTTATCTCGATCGGTGGGCCTTCGCATGTCTGCCAGCATGCAGGGGACGGCTCCAGGCCTCCCCACAAGCATTCTGGTAACTCCCGGAATATTCTGGTAACTCCTGGAACTCTGTACACTGCTGGAATATGTTTTATGACTGCCGTAAGGCAGCTAACCCTGGCAGAATGTAGTTCCGCCTGCTGCTAGCCCAGTATGATTGGGCTGCCCCTTGTTCATAAAGAAAACAGGTACTGATGTTATTTTTTTTTTAAAAAGTGAAGACATCTTAAATGCATACTGTTTATTTAAACTCTCCTTTGGATTGTAAATGCTGAAACTTGCACTGATGCTTGCACTGGGTATATATGAAATATAGCAGCTCAAAAGGAACAGACGCAAGGCAAAGATGCCACGTAATGAAACATCGAAAGTGGTGACAGCTCTGAGAATTTTAGTTATATAATGTATTTTTATATCGCCTTTCTTGGACACAAGGTGGTTTACGTTGGCAGACTGTTAATAAACCCCATTTTTTTCCATTGGGTTTTTAATAATTATTGTTCTATATACAATTCACAGAACCCTCAATTTCTTCAGATGTTTCCCTTTCAATGTGTGGTCATCATCCTGGCTACACTCTTACACCTTCAGAGCTTTCACAGTCAACCAGAAATCACACCTTGGCTGGTTCTTAAAACTTTATCCGTCTTTTGTCAGTTGACTCCTCCATGAGCTCTGTCAGCTACTTCTGGTCTCCCACCCAAGGCCAATCCAAGGCTGATCCTGCTTAGTATCTTCAGGCAGGGCAACAGCTCAACCTCCAGACCATATTTCCTGCCCATGAGAATGCTGTCAGGGTTGTACTGCACAGTACCTCACCAGGCATTGCATGTGACCATGCTGCCAGCTGAACATGGCAAGAGCATATGGAAAGTTTGACATCATTATTCCAAAAATTAGACAGCATAAATTCAGCTTTGGTGTTAATTAAACAAGCATATTCTTCCAAAAACATCTAAGGGCACAATCCTAACCAAGTTTCTAGCACTGACATAGCTGTGCCAATGGGGCATGTGCTGCATCCTGCAGTGGAAGCTTTTAATTATTTAATTTTTAATTGTTTTAATTGTTTAATTGTTGACAGGTTGACTGGCTGGGGTGTTATACTTTTATGATCCACTGGGTTTGGTTTTTTAAATTTTATTGTTATGTTTTTAATTTTGTTTGAATATGTTGTTTTAATGTTCTTTTATAGTGTTTTTTAATGTTAAATTTTATAGTTTTATGTAATGCCGCCTTGAGTGCCTTCGGGCATAAAGGCGGGGTAAAAATCTTTTAAATAAATAAATAAATATCACGGAGGCATCCTCATGGTAAGGGAATATTTGTTCCCTTACCTCAGAGCTGCTTTGCCCTTATATTACCCCAATGCTGGAAAGTTGGTCAGGATTGTGCCCTAAATGAAAGCACGTAAAATGAGAGGTGGGCATATTTGCAAACAAGAGTCATTCCCCCTCCTCCAGAAATAAAAACCGAAGAGAGAAACATACAGCTTTGCCTAACTCTACCACCTGGTAGAATTTAGAATTTGAGATGTTCAGATTTTTTTCCCCCAATGTGTGCCTATAAATATTAAGGGAGCCATGCAGTCTGAAAGACAAGTGTGTCCTTCAAAGAAAGAAAGAGAACATAATCCTGTTACTTCTGTATTTATATGGCTGACATTTCTCATCTCCCTGGAATTCGACAATGATTATAATGATTCATTTAATTGGATTGAAAGAAATGCTACCGTGAGGTGTCATAACTGAAATACAAATACAAAATGTTAGAACGAGAGCAGAGAAATAGATATAGATATTATGGAAACACTCTCGGAATGTGAAGTTAAATGACCTACTTGCCTGCATGGAAAAACACTTAAATCTTGCTACTTGGTTTTTTACTCATGAGTAGTGCCATTTGCGTCCTGCTGAGCACAGAACATATAAAACCTCCAGGCTTAAAAGCGACTCCCTCTTGTTAGCACATTAAAATGTAAGTGTTGGTTCTGAAAATAACAAAAGCAGCCACCTAACAATACTTCCCTTCCCTAGAGGGAATTTGAACATAAAAAGAAAAAATACACCACAACCACAAAACAATGAGTTGATCTTCTAACACTGCTAGTTATAGTGATATAAAATGAAGTGTTGGATAGTAATCGCCCTAATGTGTGTACTGGTAGCAAGTTTTAATGACCTAGTTTCAGAAGTTTCCAGGGCTGTGGTTTTGGTTTTTGTGTTGTGTGCTTTTTTAAGACTTGAAAGAGAAAGAGAAGTTATCTGGAACACTGAAAACTGTAATATTATGTGAAAGAATGAATGGAAGATAATTTATAATTTTGTTTGACTATTGATGTTTCGAAGGGTTCCTTGACAATGTATGAATCATTATCTTCTCACAACTGAAGAAAATCAATCTTATTGCTAGCCACTGATCTCTCTCTCTCTCTCTCTCTCTCTCTCTCTCTCTCTCTCTCTCTCTCTGGCTGGAGTGAGTTTTTTTGTGGAGTTGACTGTGGTTTGAACAGATAATCCTTGCTTGTACTGTGCACAGTCTCCCCATTTTTGCCTCTGTTTTACCACACAGATTTTCGGTTTTTGGTAGGGTTTTGCATTGTTATGAAAACTTTAGGAAACTATGCGGCCGGAATTGACAGGGGGGGGGGGGAGGAAATAATCAGCAAGTTTTTCTCATAGTCCACTGTGATAATGGTGTCAAGAATAATGGGCAAAGCCAAAATGGGTGGCCAAAATGGCTATCGCTGCATCCTAGGGACACTGCGGCAGCCACCAAGGTCTCCTGGGGGAAGGGGAAAACCATCACCTCCTGACCGGTGCTGAGGCCCAGCATTGACTGCCGCTGCCCCAGTGCCAGCGCTGGCTACTCGCCTGCTGTAGCAACCATGTTTTATGTCACTTTTATGTCACATGTTTTGTGACACATTTAGCTGGCGATACACACGTATCTCTGGCATTAGGGCCTTTGGGATTGAGCCACATTTATTTAATGACACCCTCTAATAAAATGGGGGGTTTGGTTTGTTTTTTGCACACATACTAGTACGTTGATTTATATCTATGATGTTCATATGTTACGCAGGAAACATAAAATAGATATGATTGATAGCTAGCCATTATTGCTGTCCCCACTTTTTTGAGCCATGTTGGAAGGGAGGAGGAACTAGTGGCTGGATGAATTGACTGGCCATGACAAAGCCTTTAGACCTCCTCATGAAGGCTTCTGTGCAACATTGCCTCTGGGATACACAGAATTGTCATTTGCTGTTTAATAAATGTATACAGTGGCATGTCCAGAATGTGGTGAATGGGGACATCTGCCCCGGCACCAGTTGAAGGGTGTGTTGGGACGGACTTACTGACAGTGGTGGCAGCAGAAGGAGGTGCAGGGCTCTTCATGTAAAGCTATGAACGCTACAAAGTTGGGCTGTCTGCCCTGGCTCTTTGCTGTTTGGCTCCGAACTGGAGCCATTCCAGTGAGGAGGGTGGTGTCGTGTGCAGTTGTTGGGGTGATGCAGTGATGCAGGTGGGTGATATTGTCACCACCATTTGGCTTTGGGACCCATCTGAGAGCGCAATCCTAAACTTGAGTTAGGGCGGCATAAGCTAAGCCAGCAAAGTTTGGCCAGCACAAGGGTCACCATAAAGCATGTTTGGACTACTTTTAGAGCCAGGGAGGATGGCTCACGTCTGTGTGCTGGCCTCTGTGACTCCGAGAGTGGTCCAAACATACTTTATGGTGCCCCTTGTGCTGGCCAAACTTTGCTGGCTTAGTTTATGCTGGCCTAACTCACTTTAGGATTGCACCCTGAATGTATGCCCATCTATTTTCAGACCTTAGTGATGAGACCTACAAGAACTGCATGTTCATCAGCCAACTATTCTTCACTCTGGTTGATATTTTAGCAGCAACAATATTTAGAGGAATTTTAAGTAGAAATTCTTGGTATATTTCAGAAGGTGAGTGGGAGCTAATTGTTTGGGTTTAAGTCCACTTCTGTTTCAGGCAGCAAAACCCTACAGCTTCCTCTCCCTTCCTCCAATGATTATTTAAAGGTAACACATTCTCTAAATTCCAGGCCGTGGCATTACAAATTCTGTTCTGAAACTCTGACCAAGATGATGATGTAATTAATATAGTGGAACAAATTGATCACGCAAAAACAAGGAAGAGGAAATAATCACAAGAAATGTTGTTGAACGCGATGTGGATTTCTCCTGTGGAAACCCTGCAGGGATGGTTGATTCTTCCTGTCAAGCTTTGTATTGTGCCCACACATTAAAACCAAGAGGAAATATGTGGAACAGTGACGACCAAGACACCTTCCATACCTCTCAGCAGCTGCACCACAGGGGGAGAATAAATTCAGGTGTGGAAGGATGAAGTCAGTCTTCATCAGGAAGATTTCAAGTGGTAAAGATACTGAAAATGGAGGGACATTGGGCTGGAGTTATTATTCAGTGTGGACAGTTCTCCAGAATTGTCAAGCTGGTGATTATTTGTATCTCAAAACCTGTGAGATTGAGTGTGAAAAAACCACTGCTACAGATGAGCGCGGAGCCAAAATGTACCTTTCCTCACCTTGCCACCGTGTTCACAGAGTGTGTGGGGACATTTAGGCAATCAGCAGGGATAGTACAGACTGTTCCTGCCTGTTCTGCTCATGCTCTCTGCTGCTGTTGTGTCCATTTCGTAGATGCTTCATCCTTCTTGCCAGAAGGTTCCAGAATAAGGGCAGGAACCACTACCTCTTGATCTCACTCTGAGGCTTCATAACTAGGCCATGCAGGCCCATAATTTCTTCATGACTGAGGGCTGGAGCAGGAAGGCACCTTCTGGATAGAAAGAAACCACTGAAGTAATGGTACTCAGCAGCAGCAAAGAGGTGCCTGATGCTGCGGGGGACTCTGTAAACAGGGAGCTGCTGCACCCCGCACCACCGTTTTAGGCCCTCTTTTGCCTTCCATCCCAAGGTCCCGGGTTCAATGTGAAAAAGTTCAAAAGAACGTTCAGCACATCTCTATGCTTGGACATGTTGTGGGCGCATCTCTATGTTGTGGGCCCCCAAGAATTCCCCTTGAACCCCTCACCCCCTGCAGGAACACAGCCAATGAGCTAATCCTTTCAAAGATGCATTTTCAACTATAGAGTGGACAAACTTGCATTGTGCCATTTAGCAGACCCATCAGTGTGTTTTGGGTGGCCTCGTGGCAGTTAGTATCAATATTCTATGTTCATTCATAGCTCTGATGTGCGTAATTCCACTACATCCTCCAACGTTATCATGCCTACATTCCCCCCCACCCCCCGAAATAAATTATACAGCAATCAAGGAAAATGTCCACAGGTTTGATAGCATCCATCACTACCCAAAATGTATTATCACAGGGAAACCCAACCTTGAAGGCATTGCTGGCTCATTCAGTGGCACATTAGTTTTTCAAGACCATCTCTTGTTTTGCTTCATGTGTTACAAAAAAGGTTTCAGTAAAAATATTGCCAACAGAGAAGAGAAAACATTTTGAATTGTCAGTAATTTAAGCAGTTTCAACAGCTCAGTGTGAATAAAGGAAACTGAAATGTATTTGCCAGATTGTGCTAATAAAGAAGGGATGCTGGCAGCTGAGATTTTAACACAGGAGCATTTAGGCAGAACCTGCAGCCTCTCACAATAGAACCAGATCAAGTCCTAGGTGGCACTGGGAGCAATTGCCCTCACATATGGAGGGGGTCTACATCACAGCAGCGGCATTTGGGAAGGGAAGATTAAAGCTGATCTTTGTGCTATCCAAATTGTCCAACAGCAGCATTCCCACCCACATTTTTTATTTCAGTTCACACACACACACACACACACACACACACACGAAACCAGTAATGGCATCTAAATGATTTAGCAACAGGTACTTTTGATTGGCACTTGTGTTGGGGCCCGCCCACTGGAAGTGAGGTCATAACCGGAACCCCAGAACCGCCCCCAGGAGCTGCGCCTCCTTGGTAGGCCACGCGGAGGCCTGGGAGAAGGCCTGGGAGTTCCCCCCTGGAACCGCCATGCCTCCTCGGGAGGGAGCCCCAGGCAGCCTACTTGCTCACACTGCTGCTGCCGTCGCTCCCTTACTCCACTGCCTGCCTGCCTGCCTGGCTCTGAGAACGCAGGCAACTCAAACGTGCAGGCAATTCAAACGTTGCAGGGGGCGGAGCGGAGCGCCGACAGAGTCGACGAGTGGGCGGGTGAATGGGCGGGGCCAGCCCTAATCCTAGGAACGGGTACTCGCATACCCCCACGTACCCGCTACATGACATTTCTGCACGAAACTAATAATGGTCTAACCAGTGGTGGGATTCAAATAAATTAACAACCGGTTCTATGACGTCATAGCTAGAGCCAAAAAAAACCCGAAGCCAGCCGAGGTAAGCGAGTGGACGGGGCCCGGCCATTTAACAACCGGTTCTATGGAACCTGGGCGAACCCCCTGAATCTCACCACTGGGCCTAACCCTTCAGAGGAGTTCCTCTCTCCTTTTCTCCTAGCTGCTTTCCTTAGGCTCCATTGTGTGTACATGTTAAGAGTCCCCCTGTACAGTTTTAGATCGAATGTATCAGAATAGAGAATCTGAGTTTTGGTTCTTAAGCACTTTCAGTAAATGTTGGTGCACCTCAGTAGGATGCCGAGCCAATTTCCTTGCCGTGTGTGAAGCAGAGCTGGGCAAAAAAGACTTCTGCGTCATAGAAGCGACATTTTTGCATATACAGTATACCATGCCTTTGGCAACATGGCCTCCATAGCAGGCTACAAAAATCATGTCGGTTTGCATGGTAAAATTGTGTTGTTTTGCACACAGAAAAGAAACAAATGGAAACATCTGATGCTGTTCCTGCTGTACTTACTATTTCCTCACCCACTGCTGATAGGGAAAACCTGGGGAAGTGGTCTGCATGTACCATCTAGTCTGCGATGAGCTCTCTAGTCTAGTTACGTGGCTGAAATTTTAGCAGGGCTGAGCTGTCCAAAGGCTCCTTCCTTTGACATCCCTATTTGTCTTTTCTACATTTGCTCCAAGCTGGTTTCAGTCCTCCCGGATATCATTGCTGTCCTTGGGCCATGTTGAAGAGTGAGGCTTTCTGCTCCCTCCTTGAAATGACTCCTGGGCTCTGCAGCTGCTGCTGCTCGCCAGACTGCCTGCTTCAGTGGGCCTGAGGTCTCTGTTTGCGGATCCGATTTGATCTTTGCGTGCCCGCAGAGAGGACAATCACTTGTCTCCTCCTTTCCCCACTGCGATGTTATTCTTCTAGGAACATTATTCTTCTATTTACTTGTTTGTTCTGTAGCCTGTTCATTGGCCTGCCCCCCTCGCTCTGATCACTGTCTGTTTTGATTTTACTGCATTTTTCCAAAGTGCTTTGGTATTGACCTGTCAAGCGCTGATGGAAATCTCAGCCGCTCTCGTTGCTTGCCTCCGATGTGCTCGTCTGTCATAGGTGTTGCTTAAACAGCAGCACATCTATGGAAATCATGCATTGTTTATTTAAGAGGCCCCACAGCTCCCTCACGGCAGTCGCTGAACGGTGGCAGCTCAACCAGTCAGTCCCTCTGTTGTTTGCTTGTTGAATAATACAGCAAAATGCAAGTGCTCCTGAACCGTGCTCTTCAGGCGGGAGCATCCCACAGCACTTGGTGCGGCAGTAAAGCTGCGATTAAAAACCATGAATGTGGGAGGACTTGTCAGGTGAGTTGAAAGCCAGGCTGGATAGAAAGGTATTAGCAGGGACTTGAACTTGTTTGGGCTGGGTGGGAGGGAACATCTTTTCCAGCCTTCCTGCATGGAGCACATAATTGCTCAAAGGGCCATGAAAGAGGACTCTGGAGAGCGGCAACTGCTGATCCCCCCAAACATAAGGATGCATGCTCAGTCATGCAGCAACCAAGGTGAGAGCACTTAGCTCTCAGGATACACAAGTTCCAATTCTAAACATTGTAGTGGCGATGAAGGAGCTTTTCCACAGTCCTATCTGTTCAGTGTACTAAGAGATTCACAGTACAATCCTATGTGCATCTGCTTAGAAGCAAGTCTCATTGTGTTCAGTGGGGCTAACTCCCAGGAACTTATGTATGGGATTGCAGCCCAGTCCTATGCATTGCTGGTGCCGCGGGCTGCTAGGCCGGAGCTGTATCCAGAGCTGCAACTGAGCAAGCAGGAGGTCTCCTTGGGGTCAGGGAACAGTTGTAACATAAGGGAATCTGCTCAATGGGGCTACTCGGATCTGCACAAGCTGTTTTGTTGGCGCAGAACTGAGTAGACCCATATAGCGCTGGCATGCCCAGGATGGGAGTTAGGATGTGGCAGGGGTCTGATCTGCCACCTTTGCCCCCTCCCAGGCCTGATACACCCTCTCCTCACCAGAACCCCCTGCTAACTGGGCTAACCCCTGCTAACTGGGCAAGAGGCACTTTTTCAAGTGGTGTCCTCTTATATTTAGCAGGGGGAGAGCAATTGCCCCTCTTCACCCCAGCACAGTGTCTTTCTCGTGGCTGTTGCTGGTGGTGTTCTCCATTCTTTTAGATTGTGAGCCCTTTTGGGACAGGGAGTCATTTAACTTTAATGTTATTATTTGCCTGTAAACCGCTTTGTGAACTTTGTGTTGAAAAGCGGTATATAAATACTAGTGATTGATTGATTGATTGAACCCTCCCTCCCCAACTCCAGACTGGTAGTGTTGTGAAAAAGGACTCGTTTCCCGTGACTTTAACTCGAGCTTTGACATTTTGGCCTGACTCTCATCTGAATCGAGTCACATGTGTCATTAACTCTCAGTCAGACTTGCTAATTTGGCCACTGACTCAATGAGTCAGCAGTCCGGCAACTCGAATCAGTGTGCGCACTTTGTTGTGACAAAAGAACTCTTTGGGGGATCCAGGAGGCGCCACAAAGTCATTTGTGGTCGTTTGTTCCTTCCAGCAGAAGAACAGGTGCGGGAGGGAGGGGGCTTGGAGGGGAAGCAGAAAGCTAAGATGCTTGAAAATGTGTTTGTTAGTTTCAGGAAGTTGTCTGCAGTGAGAACAAGGAGTGGGGAGGAGGAAGGTACACAAGACCTGGGCGGAGGAAGGCATGGCCAATCATCTGAAGGGGGAGGGAGGCATCTTCGCTTTTAGCCTTTGTTCAAAGGCCTTTTGCTGCACCCCATGAGTTCTATTCCCCCTCTTTGCTTGCTTTTTTTCTTCTTTGAAAGTCGGCATACAATTTAGTTTCTCATTGAGCTGTGAGGCCAACATCACAGTTTGCAGGGCAGACATGCATATGAGCAAACCAGACATTTCTTCAGCCCTAAAACTTACCGCACTGCTCAGCTTCTGGCAAGATGACCTCTCTTAAAAGAAATTTTTTTTTAAGTACCACATGTGTTTGTGGGATTACATGCTGCCTCTTTACTGTATTAGTGTAGGTGTTTTGCAAACAGCTGCAAAAGTGGTCCAGAGTTGTGATGGTGCTAGCCAGTGATGTCATTCAGGGGGAATGGACCAGAATGGGCATTCCGGATCCTAACGGGCTCCGTGGCTGGTTCCGGGTTCCCGACAAATGCCAATCAAAAGTGAGTTCCTGTTCCTAAATCATTTGAATGACACCACTGGTGCTAGCCAATCAGAGCCATGGACAGCCAGCTTTTCCCGCACTCAGACTGAACTGATCTGAATCACGCTGGAAAGTTACAGAACTGGCTCTTGAATGACTGTTCGAGAAAAGAAATGTGCATCATGTGACGACGACGGCATTTCCAAACTGGCCTTCCTGCTCTTGCGGTGTTGCGTCTTCCTGTGAAGACAGATGTATCAGCATGTAACTTTGCAGCTCCCAGAAATTATGTATTGAACAGCTTCTGTGCTGCTCATATAGATCAGAAATCATTCCCAAAGGGGGGTTGGAAAATAATTTCAGTGTATTTTTCTAATACATATTTGCTGGTCTGCCTCATGTGTACGCGTGGACGACATGCTCAGCAGTTAATCAGGAAGGCTCTATTTGTGTCAAGTAATCGGAATCCATTTCATAATCAGACTCTCATCAACCAGCCCGGGCTGTGTGTGTGAGATCAGAGAGAATAGGTAGGAGTGCATGTTTCGTAAGGTGGGGAGGTGCGGGAACCTGGAGTCAGCAGCACTTTGAAATCAATAACAATCAATTCCGAAGCCATTTGGAAGGCGGCGGCATCTGACAGACCAGGCAAAGTGTCAAATTTTGTAAATGCTGGTTCCCTGATGCCTCCGCAGCTGCCTTTGAATGTGTTTCTTTAAAAGATCCATCAGATCAGAACTAAAGGAAGAGGCCAAGAGTATGTGGAAAAAGCAGAGAGATGGCAGAAAAAAGGAAAGAAAGAAAAAAAAGAGCTTCGTGGATCAATGGAAGGATGGTAATCAGAGGGAGTAATGGCGGTCGTTATCCTAGTGCAGTGATTAAACTACGGACCGAGAATGAGTTTAGACCTGTGAACTGTTTTTACAGGTCTTGCATTAGGTGAAGAAGGGTATAATATCAATACAGGCGTGTTCCTTTCTCCTAAAGTTTCCATTCTCCTATGGAATGAGATCTTGCTCCCCAGCAACAGCATTCCTTCGGAGGGGTTCGACCACTAAGTTTTGCAGGAGCCTGAGCCCCTGTGTAACGTGGCCCCTTCCCTTTGTATCTAGAGCCGTTTACGCCTCAAATGTTTTACTCTCTGAGCGACAAATTGACCTAGAGACGAGGGAGAGGGGCCATCTTACACGGGAGCTCAGGCTACTGCAAAACGTAGCGTTTTGTCCCCCTGTAGGAATGCCACTGCTCCACAGCAAGACTTGCTCCACAGGAGGTAGGCACTGTATGCAAGTCTATGTTAAGGAAAGTGTGTATAGTGTACCCTTAGGGTACAAGCAAATAGGCCACCAACTACTTTCCTGAAGGACAGTGGTGTTGTTGGTGCCTTTTCCCTGGGACGAATGTCACCCCCCCCCACACACACTGCATGACACTCATGGTGCTGAGCAGTGCGTCTGCTAGCCATGGTGGGCCAGGGCAGCACTTGAAAGTAAGTGGCGATGTGATGATACCAGCATGTCATTGTGCCACCAGTAATTGCTTTTGGTGGGCCGTGATTTCTGGCCAATCAGATACAAAGGTTGGAGAGCCCTTCTGCCACCAAATCAATCAATCAGCAGTATTTATATACCGCTTTTCAACGCAAAGTTCACAAAGTGGTTTACAGCCAAATAGTAATAATAAAGTTAAATGGTTCCCTGTCCCAAAAGGGCTCACAATCTAAAAAAAAAAAAAATGCAGACCACCACCAGCAGCAACAGCCACTAGAAAAGACACTGTGCAGGGTGAAGAGGGACAATTAATCTCCCGCTGCTAAATATAAAAGTAACACCACTTGAAAAAGTGCCTCTTGCCCAGTTAGCAAGGGTTGATGCGGTGCAAAACTGCTTGGCAGAGACTTGGGCATCACACCCATCCCTCCTGCCCCAGAACGTAGCATGTGGGGCAGTTCACCCCAGTCTCCCCTCCCAATGAGATTGATATTGTATACGCCTGTCTTCCAAGAGAGGTTTGGCACGTACAATGCCTCTCCCACTGGAGAACTTTAATTTCCCACTCCTAGAAATCAGTCCAATAAACTGGGTCAAAACCAGGTTCTTTGTTGGCTAAGAAGAAGATGCTCAAACACTAAAACACCATCACAATGGGGCAAACATGGCTACTGTCTTTGAATGTCTCAACAGCCTCTTCAAAGCCATCCCAGAAACCTTGCAGGTGCTAGCAAGGTCCCAAACTGGTGAAAAATAGGGGGAAATTAGGGCTTTTCATCCTGGATTTTCTAGAGGCAGTGTTTGTAAATTGTGGAGCTAAAATTTATGTGGAAGAGGTGGAATAAAACCAGATAGCACTTGGATTTATTGTAGAATCAGACCACATGCACTAATAGGCCTTTTATAGACAAACAATTCCTGAACATTTGGAGATTAATTTCTGTAAATGTTGTCACCCACATACTTTATGATGGAGCATCCTGACTGTTTTAATGGGCCATATAACTCACTTAAAATCTTTATCTAATCAAGCAAAAACTATTATATGAATAAGTTCTTGTTTACAAGAGAAACTCAAGGCCACAACAGCTTGTAAACTGAAACCACTTAACCTGAGTGCTAAAATATGGCCCAGGCTCTGGTTCCTTTATATATATAATTACAGTGAAAGTCTGAAATATGGTGAATGCCAGCATTCACATGTGAATGTTGACTATCCCAGGTGAATTTTGTGAGTGTTCAAGAACACAGAGATAATTCAGTGAATGGTGACAGTTACCTAAATGAGATTGTCAGCATTCACGGGTCTATGCCCGACAAGCAATGCTCACTTTCACAACATCCATTTTGGATTGTTGATATCCACATGATAATGTGATGTTTGCCAAATTTTGGATATTCATATTAGTCAAAAGAAGAATAAATTATGCAAAATGAGATACGTTATGCACATGGCCAAAATTCGCTCACCCTAAGGGAGAGTGCAATCCTAACCTAGAGTTAGGCCAGCTCAGTTAAGCCATCAAAGTTTGTCCGGCACAAGGGCCACCATAAAGCAAATTTGGACCACTCTCGGAGTCAGGGAGGATGTGTGCTGGCCTCCCTGACTCCAAGAGCGGTCCAAACATACTTTATGGTGTCCCTTGTGCCGGCCAAACTTTGCTGGCCTAACTGTGCCGGCCTAACTCCAGGCTAGGATTGCACTCCCAGTCATAGGAATCAGCTTTCCTTGGATTGTCTGAGGGCACAGTCCTAACCAACCTTTCAGCACTGGGGTAAGTGCAATGCAGCTCCAAGGTAAGGGAACAAACATTCCTTTACCTTGAGGAGGCCTCCATGATGCTTGCCCCATTGCAGGATGCAGCACATACCCCATTGGCACAGCTATGTCAGTTCTGGAAAGATGGTTAGGATTGTGCCCTAAGTAAATTCTTTCTTATTGCAGATACGCAGAGTCCACACAGCTCTTGGTTGGAACTTTGATAGTATTAAGATACACAAACTGGATACATGAACAAAATCAAATTTGTAAGCTCAGCACTGGATGCAAAGGGTGTGATTGATGTAGCCATGCACACAAACATGTGATAGATAGGTGGGATGTGTCTACACTGATGAATGTAGCCGAGTTACAAATTAAACATGATTTCTGAACCTCGTTCTCTGTCCTTAATGGCTGGGTTAATCATAATCATAGGAAAGGAAAAAAATAATAATAATGAGAACAGAGTGTATGAGGAGGGTGTGGCCTCTACTGGAAGAGATTGGACTGTTTCTTGTGCAGAAAGTATCTGTGGAGTGCAATGTTAAAAAAAGTATCACATGTATGGAAGTGGGCTCCTAAGAAGAAAGCACATGTTCCTCTTCCACAACCAATGTATGCATGCACACAACCCCATCACCACAGACTACTTTACAGCCCTGCTGAAATGGTTACATTGTTCAGGTTTTATGGTTCTTGAAGGACTCCTCTATTTTTGATTATTTTTCCATTTCTTCCTTGAAAATGTCTCTACTAGCTGAACTTGAACAGGTCATCACATCACAAGGGAGTCAATGAAAAGGAGGGCGTACAAAATCATCCCCTACCGGGGCTCTTCATTTGGTCCCAAGGCAGGCCAGAGCACCAGTTCAGTGGAGGAGCCCAGCTTTCCCCTTTAATTTATGGAGCCGATTGACAGTGCTTTGGCTCACAGAGAAATGCTGCGGTTTGCTTCCTCATCTTTCTAAAGGCTTTGCCCTTGATGTCTCCTCATATTTATATTTTCCTATCCGGTTTGGCTGACTTCTTAATTCTGTCCCCTAATAGGCAGTCATCTCATCAGGGAGCACATTTCGTTTGAGTGGTTAAATGACTGGTTTGAAATTTCATTTTCTCTTTGCATTTTTAAGATGCACCTAAGTAATCAGAGAGCAAATGCTTGTGGTTTTGAAAGATCCTCTGTCAGGACACTGCTCACCCATCAGTATTAAATTATTTTTTTCCAAGGTGGGTAGTTAAAAAGGCAGTGGCAGAGGAGGCAGCTCGGCAGGCTAAGCATTTCTTTGAAAGTTTGCATTTGCCTCTCGAGGTTTTGCTCGTCTGTTGGGGCACCATATCTGAGAGATGCTGGAGTCCCCACTACAGCATGTCTGAGCAATGCCTGTTGTATCCTAAGCCCAAAACACAAAGAGGCAGAGATGAATGAGAGCCTGAACAATTCACAAACTATGTCAGTATGGAATCACCAAAGCCACTCAGTATCATGGGATTGTAGATGGATTGTTACGATGGCCAATCACTGTAACCCACCCAGCCCTAAATCTGGCCAATGAGCAGGTGACCTCATCCAAGAAAGAGTAACAAAGAAGTTGCCCCAATGGCAGCCACACACACACATACACACACCGCCTAACATAAGGATGCCACAAATCCTCCCATTGAGACGCTAATGTGCAATAGGCAGCAAGAGAGAGATGCCAGAACCAAAAATTCAAAACGTCTTATGCTATTCTTGAGAAGGCATGCTGCCAAGTAATACTTTTTTTGACTGCCAGCAGATCAAGGAAAGGAACATAGCTCCTTAAGAGAAGGAAGGTATGTAGATCAAACACAAGCACTTCTAGGGCAAGGGACATAGAGCCCAATCCTATGCATGTGTACTCAGAAATCAATATCAATTAGGCTTATTCCTTGGTAATTTGGATAGAATTGCAGCCTGAGTCCCCACAGAAAATGTTCCCTGCAAGGGGTCTGCGCTGCTGCATCATGATGCTGTCACTGGGCACTTGGTGATGACATCATGCACTGTAGCCAAACTTCTGGGTTGCTGAGTGACGAGCTGGGCTAAACTCAGCTTTCAGCTTTGCGGTGCTGCAGCCACACAGCTTAGCAGCAACAGTGACTGTGGGGATCCCATTAGCTGGAAGGAACACCTTTAGCAGGGGAAGGATTTGGATGAGACACAAGGGCACCTCAGATAGTATTCAGTAAAGCCTGGGTGCTGGTATCCCATTATATAGATTCCCAGGCAGGTTCAAGCCCAGGGATGGTTAGACAACACAGCTGTTATTACAGTGCTAAATGGATTAAGGAGTTGCAATTGTTTTAAGGTTGCACTAACCGAAACAGAACCCTGCTGCTGAATAATCTCACAGCAGCAGCATTTATCTATTGTTAATGAGAATGAAAAGCAATAAACATTTAATTTTCACCAACAGTAGAAACCATGTTTTTTAATAACACACAGTAGAAAATGGAAAGAATATAACTATGGTATCTCTATACTGGTTTATACTGTATGTATATGTATTAAGAGTGCAAATATTAGCCTTTTGAAATAATTTTTATTACACAAGTTCTATTTAGGCTTCTCTTTTCCTGCTTTTTTGAAAAATGCAAAAATGTGCTATGCCAAATACATGTCATAATATCTGTTACTTGCACACAGATGCACAAACCAAACTAACATCAAGATGTTTCCATCTGCAAAACACCCAAACTGTGGATCAGGACATGACCTGATGTTTGGTGGGTCATGAAACTGACAAGCTGATAGCTGACAAGGAAAATATACTGAGCTCTATGGAAAGTGAAACTGGGCTGCACTGTGTGCTTACTCATGAGTAGGTGAGTGTGCCTCAATCCATTTCAAAGGGTAGGCCAAGAGGAACGCAGCATCACCAGAATGGACCTGATCCAATGAATACAGGCCCCCAAAAACACTTGAGACGGAATTCCCCTGTTCTCTAAGCTGAAAAAGCAAATTTATTGAGCCCTATGGACAGTAAAGCCTGCCAACAAAGGTTTGCATAGTCAAAGCTATGGTTTTCCCAGTAGCAATGTATGGCTGTGAGAGCTGGACCATAAGAAAGGCAGAGCGCCGAAGAATAGATGCTTTTGAATTATGGTGTTGGAGAAGACTTTTGATAGTCTCCTGGACTGCAAGGAAATCCAATCAGTCAATCCTCCAGGAAGTCAAGCCTGATTGCTCCCTGGAAGGACAAATCCTGAAGCTGAAGCTCAAATACTTTGGCCACCTGATGAGAAGAGAGGACTCTTTAGAAAAGACCCTCATGCTGGGCAAGATTGAAGGCAAAAGGAGAAGGGGGCGGCAGAAGATGAGATGGTTAGATAGTGTCACCGAAGCAATGAACATGAAATTGGGCGAACTCCAGAAGCTAGTGGAGGACAGGGAGGCCTGGCGTGCTGTGGTCCATGGGGTCGCGAAGAGTCGGACACGACTTAGCGACTGAACAACAACAACAATGGACAGTGAAACTGAGGCTGCAATCATATCCAGGGAGTAAGCTCCATTGATTATAATAAGACTTATTTTTGAGTAAACAGGCCTGGGATTGGGCTCTAAGCCATACGTGTGTGTTTACCTATGAGTAGGTTACCATGCCTTGCCTCTTGCAGAAGGTCAGGTGAATGGGAACGCAAGACCACAAGAATTGTCCCGATCTGATGAATGTGGAGTTCAACAAATGCTCCAAAGGTAGTCCCCCAACTAGTAAAAAAGGATAAAACCGCTTGAGCAGGGTAAAGTGAGCATTCATTCATTCATTCATTCATAGTCACATAAAGCTAGGTGGTTCCAGATAGTGTCATTTTAAAATATGAGTCCCAAAGAGAACCACTGCTTTAAAGTTCACCCAGTTTACCATAGGTGAGAGGTCATGATGGAGATATAGTTGGGTACATTTGGAATTGGGGAATCCAAAATAAAAACACTCCAGCTTAAAAGCCACATCCCATTTCAAGATGGCCACAAACCCTTGTGAAGAAGATCTGCGCTCAACAATTATGTTTTCCTGCAGCAAAAATTTTACCTTTGAGAAGGAGTATAATATAACTGGTTGTGGAAAAGGCTCAATAGAAACAGAAGAGGTCTTGCTGAACACTCCTTGAATTCTGAGCATGATCAAAAGCATCATTTACTTCTAGGTAAGATGGGATTTGTAGTTTCCTCTGCACCCAGAATTAAAAACCAGATGAAAAATCCCCACTTCCCTGGCTGTCATGTCCTGCCAGGGAGCATGTACTTTCTGGAAATGTGCCTGATTTCAAACTTGTGAGGTTACAGTGGTCTGTTCATTAATCATTTTGCAGAAATGCCCCCTTTCTGTTGCTATAGCTTGTAGTTTCACTTGGATACTGCCAGTATTGTCAGTTTCACTCCCAACATTCTCAGGGCCCAATCCAAATCAACTTTACAGCACCTACAGTAGCTGCCTCAAGGGAACAAACATTCTTTTACCTTGAGGCCTCTGTGACCGTCCTCCCTATGCGTTGCCAAAGGGCAACACATGCCCCTTTGGCATAGCTCAGAGGCATACCAGGGCTAAACTGCGCCTATGGCACACAATGTCATGACATTAAGGGGGGCAGCTTCTTTTGGCCACTTCTTGGGCAATTTTGCCCAAGCGGTGGCCAGGCGAAGCCGCGCAACTCCCTGGCTCACCAGCTTTGTGAGCCGGGGAGGGGGCTCAGCGTCTCTCGACCGCGGCTCGGTTGTGACGCCTCTGGACACCATGATGGAGGGGCCATGATGGCACCCATTGCTCTTGCCCGCCAAGGGCAGCACCCAAGATATGCCTCTGGCATAGCTATGAAAAGCTGAGAAGTTGGTTAGGATTGCGCTCTCAGTTTCGTTCTGGGAATGCTCCTGAGCTTCCACGATCAGCAGCATCAGTGCAAACCAAACGGTGAGGCTGGCAACACAAGCCTATGCATGTCTACTCAGACGTAAGTACCATTATGATCAATGAGGCTTACTCCCAGGAAAGTGTGTATAGGATTGCAGTCTGAAAGTTGTTTGTATGTTGAACTTTGGTTTGTAGGGGAGCCTCTGTCTGTATAATATTCTCTGCCTCCCAATTAATATAGAGGAGCACAATCAGGTTTGCAGCCTTTCTGGGCAGTCCAGGTGTCTGAAAAACACTCCATGTCAGAAAAGGCTATTGGCCCACAATCCTATAATTATAGAAGGAATTATACACGACTTCTTTGTGCTGCACTGATTGCACACTCACTGGGAGAACAGGTGTGCAATACTTCTCTGTCCTTTGACCTCTGTCCTTTGAACTCTGTCTGTTTCCCTGCCCAGCAGTAGCAAAATCCAGCCAACTAACAGACAGCCTGGCCAGCAAAAAATGCTAGCTGTCATGACTTGACCATTTGCGGAAGACAGAATCTGCTACCTGCAGCACCTCTTCTTTTCCTGGGGTACAGGGAATCTGGTGTTATAAATAATGACAGATCAACTCGTTCACCAGCAGAGGTCTCTGCTTCCTATGCCCAAAGTCTAGCCATGTCTAGTCAGAAATAAATCCAAGAGAGTTCAATGGGACCGACTCCCAGATAAGTGTGCATAGGATTGCAGCTTCAACTGACCAGCTTTCAACCATCTGAAAAGGCTAACCCAAACTGTCTATGCCCAACAAATACTTCACTTTTGGGGTGGAGATGATGGTGGAACATTTTGATATCTTCTTGCTATAATAGTAGAATGCTGGTCTATCCTGGTACCAGAATTAACATCCTTGTTTGATCCAAAGACTTGCTTCCGCTTCTCTGAAGTGACGATGCAATTCAGTTGATGTGGACAGATGCGAAGGTAGACATGGAGAACTTCCAATGGGGAAAAAAATTGCCGTTTCCAATTATTCTCCATTTCATGGCATATATAGATAGTCCTGTTGCTACTGATTTCCTTTCTAATGGTTACCCAGAAGACCGCTATTGTGCATGCTCTGTAATTAATAAGACACGAAAGGCAAAATTATGGCTGAACCCTAAATCATTTAAAATTAATTCACAGGGTAATATTAAGACCAAGGCACTCAAAAATAAAAATCTGTGATAAAAAACGAGAAATACAACTTAATTTAGGGGCATTAAATTATGATTTTAAACATGTTACATTTAACAGGAGATAATCTTATGGTGGTTGCATCATTATGGAGTAAAGACACCATTGCTATTAGTCTGTACAATAAAAGTTTATTAGCAAACAAATCAAGATAATACATTGGTGGGAGCAAGAAGGACTCCGTCTGTGCTTTTGTTATGGTTAAGTGTTGCACAAACAATGCTGCCGTTGGCTATATCCACTTCTTCCATTCCCAAAGAACAGTGATACCTCTGAGTGGCTCGTTTATATCTTATTTGGAGCTCATTTCATTGCAAATGGCATTAAAGCATTATGACTCAATGTACAAAAGAGAAATGCGAGGGGAACTACTTTGCAATAATATACGTTTCCTGCACCATAATGGCCATATTAGGGAAGGGTGCTTCTTACTCTCTCTCTCTCACACACACGTCAATTCTTCCAACAATCTCTGTTATTATTTGCAATTACACATCATGCAATCTATGTTAAAGGCATCATTATTAGCAAATAAATTAATGTTACCAGAGTTGTCATAACCTTGAGGAAACTCTTGGATCTTTAGCTGTACTGTATAGCCAAGGCAACCTTGAAAGCACAATGGTGTTTCAAATGCAGACTAGCACAAAAGACAACTGATTATAGAAATCCCAAGAGATATGTTTGATGAACAGAAGTGTAATTCACAGGCTCATATACCCTATAACCGGCCCAGGGCCCATATGAGCTGTGAACTTTCAGCAGAATGTGTCCTTATGCACTTACAATCCAAGGCAACAAGGCACACATCCTCTGCTACCAGCCTGGCCCTAGTTCATGCAAGAACATAACATAAGCAAATAAGAAGAGCCCTGCTGGATCAGGCCAAAGGCCCATCTAGTCCAGCTTCCTGTATCTTACAGCGGCCCACCAGGTGCCCCAGGGAGGCATGAGACAACAAGATGCTTGCATCCTGCTGCCACTCCCTTGCACCCGGTACCAGTAGCCCACCACCTTTGTAAGGATGTTGCACAATCCATCATTGCCTATAGCCCACGATGGACTTTTCCTCCAGAAATCCGTCCAATCCCCTCTTAAAGGCATTAAGACCAGATCCCATCACCACCTCCTGTGGCAAAGAGTTCCACAGATTAACTACCCGCTGGGTAAAAAAATACTTCCTTTTATCTGTTTTAACTCTCCCAACCCTCAGTTTTAGCGGATGCCCCCTGGTTCTGGTGTTTTGAGAGAGGGAAAAGAACATCCCTCTATCGACTTTATCCCTTCCATGCATTATTTTGTATGTCTCAATCATGTCCCCCCTCAGGTGCCTTTTTTCTAGACTGAAGAGCCCCAAACGCTGCAGTCTTTCTTCATAAGGGAGGTGCCCCAGCCCTGTAATCATTTTTGTTGCTCTCTTCTGCACCTTTTCCAGTTTCACTATGTCCTTTTTGAGGTGCAGCGACCAGAATTGTACACAATATTCCAGGTGCAGCCTTACCATTGATTTGTACAATGGCATGATAATATTGGCTGTTTTATTCTCAACCCCTTTTTTAATTACCCAAAGCATGGAATTGGCCTTCTTAATTGCTGCCACACACTTCATTGAATTGTCCACCAGCACCCCAAGATCTCTCTCCTGAGCTGTCACAGACAGCTCAGAACCCATTAGCCTATAGGTGAAGTTTTGGTTTTTTGTCCCAATGTGCATCACTTTACATTTGTCTATGTTGAAACACATCTGCCATTTGGCTGCCCATTCCCCCAACTTGGAGAGATCCTTCTGGAGCTCTTCACAATCCTTTCTGGTTTTCACCATCCAGAAAAGTTTTGTGTCATCTGCAAACTTGGCCACCTCGCTGCTTATCCCTGTCTCCAGGTCATTTATGAATAAGTTGAAAAGCACGGGCCTCAAGACAGATCCCTGGGGCACTTCACTTTTCACCTCTCTCCACTGTGAAAATTGCCCATTGACCCCCACTCTCTGTTTCCTGGCCCTCAACCAATTCTGGATCCATAAGATCCAGGAATAAGGAAGTCAGCCTTGCAGGATCACTTCCTTCTCAGTCCAATGCAGGCAGCAGGTCCATGCTGGGCATCTTGGACAGGCTTGGAGAAGGTGATCTCAAGGTCTGGAGATCTGAAGGGTTCTGATGGTCTCGTGATCTTCTTTGAAGATGGTCTGATGGTCTTGATGGTGACTTGAAGCTCTGATGGTCATGATGGTGCGCGTTGTTCTGTACCCCCAAAACTGGGTATCTTTATACCTGGCACAATCAATTATCCAATTAGGATCAAGGTCGGCCATCTCCTGATGGGGTGATGGAATGTTCGGAGGTCACAGAATGGTCAGAAAACGTTAGATACACAACCTAAGTGATGGGTCTCAGCTGTGCGGAATCTTCCTGATTGCAGCACTAGCTGGATGGAACCTTCCTGATTAGATTTGCTCTTCCCGACCCCAGTTATGACCTCACATCTTTCTGCAGGAACAAAGCAGATAGGAATTTACACTCCTGATTACCTCAGGAAGTGAACTGATTGTCCATCCTGCCCCCTAGCTAACTCATCCCTAGTCTCCCAACTAGGTGCCACTTTGAGCCAGGATGAGATGCCTGTTGGAGTCCGGGGAAAGTAGATAGCTAGCACTATGTTCCCCAAGCAGTTAGTGGCCAGCACTGTGGGGGTTGTTACATTTTTTTCCCCTGCTGCAGGTTTTATTGTAGCTATTCATCTTGTGTGTGTGCGTGCGTGTGTGCGTGCGTGCACACGCTCATGTAAAGAGCTTATTTCTGGCACAAAGTTTCTGAACAAAGTGTTTATTTCTGGCCATCATCTGCTTAATAATATCACTTCCTGCTTAATGATATCACTTCAGACCCTCAGCAGGCACTATGAATGCTGTTCGGCCAGCTGTATGAAATGGGTTTGTCACCCCGATCTAGTGTTTCCTTTCTCAAAACCCCACATGCTGGGGGGGGGGGCTGATATGTGAGTAACACAAATCCAAAACTCCCATGGGCACACAGAGCACTTCTTTCGTTTCTTTGGGCGTTGTTTTTAAGGTTGCCTTTTGAATTTCACCTAAGTCAAATATTCAGAAGAGATTCCTCCTCCATCAGATGAATTTTGACAAAATATGATTATAAAATCTACAGGCGTGCCCCAGTAGCCACTGATTCAGTATCCACAGTTTCAGTTATCCACGGATACCACGGACACTGGGACACCTATTAGAAAGATAGGGGAACATTAAACAAATCTCTTTTTTTTACCTTGTTGAAGCAAAACCACTGATGTTCACCTATCTTTAGAATGGCATCCCCAGTTTCCATGGTTACAGATATCCACGATGGGGTCCGGAATGGAACCCTAGCAGATACTGGGGCCTGCCTGTATAATACTACTGACTTTTCTCTGGGAAGTTCTGAATATATCCCTGAACATTCATATATATTAAATAATAACTAGGAGAAATGGTAAATTATAATTGCCTTTCAGTCAAAATATGGAGAAATGTCATGTCGAGACCAATCACCATGTCTGCTTCTCAATCCCAAAATATCAGAATCTGAAAAATAATCTGGAAACAATCATCTTATTGCAAAAAGCTATTTTTCAAGTTTGAATAAGTTGGCCTTTGAGTTTTGTTCTAATAGGTTTGGTAGAAATATTGCCCCATCCCCATGACTCTCAATAAAGCGAAGCCTGCTTAAAATGGAAAAAAGAAAATGAATAATCACACTAGAAAGATAAACAAGTTGCATTAAACTCCCTTACAGAGCCATAAGGAAATCAGTATACAAGAAGACAGAGACAAATGAGTGTTGATGATAAAACATATTGGAAATTATTCCAGACTGTGCAAAGATGTTATGCACAGCTACCCCAGTTACAGGCATGGCACATACAGGAAAAGGAAAAGGCCACAGGAAGACATCAAAGTGGGAAGATGGATTCCTGCTTGCGGTCCACTGAGGATCTCTGATGTTTCTTGCAGGCTGATTACCACACAGACATAACGCTAGGGTGTGTCGTTGGAGCAGTTTCCTCCATACTGGTGTGGTTCTGTAGTATTAATCCAGCCTTGAAATCAGTGTCATCAGCCAAACATAAGAAAGGCGAGTTAAGTGGAAATCTTGCTTTGGGATGTTCATCTTGCTGCAATAGATAAAGCCTGACTATATGCAGACTGAGGGAGCAATCCTAACCAACTTTCCAGCACTGAGGTGACGACAATGCAGCTCCGAGTAGAGGGAGCAAACATTCCCTTATCTTGAGGAGGCCTCAGGAAGCAGCACATGCCCCATTGGCACAGCTAAGTCAGTGCTGGAAAGTTGATTAGGGTAGTGCCCTGAGACACACACACACACACACACACACACACACAGAGAGAGAGAGAGAGAGAGAGAGAGAGAGAGAGAGAGAGCACTTTGGTTCCATTTCCAGGAGAGACATTTGCAGCTGTGGTGACAATCCAGCAGAGGCAGATCTAAGGGAGGGCAAAGCTCTAAGTTTTGCAAGAAGCCTTACCTTGCAGTGGAAATCACTCCTCTCCTGCACCGTTCTAGCCAGTCCTCACAGGGAAAAGCAATATCTTGGCGTTGCTTACTGGCTACAGCAGCAAGGGAGAGGAGGGATTTACATGACAGGGTAAGGCTTCCTGCAACACTTAGAGCTTTGCCCTCCCTTAGATCTGCCTCTGCAATCCAGACCTTCCTGGGATTTACGCACAAAGCATGGCACCTGGAAATAGTTGGTGATGACATGATGGTGTCCCATTTTGGGCCATTGGGAGGCACCGGCAGGTGGAACGGCCCAAGGCTTGCTCCAATGGCTTATGGCCCACAGAGATCAATGCTGCAGCAGCAGGCAATATGCTTACTGCTTTGGTGCAGGGCCCCTCAAAATGCAGGGCCCAATGCACTGACATTGGTCACATTGGCTTAAAGCCGGCCGCAGTTTCCATAATTGTTTTCTTCATTCCTGAAGATGAATTTGGCTTCCTAATAGGCCAGCCTGTCTCCTGCTAATTCTCCGAGAAGCTGTATGTTTAAAGTCCAGGGGCAGCACGCAAAACACAGGGACATAAGGCCAAAATAGAACTTGCATTACAGTGTTTTCCCCACTGGCATTTAAAGGAGTTTCTTCTGGTCATCGCATGACCACAACCATTAATGTCGATCCTCCAGTCTGGCTTGAAAAGTTGCTACTTTAAACTGAGCAGAAGTAACAGAGCAAATCTTCATCTGACCTTTAATAACGTAGCCTGCAGGTATATCACATAGAATGCTAATTTATACTCGGGGAGAGGGGGGTGGAGGAATCCTTTCAGGCTAACGAAAAAGTCAATAGACTCATGGTATTTTCATTAGATATGTACTATTCTGTTCCGGGAAAACACAGTGTACAAAGAACGAGCCAAAGAAAGTGTTTATGTCAAGCTTTACTTTCAGGACTTATAATGCCATGAATCAGGAAGGAGGCAGCTGCAGTCAAAGACTGAGAAGAGAAAATAAATTGGCATCAAATGGCATGTCCGGAGGGCAGCAGGCAATGGGTGGTGTTTACCTGGTCTTCGCTGAGGTAAAAAAAAAGGGGGGGAGGGTGAGTGTGTCACTCATCTTGGCCAAGTGACATCTCTACCAGCCAGCCTTGAAATTTGGGGTCAGGTTGCGTTGCGAGCCTGTTGACCCGTGTCGCGGCTCTGAGGTGCGCAAGCAACCCTTGGCCTTTTCATCTTAATGGCTAAGGCTTCACCTCAGACAGTTCTGGAGAAATGTGCACTTCAGCACATCAGTGCACGTTTTCAGCTGGTTGCCTGGCCCTGGAGGCAGAGGGCCAGTGCTTCTGCAGGGGTGTGAACTCACTCTTTGAGGAGAAGATGATTGTGAATGGTTTTGCAGTAAGAATGCGGTTAATGATAAAAATTATAATGATAATGACGTTAACTATAATCACCACCACCACCACAGCTGACAGTCTATATGGACTGTACACTTTACAGAGTAACATTAAAAAGATACAGAACCTTAGTCCCAAAGCACTTACATTCTAAATTTAAATGGTACAGAGGGAGATACTGAGGAACGAATGGGAGACAGAGACAATGGTTAAAAGTGTTGCATTCTGTTTTCTCCTGTGGCAGCAGGGAGCTCTTCACCCCACCTTATATTAAGCTGGCAATGTTGAGCAGGCACAGAAGGCCACCGTGATGTCATTTTAAGCTGATATAAAAATTATCTTAGAATCAGTGTTGGAGACATTTGAACAAAATGTTTTGAGAGGGGGCAGGATAGATTTGTGGTACTTTTCTTGTGAAGTCCTGAGAAGGTGGCTGGCTGCTGTTTCACATCAGTGGGTGTAATTTTTCTTTTCTTTTTGTAGCAAAGGAGGTGATGACAGCATCACTAGTCATGAAGTCCTGTCATTCTGAGGCGGACTTGGGATGTGGATGGGTGGGAAACACAGTGGCCTTATAGAGTTTCCAAATGTCCAGGATTGGCCTGGAATCTCCAAGAGTCAGCATCCATCTCCAGGCCACTATTTTAAAGCAATTTTGGGAAGTTCACAGGGCCTCCAGGAATTTCCAACATGATAGCATGTTGGAAAAATAATCCCCAGGAAATAGGTTCAGAGCACAATCCTAACCTGGATTTAGGTCGGCACAAATTAGGCCAGGAAAGTTTGGCTGGCACAAGGGCCACATTAAAACGAATTTGGATCACTCACAGAGTCAGAGAGCATGGTGCACATATGTGTCCTGGCCTCTCTGGCCTCTCTGCTTCCAAGAGTGGTCCAAACGTTCTTTATGGTGTCCAATGTGCTGGCCAAATTTTGCT
The DNA here is from genome assembly GCA_029204185.1 of Lerista edwardsae. NCBI lineage: Eukaryota > Metazoa > Chordata > Lepidosauria > Squamata > Scincidae > Lerista > Lerista edwardsae. The sequence continues at coordinate 5,124,988 of JAJKFI010000001.1, forward strand.
GGCCTAACTGTGCCGGCCTAACTTCAGGTTAGGATTGTGCCTACCCTAGTTCCAACAGGTTGAGACCTGCTGAGAAATTATCTCCTTCTACCTTTAACTGACTATCATTTCTATTGGAGTTACCTGATATGGGCTGGAATCCTATCCACACTTTCCTGGGAGTAAACCCCATGGACTGTAATGGGACTTCTAAGTTATGCATGGGATTGGACTCAAAGTCTCCTCAGCTGGCTGGCTGTTTCTGCCCTGCCCCAGGCCACCCCAAAGTGTTGTACATGTATCTATTGCATATGCATAAATGTATAAAAAGAAACAACATAGAAGAGAAGAATATCAGTAAACAAGCAGCCCAACAACTATGAATTGTTGTGGTCCTGGTATCTTGTGGTTGCAACTGCACCAGGTTTTGATTTTATAGTGGAAGTGCCCTTGATGAGGCTACTCCTTTTAGTAAAAAGGTAACGGTAAAGGTTTCCCCACGACCGAATGGTCTAGTTGTGACCGACTGTAGGGGGCGGTGCTCATCTCTGTTTCTAAGCCTGTAGAGCTGGCGTTTGTCCGACAACAAGTTTCTGTGGTTATGTGGCCGGGATGACTATACGCCGTGGCGCACGGAATGCCCGTTACCTTCCCACCGAAGTGGTCCCTATTTATCTACTCGCATTTTTACATGCTTTTGAACTGCTAGGTTAGCAGGAGTTAGGTAGCCAACTCCTTTTAGTACGTTTCTGCTAATAGGGGATGTCCTCCACCTGTCCATTACCTCCCATTTTTCAGGGGGCTCTGATACATGATAATATTTCACTCTTACAGCTGGGCTATTATACTGCAAAGAGGTGCATATGTGGACAAGCTCTGGCTGTTTGCTCCTCTGGTGGGGAGCAAGTGGATTACTGCGGCAGTACCTGTTAAGGAACACAATGAAGGGAACAATCGGACTCATCTCACCACGATACTTTTGAGTGCAACTGGTACGTTCCATACAAATAAAAATAGATGGAGCTGAGTCCAGCCAGCCCCGAACTGAGAGGGATTTTATCGCTTATGCAAAACAAGGTAACTAACCTCTACCCGATGCTTTCTGAACAAGGTTCCCTGGGGAGATCTGTGCTCTTTACCATTGATTTGTGATGCTGATATATGCCCCAGGAGCACATATAATCATTCCTTTTTTTTTTCTTTTCATTGTTTTTGTTTTCAAACAAAGGGCAGGAGTGAGAGTGCCTGTCCCCTGAAGTATTAATAGGCAAGTGGACCCTTCTGGTTTTACCTCCACCACCTGCTAAGAAGGATAATGTAATGGAAGAGAAAGCAATAGACTAGGGAATCACCTGTGGAGGCAGATGACAGTTCAAGGTAATTGTATTTTACATGCCACAGAGTAGCAATTGGTCGACCTTCTTGCCACAGGTTACAAGTGAAATGTAAAACCAATTTACAGGCATGGAAGTCCTTTGATGCGTAAAGTTTCAATCACAGTTCCAAGTGCTGGCTTTGACCAACAATACCCTAAGTCAATGTTTCCCAACAGTAGGTCGGGACCCACCAGTGGGTCACGAATCAATTTTTGGTGGGTCGTGAAAAGTTTTTGAAACATAAAAAAAAAAAAAAACTTTGCAAGCATCTCTTTGCCTGGTTTGCAAAAGAAAAGCATTAGCTGGAATGCTAACCTGTGGAACAAGGTAATCGTCATATCCCCAAATTAAAATGGCATCTTTTCCAATCAGTAATTGGCATGCCATAGATCACGGGTGAACCCAGTTTCGGCCTTTTGTCTGGCCTGGAAGCGCCAGACAAGCAATGAGCGAGCAAGGAGCTAAAGGAACAAAGAGTAAGGCCCCAATCCTATCCTCCACCATCCTGCCAGAGTACATGTTGCATCCAATGGTGGGAGGGTCCCCAGATTACCTGGGAAAGGTGATTATATTTTTACTTACCTCTCCCAGGCTATCTGGCCATCAATGGGTCTCTTTGTCTGTTTTGCTGGTGTAAGTCCAAGGAGAGGCAGGGGGCATGTCAGGCTGGGAAAATGGGGATAGGCTCTCCATGTGTGCTGCTGCCTAGATCCACTCCTCCCACACCTTTCTGGATCAGGACAAAGGCCCATCTAATCCAGCTTCCTGTATCTCACATCCCACCAGATGCCTCAGGGAGCACATGAGACAAAACTGTGTCGCCACTCCCTTGCGCCTGGCATTCTGAAGTATAACTTCTCAAATCAGGAGGTTGCACACACCCATCACAGCTTGTAACCTGTGATGGACATTTCTTCTAGAAATCTGCCCAATCCCCTTTAAAAAGGCATCCAGGCCAGATGTCATCACCACATCCTGTGGCAAGGGGTTCCACAGACTAATTATATGCTGGGTAAAGAAATATTTTCTTTTGTCTGTTTTAACTGTCCCAACACTCAACTTTAGTGAACGTCACCTTTTTAAAGGCCCCCTATACCTTCAAACATTGTGTTTCTATTTCAGAACAATAGTGCCGGTTCACACCTGCAATTTTTTTCTCCAGCATAACAGACCCAAATTCAGTTTATGTGGTTGGAAGATGTAATGCATTCCTGGAAATAATTCCCTAAAATGCAATTAAAAGTCAGATACATTGAATATATCCAGTATTCTTGTATTTTACCATTTATTAAAAAAAAAAAAAAAGAATACATCTCCATGGCATCCTCAAGAGAGTCAGGCCTGCAAAGGGCTGTTTTTTTTAAACCCTGTTAGAATGCAGATTCAAACCTCAGAAAACAATAAAAAGCAAGAGGGACTAAGGGAATAAAACTTTTTCAAGTTGGCTTAATTTGAGGATCTGTCAAACTTCTGGTTCTTGCAGGCGTGTTCATGAGGAATACAAATAAGGTGTCTTCCACGAAGCATTTAATATGGTAATTTCAAAGATGCAAGCTGGTGTGTTTTGAAATTAAAAGAACAATTTATAGTGCATTGAAGATCAACGTGAAATGCTATCTGATTAAGATTCAGGGATGCCAAGTAAATCTCACTGTGTTTTTCACACATGCGCTTAATGGTGGTTAATATAATCCTTTTTTCTCAAAAGGAAGCACAGGGCCTGTATTTAAGTGGCCTTTGTATTGGAAAAGGCAGGAGATAACCCGAGGAGATAGGGAATGGTCTCAGCAATGGCCCCTTGTCCCAGATAAGCCAGGGGTTACAGGGTTAACCCCCAAGGTCTTTGCAAGCCTCAGGAGCACAGCTGTAGGCTGATGAGGCCCCTGGCTATGAAGGGAGGCCAGCACAGGTGTAGATGGGTGTGATTGATGAATTAAAGCCTGCCCACTGATTGGCTGGCCTCAGTATAACGTTGGAGGCAGGAGCTGTAGGAGAGAACCTGGGAAGGTGTTGGATGAGGACCTTGATAGGTACTGGAGGAGAGCACCAGGTAGGTGCTGGATGGATTGGGACTGACTGATGGAGTGCTGGCTGGACTGTCTGCCTGAAGGAGTGATGGATGGATGAATGGATTGCTGGACGAGAGAAGGTAAGGTTATTGTGGGGAATAACCATTGGGAACTGTTGTATGGCTGCCACGCCCCTGGAGCCACCAAGTGGAGAAGGCAGTTGTGGCTTGGGCAAGCTGACTGCCTATTGTTTGTTGGTGGGGTTTGTTGGTGTTAGACTTGGGGTAGTTTGGAGCTAAGCCAGTGATGAGGGCAGTCTGGAGGAGGCTGGCCAGCCGGTGATCCCAAGCAAAGCTGCTGGAAGAGAGGAGGCCCAGTGGGTGACTGAACCCCCTCCCTCTTGCCTATCTCTGAGGCTGCTCTGGAGGGGAAACTAGTTAGCCTAGTGTGGGCATTAGGGCCCTTGGGGAGGCCCGGCAGGCAGGTGCATATCTTACCTGTGGCCCGGGATAGCGCGAGCCATGGGGTGCTGGGCAGTGGCGGGGCACCATTGTGCACAGTCCAGGCGAGACCGCGTGGTTTTCGGCCCTCCCGCTCGCCCATGCTTCCCTTACGTTCAGAAATGGAGCATTTCCGGGGTAAGGGAGGCGTGTCTGAGCGATGCGTGGGGGTGGGGCGATGTCCGGGAGGCACGGTTTCAGCGCCAGCAATGGGGCGCACTCAGGCCTCCGTGCGCACCTGCCGGCAGGGAATTTGGCAGAACAGCCTTCACCCATTTCATTGATTCATGTTTGACCTCATTCTAGGCCAGTGATGGCGAACCTTTTCGGCTTGGTGTGTCAGACATTCAGAAAATTTGTAACTCAACTCTGCTGGTGTGTCAGCAGCCCCCCACCCAGAACAAAAGACAAAAAATTCTTTACATATTGGAACACATTGCTTTTTATTTGATTAATGAGCTGCTAAGACTTTCATGGCTAGAATATATACATATAATATTAGAAATGAGATATCCAGATTAGCTGTACCAAAGGTTCACTGGACTCACGTGGAGTTGTTGGGACCACCTTTTTCAGCTGCTGAAGGCTTTTTCTAAAATGGATGAACAGGGCAGATTAGGGGTGCAATCCTAAACAACTTTCCACCTGCGCAGTGTAAAATCTCAGGATAGGATTTTTTTTTTTGGAGGGGGGTAGTTAGGGAGGATTGAGTCCTCACTTTTATTTGGTTTTTGCTTTTAAAGAACAGCAAAGCACTTGTTTGTGACATTTATACATGCCAAGGATGTAAAATTTGTTTTCCTAAATTTGTACAGCCAGGTGCAAAATGGCATATAAGGTTTGACTTTCAAACTCTGCAGAGGAACAAAACCCAGATACAGCAAACCACTGTACATTTTCTATTCCTACATATACTTGCATGAACTACAACAAGAACCTGGACACAGATCAGACAAAGCAATGTAAAGCCATTCAAGGAACTTTCTGGTGAAAGGGGGAGAATACTGGCCAGGCTGCCCAAGGAACTTTACTGCAGCAACTCCAACTGGGCAGTGCTAATGAAGAGAAGGAATTATAGGTGAATTTTGCCAACCTCCCCTTCTTTAACTTACCCAGTTCCTCAGGCCACTCGTCCAGCTCCACGTGCACAGAAAGGGTGCTGCTCCCCAACTTCTCAGGCTACTTGCCCTGCTTGGCAGAAAGAGCACCACTGGCCCAGTTCCTCCCTCCTGCAGCTTGTGCTGGTGCAATACACTCTCGCATTATTTCTGACATGTCCTTTGAATGACTGTGTGCCTCAAGCCCAGCTCTGGGGAAAGAGCCCCACTGGTGCTGGTGTGAGCAGGTGCAAGCAAATTTGGGAATTGCTTCTGGCGTGAGCAGGCTCAGGAGGTTGCTTTAGGCACCTGCCTTCCGAGTGCCTTACACCTCTTGCCCAGCTTCACCAGCCCAGCTGCACCCTGCTGCAACTTGTGCTGACACGAAAGGGCTTGAGAGCAGGGTTGCTTCTAACGTGTGCGTCTTTTAAGTGCTTCCTGACTCTCTCTCTCTCTCTCTCTCTCTCTCTCTCTCTCTCTCACACACACACACACACACACACACACACACACACACACACACACAC
>JAJKFI010000001.1:5130485-5151364 GCA_029204185.1 Lerista edwardsae
CACACACACACACACACACACACACACACACACACACACACACACACACAGCACCCATAACAGCTGGCTGGGGTTGCTTCTGAGCAGCTTGTAAGTGCCTCCAGTCTCTCTCTCTCTCTCTCTCTCTCTCTCTCTCTCTCTCTCACACACACACACACACACACACACACAGCACCCGGGGAAATGTTGCCAGAGTGTTTTTTAAATGCCGGCAGGTGTGCCTAGTTGCTAGCCTGCCCGCACCTGACCCTTCTCTTCCCCGGCTCTGCGTGTCATTGAAAATGCCTTCGCGTGTCAGCTGTGACATGTGTGTCATAGGTTCGCCATCACTGTTCTAGGCAGTACCAATCAGAGTTTGTGACCACATTCTCCTCAAAGGTTTGATGATTTTTTTTTCCCTGTCACAGACTTTTGGAGGAATCAGCTCTAGGCATTACAGTGACTGCAGTTCTCATGGAGCATGGCCAAATTTCTTTGTGTCTCTTCTGTGCATTGCTGAGGCTGAGATGCTCAGAAATGCAACTGCTTATACTGTAAATCTCAACCATTCCTTTGTTATCAAGATGAGGCAGGTCATACAGAAGTTACACAAAGTGATGGTGATTTCTGATAGGCTTCAGAAATGCAAAACCTCATAAATGAAAGGGTTTAGGTATCAGGTATGTCAGGGCTAGTGTTATAAATGTCCTCTTTCCCCCCCAACACATGTGCAATCCATTGTGGTCCTTGGCTGGCATCTCTGAGAGCCAAGCAGGACTTTGCACAGGGTGAGGTCAGGCCAAACTCTTAGGACAGGTCATGCTAATTAATGGCGATTCAGGAGAAAGTAGGTTGGAGTCTCTATGTCTATTTTCCTCTAAGGCAGTGGTCTCCAAACTGGAGAGCACTGCACATGGTTAAAGCCATTCCTGGCATGAACAGAGCTTACTGTCCTCACCATGCTTCCAATCACCCCTGAACTTTGCACCAGCCAGCTACGTCTGCCAGAAATCCATGCACAAAGCCTGCTGAGACATTGGCCAACCTGGAAGTGGCTGGCCAAGGTGAGGTTCGGGGGCATTTGGAAGCATGGCTAGGAGGCTTCCTGGTGGAATGGTAAGCTTGGTTCACCTGAAGGATGGATCCGGCTTGCAGGCTGAGGTATGGAGCCAGCCACTCCAAGTTCTTTCAAATCTGGGTGCTCAGTTCTGACAAATGGCTGTAAGCACAGGTCCTGTTGCCTAATACATTACATTGCAACTGCCCAGTGGCCAGGCCACCTGGACAATCTTTTCAGATTCCTATGCAAAGAATCCTGTCCCATCAAGGACCAGACCCTGGGTGCAGTACAGGCCCTGCCATGCCCTTTTCCCCCTCGTGTGCAATCCCAACGAGTTCAATCCCCCACTGTGCCTAGGTGCCATAAAGCCTTTGTATGCTCCTGGAAGGACACACTCAGACCCATGGAAGTCCACGAAACTCTGCTCCAAAGAGAAGCTCCAAACTTCTTTGTCCACTCAGAAATCTTTTTGTTTCCTTTGCACAAAGTTCTGTAACTGCCCCTGCTCTGAATGCAGAATTTTGTCACTTTTCCATCCCTTTTCCAGACTGTGGGTGAAATCCTAAGCAGCGTTGGATTGGCAAGGCCGGCCAGCCAGCGCCAAATCCAACGCTGCTTTGGGGAGGCTGGAGTCTCCCAATAGCAAGGGCACATGCAGTCCCTTACCTTGTTGGGGAGGCTCCAGCCTCCCCAATGCGCTCCTCAGATTTCTGCCTGCTAAACAACAGGCGCAGATCCGAGGAGATGGTGTGGCCCGAATCCTCCTGAGCAGGTATAGGATTTGGCCATATGGCCAAATCCTGGACCCACCCATGTCCCGCCCCCAACCCCCTCCTCCCCGCCAATCCCCATCCTGAAACGGAACGGAGCCTCCCTCGCACCAAACGGCTTTTGTCAGCGCAAGGGAGGCTCCCCATCAGTGCCTTCAAGCCAATGCTACTCATAATGTTGGCTTGAGAGCTTTAGCGCTGACGCAGGGGCGCTGCTCGGCGCCCCTGCATTGGCGCTAATGATGTAGCATCGATGCAACAACGTTGCATCAATGCTGCAGGGCAGCCAGGATTGCATTGTGAGTGTTTTTGTCACTTCTGTGTCCCTTAGAAAGTGTCCATGCTGCTGAGTGTTTTTTCTTCTTTTGTCCATTTGCCAAGGTGCCCATTTTGCTGTGTATTTTGGTAGTCTCTTCCCCATAAGGACCTCACATCTATTTTGCAGCTGATGTTCTGTTTGGTAAAAAATGATTTTTTGCTGCTTGTCCTTTTAAAGATGACTGTTTCCGTAACATAAATGCAAGTGCTGCACCAACTAGATTCATAGCAATGTAAGCCAGGATTTCTGGTGGGTGGTTTTGTTTCAGCACTCACTGCTACTGATCTACTGTAGTGCCTGACAGTATGCTTTAGGACAGCCTTCTTCTGCACTCTTTGTGTATGTGTGTGTGTGTGTGCGTGTGTGTGTGTGTGTGTGCATGTGTGTGTGTGCGCGCGAGCGCTTGCTAGTTCCATTCACAAAACAGCCCCCCTCCTGTGTTCAATGAATCTAGGAAAGATTTCAGGATTGCACTTGCTAGCCACATATAACCCCCCATGCCAGTAGTCCAGCCAGTTACAACCCTGGAGGGGTACATGTTCAGTGCTTGTCAGAAAAGGGATGTGTTATAATGTGAAGTGTGTATCTGCATGATTATTTCCACAATTTGGAACCCAGGCAGGTCTGGTTTCTAAATGACGTGGTTAAAGCTTCCTTAGATACAGACTAGCCCCTTTCAGATAAAAGACAAATGCATCACCAGCAGGTGCTGGTGTATGCCTTGTTGGAGATGTGACAAGTGGGCATGATCCCCCCACTATATTCTGGAAGCATAGTGGGGGTTTCGTGAACAGGATATCTGTAATTACCACATCTATACCACTTATACATAAGTCAATCTCATGGATAAGGCAAGGGCAATTTTTAAAGCAAAAAAAATGATAGAATTTGCTATGACCATGGACAAATTGAGGGTAACACTTAGAGGGGAGTATGAAATTCTTTGAAAATGACTGATCAGTAATTGTTCTGAGGCAGCAACAGATAACCAACCAACCGAGCCATTTCACTTTCTTCTGAGAGAGCACAGAAATGGAGCTATTCTCCACATGAGAAGGAAGAGAGATGAAGGTGTTTATGGGAGTTGTAGGCTTTGTGAAGAATACTGTACAGTACTTCCATAGCAACAGTCCTCATAATACAATAAACATCCTCACCTCTCTGCCTGTTTGGAGAAGAGGCAAAAGTTTTTTTGCTTGCTGTCTGTTGGTGCCTGAGAACAATTACTGGTAAGTAAAATTGCTCCATTTTTTTCCCTACCCCCTGCTTTCTGCTTCTTAGCCCAACTTCCCAGCTGTTAAGAGCTTTGTTAACCATACTGACCCTTGTATAAGTCAATCCATGTTTTCCAGGTCAATTTTCAGGCATAATTTTTTAGACTTATACATGAGTATATAGGGTAAATCATTTCTCTTTCTCACACACAAAAGTATTATTTTCTCAGGAATGTATTGTTACTGAATTGTACTGAATTCCAAGCAAGTAAATCCAAGCCAAATGAATCCCAACCCTTCTTAATTTGGAATCATAAACGGCAAGAAGATTTATATCCAGGTTCTTAACATTTCAAATACAGAAATATCAAACAAGCTGTCACATTTAAAACATGATCCTGCTGCAGAAATCTTTAAATCTGATAAGACCTGATCTCAAACACTTATTTTTCTACTTGTAGTTGTATTGTTTTTCAATGAATGTGGTTTCTGTAGCACATGTCTTTGGAGTACTTTTTTTCCTTGCAAGCAGGCAAGTCAAATCCCCATTTTACAATGCTGTGAGAATAGAACCAATGAACTCATTCAGTCTAGAAACCCTCCAATAGCTAAAAGGTTATCACAGTAATAAAGCCCAATTAAATATAATGAAACACTATTTCCATTCAGCTAATTTCTGTCCTTTATGAACATAACATCTTCCTCAATAAGCTTCACATAAGATCACATTTAATAATAACATAGCCAATCTCATTGACTTGATAAGCAGATGCGGAGAGATTTGCAAGCTCAGAGAAATATTCCTTTCAAAACCAAATTAAATGTACCATTGCTAGAGACTCATATGTCTATGTGCTTGGCAGGATGCAACTTTACATAACAAAACTAACATCAAACTATGTCAAACAGTTATATACACTGCCAGCAATGAAAGGATTTACATAGATTGATTTCGTACCTTTTTGTCAAAAGTCATTTTCTCTAGAGATTCCAATTAACGTAGGCAGATGGTAACGTAGAAAACCTCTCTGACAGAAAGGTGAAAATAAAACCCATTGTTTATCTTATATAGATGGCATTTTAACATAGTACAGTGTCAAAGTATGTCAGTGTCTGCCGTATTTCTGGCCTGATAGGTGGGAAGATATTACATGAACCAGTCACCATTGCAACCAGTCCAGGATCTGGCACATGCTAGAATGAAAAGGACAAGGATAAAAAGGACAGCAAGATGAAAAGGAAAAGGATGAACTTCTCAATGAGAATCGTATGGTGGAGCTAGACATTACTAAAGCCATGAGACCTTGGGTAAAGACATTACCCAAGCTAGCATACCAATCTGGGCCAGCTCCAGAAGTGGTGAGGGCCATGTGGGACATTTCTATGGGGCCTCCAATCCTCCCCATGGGGCCCCACTCACCAAGAAAAGCTTTTGTGGTGCTGTGCATGGCATCTGGAAATGACATCACAGTGTCACCACCAACTGCTTTCAGGAAGTCTGTTTTGGGAAGTTCAAAGGCAGGGGCAGGTGGGAGGGCCCAAGGTAAAGCTGCTCTGTTTGCCCCACTGACTAACAATTCATAGAGATCCCAGCTGCCGCAGCAGGTGATATGCTTGTGGCGCTGGTACGGGGCAGCCCCTTAGTGCGGGGCCCAGTGTGGCAACATTGGTCACATTGGCTTAAGGCCGGCCCTGATTCCAATATTGAGTTCTTCTCCACACTTCAGTAATGTGGAACTACATAATTTCACCCCACTCTGTGTTTTCTTATCTTGCACCTCCAGTGACAACCAACAATGAGTAGGAACAGGGAATCACTGAGTTTGATGCAATTGCTTGACACATTCCTTTACTGCATCTTTGGTACAGGGATGCCATTTTCAGGAGCAGCCCAGCCTTTGGAGCAATGTCTCATTTTCCCCAGACTCTACCTAGTTCTGCCCTCAGAAGCCGATAAAAATGTATTCAACAGTCCCCAATGTCAGGACAAGAGAGGCAACATTAATTCCCCGTACTTATCTCTTGCTTCCTTTCCTAAACCTCTTAATCCTTGATTCCATAATTTTTATCTCATGGGGACCACTATTTCAGTATTCCAGTCCTCTTCTTCAGTTTCCCTTCATCATTCAGTTCTACTTCAAATAGCAACATTTTGAAAAGACAAAAGGCTAGTCCAGGCACTCAGTAGGCCAGCCCTCCAAGGGGGTGAGGGAAGTAGAGTGTGATCCAGTGTCACGCCCAACCCACTCTCCATCCAGGGGCCATGTTGATGCTCTGTGTCCTAGCATAAGCTCCCCTCCCCTGCCCATTGATATGCCTTCCTGGCATGCCAGGCTCCATTTCAGAGCCATAAAACAGCAAGGGAGGGAGGGAGGGCAGAAAAAATGCAGCTCTTTGAGAGGTGAGGTGCCTCTTTGCTGCCTTCCGTCCATCCCAGGAGCTCCGTGCATGGGGGCCTTTGCGCAATGGTAGGTCTGCGACTGGTGTGAACCCCCTGCTATGCACATACCATAACTAAAGGCATTTGTTTCCAGTGAGTAATACAGGATTACAGATTAAGAGCCCAATCCTGGGCTCTTCAGTGGCACTTGAAAAGAATGTTCATGGCACCCAGCAAGGAAGGAGCACCGGCACTGTGCCAGCACCAGTTGGCATTGGCCCACAACATCACAAAGAGGATCAGCTGGCGCTGTGTCAACACTGGCCAGCAGTAAGCATTCTTGGGGCAGGGAGGGTTGGAGGGAGAGGGGGATCAGGCCCAAGAGGAGGTGGCATCACCCTCTACCACTGCATCCTAGCTCCCCTCCTGGGCCAGGCAACCCAACACAGACCTCCTCAACTGTGTGCCCACTCAATAGTGGGTGCACAGCAAGGAGACCTATTGGTGCTGCACCGGCGTTACCCGAGGTAAAGGAGCAAATGCTCCCTTACCCTGAGGAGACCGCCAGCAGTGTCCTGGCACCCTTAGGATCTGGCGGTTGCCATTTTGGTGCTGCTGGAGCCGTGGGTGCTGGGAAGCTCAGGATTGGGCTATAAGTCTTACTGAACAAAATGGACTTACTTTCTGAGTAAAGTAACTCCATTTTCAAACACATATAATCTTAACATGTGGCAAAGGTGCTCCATATGGTAATTCCTATCTCTGATGATCTTCCCCTTGAAAAAGGAGGAGAATTCTGCCATGTGATAGGGCATGGAGGTAATCATGTATATGGACATCTATGTGGAATGCTTCAGTCATTACTATGATTATATAGAGGAGGAAAGGCCCAGCATTGTCTACATAGGCTGTTGGTAGCCCTCAGGTTCTCAGGCAGAGGTCTGCACTGCTTGAGCTCCTTTTAACCAGGGATACTAAACCAGGGATACATTTGCTCTCCCACTGAGAGAGTGCCTGGTCAATTCTTAAAATGCCTGGATTTCTCTGTAGTAAGCCTGTCCATTTGAAATGGGAGAATTTGGCTTGTCTTTCTTGTCGTTTACATTAAGTGCTAAAATGAAGGCTATCTGGTGAAATTAAAATGGCTGGAATGCCGTGCCTTGCATCAACCCGTATGTACTGATGACATTTAAATTGTGAATACACACAAGCAGGCTTCTTCCTTTCTCAGACATCATAGCAGCAAGCATATTTACAGTGAAGCAAATCAGTGCTCAGATGGATGTGCTGCCAATGCGAAAATAGCTGGTTTACACAGCAGGTTGAGATGTTAAGAAAATAACTCCAAGGTGTTAGGCACTCCCCATTAAGATTCTGACTTGGTTCTTCAAGAGATCAAGCAGCCTTTATTGTCAGCGTGCGCATTGCCGGACACTTGGGGAACACGCACATTCATAAATCACAAGTGTGCTCTATTCTGGTTTGCTTCGCTTCTTATAGAGCTTAGCGTTCCCAGAACATTACATCATTAACCACATTTTGCATAGTACATGGTTGTTATCAGCCCTTTGTAATACACGTGTTCATTTGTTGCAGCAAACAGATACTTCCTAGCATATAAATGGCAACTTTAGCATATCTTTTGGTAAAACACAGGATGTACATGAATCACAAGTTATTTCTGTAGACAATTAGTATTCAGCTTGAGCTACCTTGACCACTTCCCTTTTAAACTAAGTTGCAAAGTGTTAGGTACTTTTTACTTACTTCAGCTTGTGGAAGAAGCTTTGATTGAGGCTCATTGATTTATTTAACTATCTTCTTTTTAATCACTTTAATTAATATATCAAAGCATAAGCATCCCATTTACAAGAAATTTCCCTATTTCCCTTATATGAAAAGCATATAAGGTCTTTTTGAAATCCCTTATATTTATGGTCTTTTTGCGTGCATACGCACATACGCTTTGGCTCGAGCTGGCTATGTGGTTTGCCACTTCCTCTTGCAAGGGACAGTTAGAAACTTTCCCACTCCAGCCTGTGCTGATAAGGCAGGGGAGTTTGGGGTGACAAACAGCATTTTGATTTCTCATATTTCTTTCTATCATGATTTCCAAACTTAAAGCATTAAGGTACTATTAAAGATATTACTAAAGGCAGTCCTCACAAAGGCATATGGTTGCAAAGAAAGAAAATACTTTATTTACAGGAACCCCATAGTAGAGGGAGAGAGAGGGGGAGAGGGGGAGAGAGAGAGAGAGAAGCAGGTGTCACAAAACCGGAAGTGGGTCGTGATTGCAGCAGGGAGCTGTTTTGAGCAGTGGGGAGGCCCACAGAGGGAATTGTGGGTCTCCCGCAACCTCCAGATGATTGATGCTTCCCTCCAGGAACCTTAAAAATAGCTTTGTCGCTGCAGCAGCACAATTGCTAGAGGTGTCATCACACCATCACTGCTGTAGCCACTCCCCTTAAGGGGGGGAATCCACTGGTTCTGATTCCCTTGAGGGGGGCTGCAACCCCCAGGTAGGGAACCACTGACCTAGATAGACAGGACTGACTGCCCAATCAGTGGATACATGCCAGTCTCACTAGGAGGCTTGGCTATTGTAGACATGCAGAAGGATCTCAAGCTTTATCTAGCACAGGGCTATCTGGGAAAGGTGTTTTAATTGAAGGCCAAAGACTGCTGCAGGAACACATTCCAGCAGCTTTTAGTTGCTCAACAGGCACAGAAACTTCTAGGGCAGGGGTGTAGCTAACAAAGTGCAGAGGGGGTGCAGTTGCACCAGGCTATGCGTTCCCAGGGGGCAACAGTCTGGCTTCGCACCAAGGCTGTTGCCCCGTTCTGCCAGTCAGAGCACACACAAGCTTTCCCCTGCAATTAGCAGCCTTTGCTGCTGGCTGGCTTAGTTGCGATCAAAACGCAAGTTGCATGCCTGCCGGCAATAGTAGCACTGGCCAGAAGCAGCAAAATGGAAGCCAGGAGAGAATCGCATAAGGGAGGGGATATCTCCTTAACTAATGGGAGGGCTTGCTTTGTTCATGCTCCTCCTAGCCTCCAAGGAAGCAAGCACTGGACTCAGGTGGAAAATGCTGCTGGCCCTTTAAAGCCCTTTATCTCCTATTTCCAGCTGATCGGAGGAGCGTCTTTTTGGTGGGAAATTTGAATTATGAGCCTGGCTTTTCTGCCCTTGTTTTGAGCTCTGGCACAGCTGAGGGGTATTTTCTCTGGTGAGGTTTGAATCCTTCACCTGAGATTTGCATTTCCAGCTGCTTTGGCTTCTTAAAGCTCCCTTATTTCTAATCTAATTAATCAAATCTAATTTCTAATCATTTACTTCCTACAGCTCCTGCTTCTCTCTCTCTCTTTCTTTATTGGTGAGAAGTCCTCCTGTCCCACTCAAGAGCCTGTGAACCCCAAAGTCATTGCTGGAGAAGCATGGAGGCTTGAATTTTAAAAGGAGTTTGAAATTTGGGCTGTTTTTTCCAGTTCCCACACCTGAAGCGTAACAGCAGCTGTAAGCTCTCTCTGTACTCTAGAAATAATGGCAGAGGCAGTGCAACATGTTTGCCCATAAGCAAACGGCAATCTTATTAACGGAAAGGGTCTTCTGACCAGGCTTTGACCAATTTGAGAGGGATGTCGCTGAGACTTAATTATAATTTTGCAGTGGCTAGCACCAAATTAATCCTGTTAAGAGGAAGTAAACACTGCTATCTCTCCCCTTCCTGGGAGATTAAGACTCTGAGTGAATTGACAAATGAGTACATTTTGGAAGGAAAGGGAAGTTAAGAACAAGTCCCGGTTGGCTGAAGGGAATGCCGAACCCTATGTGGATAAGACTATTCTGGACTGGAAAGCCCATATTGTTCTCCCCTCAGAACCTGAGAAATTGCCTCAGAACCACAGCCATTTTGTCCTTCCTTTGGTGATCATTGCATCAGATGCCCGGAGAGGCATCTGACATTTCTCTACCCTCTCCTCTTTCCTTTGGCCAAGCTATATCTGTTTTTTCCATTGACATCTCTCTCATGTACTTTACTTCCCCTTCTTGGGCTGACAGCTCTTTTCTCCATTTTAAATGTCGTTTTCATTCCCTTCCTGCTTGAGCAAAGCAGGAGTGTTTGCAATATTTTGTCTACCCGTTGGCTAGCAAAGCAAGCCCAATAGCCCAATAATACCTAAAATCCTATGTGGTGGTGTAGTGGCACCAGCACAGCCTCTGCTGCATACCATGGGGGAGTTTTGGCTGCTGGAGGTGACAGGTTTCTTCTTGTCCTGGGGTAAGCCCTGGAAGCCGCAACAGGTCTACTTGGCCACACATCAGTAATATTCTTGGCACAAGTCTGTGTTGGTCTGTGTAGGTGGATTGTGCCTGGGAAGGGGCTTTGGATACGCTGCAACCTGGTGCAACCAATCCCACATCTCCCAGGCCTGATCCACTCATCTCCACCCCACTCATTTCCTCCCCACTCCACCTCCTCCCCATCCTTCCTCCGCCTCTGCACTCAACCTACTTGCTCCAGTGGGTGGTCCAATAGCACATGCAGGAAGGCTCGGCCCTCCCACTGGTGCACTGGCTCCCTGTGCAGTTGCAGTGCTTTACAATACTTTTGCACCAGTGAAACATGGGTATCAAGATACTCGGGAGCCTGGCCTTTCCAGACTGCCCCCAGGGGTCGTGGGATGATGTCCCCTCCTGGCCACCAGCAACCTCCAGTGGCCCAGGAGGCATTACTTTAGCCCAACCAGTATTGTAGCCCAGCGTCTAGACTGGAGTCAGCTAACCCCCGCTCCCAGCACACGAGGCACACCGTGGAGTAAAATATAATGATTTATTAAAACTACAGGTTATAGCATAGAGGCTTAATAAGGCCTTTAAAAGCAGGCAAGCATGGCATAACTACATGATGCTTAATGCAAAATAAGAAAACGCCTATCTCCTAGTATAATTACATTCTACCTATCACTCACCCAAGAGAGGACAGAACCAGGTGTGATGAGGGCAAGATGGTCCCAAGACTCAAAAGTCTGAGTCTCTGTTCTTACTTTTCCCCCGCGCTTTCCCAGCTCTCCTTGTCAGCCAGAGGCAAAACTGCTCCTGGTACGGAGAACATGTCCTTGGGAGCTTTTCCTGCTAGAAGCCCCTCTATCTTGCCCCGGCCGTTGAGCCAGACAAAACAGCCTCCAAGGGAAAACTTTCTCACCATCAGGGTCCCAGAGAGGGAAAGACAGGCACGGGCCTCAAAATGGAGCCGAGTCGGGCCTGTTTCCCTGCTGTTCACGACACGCAGTGCTTTACAATACTTTTGCACCAGCAAAACGTGGGTTCAGCTGGTGTGTCCTTTAGTAAGGCTCAGGCTGCAAATCACTTTTCCTCAACCTCCCTGGGACAGCTGATCTACCAACCTTCACCCTTCTGAGACCCTTTATTTCCATTTTCACTAGAAAATGTGCATGTTTCCATCTGTTTTGTTCCAGAAGCTAGCTGCAAGGGCATTTTTACAGCTTGTCTGTCATATCTCTTTCAAGCTCTCCTGTTAGTGCAACCTGAGTCTTCTTTAAGTAGCTTCCACCCTTGTTTGACCCTCTTGACTCCAGGGAAACAGACTGATCATCATCCACCTGGCTTTCAGCTGTCCCTCTCTTTTCCCCCTTAGGATCTCCCACTCTGCAAATACAGCAGGAGTTTGTCCTCACTGTTGGCTGCACACAGTTACTTTTCTTCCAAATCCCAAACAGCTCCTAGCCTCTTGAGGGAAGCAGGCACTAGTTCCGTGTCTCTCCACCATTGCCCTCCACCTCTACAGAAAGTTTCCAGTTCCTCAATCATACAGCATGGCGTACCTGCAGAGCGCATGGCTCTTTCTTTGCCTCTCCCTCCCCTTAGCTTGACCACCAAACCCTTTCTGGCCATTGAAGGGCTCCTTCTTCCACCCCCCATTGGCTTCTCAGACCACTTGCTTCTGCTTCCCTCTGCCTCCTCTGTGATTTGTGAAACATTTCTGATCCATGTCAAAGTTCCCATTTTCCTTATCCATGGGGATACCACAAACATAGGCTTTCTCTGACATTGTAACCTGCAATAGCTTTTCTTTTCCACACTTGAATTCTAAACAATATCATCAGTAGGCTTCCTCTGGCACGTCAATCTGTAACCTTTCAGCCCGGAGGCCCATTTGGCCCACTCATTGGTGACTTTTTGCCAGCTATCTTTTCTGTTTAAGCCCTTAATAGGGTACGTTAATACCTGTTACTTGTATTTCTTTGTTTTCCTGCGCTTTAGTTGGTTTCTCTGTTCAGGTGTGTGTGTGTGTGTGCGCATGCGTGCGTGCATGTGAGAGACAGAGAGAGAGCAATCCTAACCTGGAGTTAGGCCCCCACAGTTAGGCCAGCTAAGTTTGGCTGGCACAAGGAACACCGTAAAGTGTTTTGGGCTACTCTTCGAGTCAGAGAGGCCAGAACATAGGTGTGTACTATCCTCCCTGATGCTGAGAGTGGTCCAAATGTGTTTTAGCCAAACTCCAGGTTAGGATTGCGCCGTGTGTGTGTGTGTTCTCTTTAGGTTTCTTTTTAAATTTTTTATTATAGTAGTTTTGTTTTAAATGATGTCAGCTGCTTTAAGGGCCTCCTCTGAAGCGGAAAAGGAGGATACAGATCTCCAGCTAAAACTAAAGTAATAAATGACATTTTCTGAATAATATTTTGTTTTGTCCCGTTACTAAAACAAACCTCCCCCCCCCCGCCCAAACAGTTGTGCAACAATCAGTGCCATTCGGCGAGACTGACAGGATGGCATCTTTTTCGACCACATTTATTTTCCTTGCCTAGGGATTGTACTTTTAGGCTTCCTCTTGCTCAGGCTGCAAAATGGATTTTATTTACAGCATGGTCGTGTGAAGCAGCCTGCGAAAGGGGCACTGCCATGTGTCTGGCACGGCGTTATTAATGTAGGGCTGCTACATTGCAGAGCAGAGGCAAGGATGCCATTGATATAATTTAAACAGGATACACACACAGCTGCTAAATGGGAGCATAAATTATATTCAGTGTTCATATTGGGACTTGATGCTATTACAGCAAACAATATAAATTTTACACGCAGAGCATGTTAGCAACTGTCCGCAGTAATGAGACCAGCTCTTTGTGCTGATGCCGCTGCAAAGTAAAAGCATAGTAATTAAAGTGTTGCTCAGTTCGTTCTCTCTCTCTCTCTCTCTGTGTGTGTGTGTGTGTGTGTGTGCGCGCGCGCACGTGTGTGTGGTGTGTTGCTCCTATTGATTGGTGAAACAGCAGCAAAGCAGACTTCGTGTTTTGTGATATGGCAATCTATCTCATGGCAACCCAAATACTAATTCTGCCATGAGATATAATATTCTCAAATGCAGTTTTTGTGCCCAGGACCCATGAAGAAGATCCTAGAAGGAGGATTTGAGAAGTACAGTACAGTAATTCTGGAACACTGCCAAGTTCAGATTTTTGAGTTTTCACAAGACAAGGATAACCTGGGACACTGATTCTACTAGTGGTTACAGGAGATTAAGAGCCCAATCCTCTGCGTGTCTTCTAAGAAGTATGTTCCAGTATAACTGAAGCTTACTCCCATGTAAGTGGAGATAGCATTGGCCCAACAGCACTAGCACGACCCAAAGGCACTAGCGCTGATGCAAGGGTGCCAGTCAGCGCTCCCACGTCGGCGCTAATGACATTGGGCCAATGCAAGCATGTAGTGTCAGCCCAAGGGGTGTCATAGGATTGCACCCTTAGTAGTTTACCTTCCTTGCCACTTATGACTCCAACTCAGCTGCAGAAGTGCATGAGGCCCAAGATGAGAATATACATCTTCACTGCATCAGAAATATGCAATCCTAACCTGCGCCAATACAGTCAGGCCACATAGCCTGCACTGTATCATATGCAGGTTAGGAAGCGGCTGGAAATCACCTCACAGTAAGGGGATATTTTCCCTCTTAACCTGAGTAAAGCCCTCATGGTCCATATGGGTTTTTTTGGAGCTGCACCTGCCGAGAAAGGGGTTAGGGTACAACATATGCCTGATCCACCGATCCTGACCCCCTCCTGGCCCTGATCTGCCTCCCGTTCCACCCTCCCAGCCCAAAACACCCCCTCCCTGCCTCTGAAATGCCCTCTCATCTACCTCCCAAACCCTTGTGCTGCCTGGCATGAACTTACCTGCAAACTTACCTGGCATGAATTTACCTTATGGCACATTTGAAAGACTGTGGGCCAGCACAGCAGCCGCTGCACTGACCAAAGAAGAGGTTTATATTGGGCTGTCCATTGAAGAAGACCTTGATGAGCAACACAGTGTATATCTAGATGCACCTCCAGATATACATTGGCATCTGCCTTGGTTATATGCCATGGATTTACCTGGCTGGATCAGGACAAATCTTCCAAAAAATTTAGTTCAAGCTAAAATTTCAGTGTGATTTTTAAAATTCACACTGAAATGAAAATTCAATAAAATCTTAAATCTAAGACATGAAATGAAATTCCATTTGCCTTCTTCTCTGTCCTTTCTTTTTCTTCTAGGGAAATGAATGAGGAGCATGGGACTTGTACATAATATTAAAATGTTATCTGGCCCAGTGCTAACAAAATGAATATTGACAGCATGGTATAATATTCCACACAGGCGTTTCCTTTCTCTTCTGGTTTTTGTCCCACCTGCTTCCGAATGACTCTTCCACAGTGGTTTGGAACCCTCAGAAATTAATGTTCATTACTTGTAATCAAAAGAGACAAGCCAATATACAAAAGATCTCCCTGGGTAGCATAAATTGAACAAGCAATTTCAGATAATGGGAGTTTGGAAAGATGGGACTGTTTGTTTACAGACTTGCTCCTCCTACAAAATTCCAGGCACATCAGCATCATAATATCATGTTTTTATTTTCTGGCCAAAGGGATTAGCAAGTACTCTTCATAATTAAGTAGCAGTGGATAGTTTTCAGACCAGATAAGTATGAAGAACTAGGGATTCTGAAAGCCTAGAAAGAGTTAAAGCGTTACTTTGTTGGTTTACAACAGTGGTTCTCAAACATTTTAGCACCGAGACCCACTTTTAAAATAACACTCTTATTGGGGGCCTATCTAGGTTTAGGAGACATTAAAAAAGAGATCTAGAAAGAAATACATTTATTTATTTATTTACAGGTAATAATAACCAGAAAAAATGATGCTCAAACATTTTATCCCCTTATAGTTACACATGCATGCAAACTGCAGGAGTTGAGTTCTTTGCAGGGCAATTGTGCATAGGATTGTGGTGTCAATTTGGGGACTGGAATGGAAGGAAAGGATCCTCAAACTTCTTTTAAGTGGGTGGGCGGCCCAGGGAAGGGGATGAAGCCTGGGTGTAGATCTATGGAGACCAGATCCATCAGGCCGCATCCAAACGCCCATCCCCAGGCCACGTGGCCCAGATTCAGGCTGTGCAGTGTGCTTGGACTAGTGCCTGCTATATAGTGGGCGCAGATTCGATTAGCCCATAGGGGTGGCTGGTGCCTACCCCAGGGTAAGGGGACAAACATCCAGCCTGCTCCCTCCAGTCTGCTCCCAAGCGGTGCTGGATACAGCGCAGGCATCCGGTCTGCCTGTTCCAGCTCAGGTTAGGATTGCGCCCTCAGTTTCAGCAGTAGCCTTTTACTCCATCACAGAACCTACACAGGGGAGAAACCCTGTAAGTGCCAGGAGTGTGGAAAGATCTTCAGTCAACAGGTGAACTTAAG
This sequence comes from Lerista edwardsae, assembly GCA_029204185.1. Taxonomy (NCBI): domain Eukaryota; kingdom Metazoa; phylum Chordata; class Lepidosauria; order Squamata; family Scincidae; genus Lerista; species Lerista edwardsae. Next base: position 5,145,963 of record JAJKFI010000001.1, read on the forward strand.
GTCCATCACAGAACCCACTTAATGGAGTAGTCTTATAAGTGCCAGGAGTGCGGAAAGAGCTTCAGTGACAACAGCAGCCTTGTAGTCCATCGCAAAATCCACACAGGTGAAAAACCCCTATAAGTGGCAGGAATGTGGAAAGAGTTTTGGTGTGTCAGCAGCAACCTTATACTCCATCACAGAATTCACACAGGAGAAAATATATAAATGCCAGGAGTGTGGAAAGACCAGAATGGTAGTCTTATGAGCCATCAGAGAACCCACTCAGGTGAAAATCCTTATGCATCTTAGAGGTTTTGAATGTGCTTTTGTGCTCAGTCACACAACAAAGTTGATTCCTTATTTGTAGCAAATAATTGATTGAATTTTTTTTGCTATTTTTTCTTCAATGTTAGTCTGAACCGTAGGTAAACTACTTTGCTTGTTTCCCCCCCCCTCAAAGAAAACTTTTTCCTAATCAAGGACTAGGCTTTGCTTTTATTTTTCCTTATTGGAATGTCTCCTGCACACTAAAGGGGTTCTACTTGGGGCTAACAGAACCCTTGGCTTCTCACTGAGCTCTTTGATGGGGAGAGGGGTGGCTCCTTTGTCCATGTTTCCAACTGAATGAGAAAAGCTCTCTTCTTATCCCTGTGAGTTTAAAGTCCTTTCTCATTAAGACTTTGGGACCCAAGTATTTGCAGGAGCAGGGATTGGTGCTGGTGCTGTGATTGCAGTGCCCCAGGCATCAAGGAGCTTTTCAACATAACTGGGTGATCATGCAGGCCTTCTGCAATGTTGGGGAGGCCTGAAGTTCCCTCCACTGGTCTCCCTGCAGCCAGGAAAAGCGCCAATTTGCGCTGGAAAGCTTGCTTGCAGTTTTGTAATAGAATCGTTATCACTGGTGTAAGGCCTTACAGCTAGTTTTTTTTACCAGCTGGTGTAAGGCTCTTCTGCAGTGTTGGGGAGGCCTGCAGCCACCCCCACCCGTGGGTCTCCCTGAAGCCAGAGAAGCACTGATTTGCAAAAATTGGAAGTGCACTTTCTGGTGCAAATTGGGGCTTCTCCTGGCTGCAGGGAGACCCACGGGGTGGTGGTGGCTGCAGGCTTCCCCAACACTGCAAAAGCTCCTGAGTGCCCGTGGTGCCCATGGTTGGGCCACGCAAAATTGTGTCACTCCCTTTAAGGGTGAATGCCTTACATCATTGGCAGCTCCACAGAGTGGCAGAGGGTGGCCATGACGGTGGCCCATAGGATAAGCTGGCAGACCTCGTGGTTCTTCAGTGTATCCTGCAGATAGGATTGGGCCGTTCCTTATTTTAAATTATATACCCTTCTTTTCCCCTCCACTCTGAAGTTGTTGTGGGTAACATCAAATAGATAAACCAATATCAAAATCTAATGACCAAAACAGCAGGATGAAATGGATTGGACTAAAATAGTCCAAGTGTAGAAACCAGAGAAAGACAATCCTTTTGCATGTACACCCCAAAAAATGCATGGAACAAAGCATTGTGGGTTTTTTGCACACAAATCTGCATGAAATCAATGAAGATATATTCTTATCATGCAAGCGTTTAAAACAGACTACCTGGAATCCATTAAAACACAGGTATATGCTTGGATGCCAACAAGAAGAATATCACACTCCATTCAAGATGATTCTGAAATTCTTTATTGACTAAAAATAAACAGTCTTTTTGAAGGAAGTTATTGGCTTAAAATAAGCCAGAAAAAATAATAATACTGTACAAATTATATAAAAAAAATGGGGACTGCAAAAGAAAAAGACATTGAATTGTTCCTCTGAAAAGGAGGTCAGGCAGCATTATTTTTATGATACCAATAATATAAAAATATGTAACCTTTAAAACATTGTAGATCATATCTCTGTAGTTACTGCATTTGAGTTTAGCATGTGGCTCTCCAAGGTTATGTTTTGGCTTTTGTCTGCATTTGAATAAGCATGAATATAGGCAGGGAAATTGCTTGAATAGATTTATCTGTAAAAAGATTTATACTCCCACCTTATCCGTAAATTCCAGGCAATTTACAAACTAGATTAAAATAGCCAGCATCATGCAGTTCATAAAACATAAAAGAAAACAACTAAAAGAGCCAAGTAATGAGAAAACAGCCAGAAGCGGCTGAGTATATGAGTGATGCGGTCAAAATCTTTAGCAATATTTTCAAACCTATGTAGTTATTCCCTACAAAGAATAGAAGTGTAGTGAACATTGGCAGTTTCAAGGCATGAAGAAGTCCAAGAAAATCTAAGGGCGCAATCCTAACCTGGAGTTAGGCCAGCAAAGTTTGGCCGGCACAAGGGCCACCGTAAAGCGCATTTGGACCACACTCTGAGTCAGGGAGGATGACACACATCTGTGTGCTGGCCTCTCAGACTCCAAGAATGGTTCAAACATACTTTACGGTGGCCCTTATGCCAGCCAAACTGTGCCGGCCTAATTCCCGTTTAGGATTGCACCTTAAACCAGGAATGGGAAATTGGGACTCATATTTGCTGACTTATGTACTCTCAAGTCACGTGTGTCAATGACACCTTAAAGCTATGCCACTGGTTGCACTGGTTCAGGTGTCTCAGCTGGATGTTATGCCTGGTCACCGTGAGCAGCTTCCTGATTGGAAGGGAAATTGTGGATTTGGGAAGGGAAATTGTGGATTTGGAAGGGAAATTGTGGATCTTCTAAAGATTTTAAAAAAAAAATCTTTAGAAGATCTTAGAACAGTGGTTCCTAAACTGTGGGTCAGGACCCACCAGGAGGTCACGAGCCAGTTTCAGTTGGGTCGTGAAGCACCTAGAGCAGCCATATTGAAAATATGGGAAGATGGGATGCTGGAAAGGATGTGTGCTGTGGGGTTCTTTTGCTTGTGTCAAGGTTGTAAGTAGGCCTTTTTCTTTCTGATTCACTTTGCTTTTGTAAAATGACGGGTAGCGCAATTCTAGAGGGAACGTTGTTGCGTCAGCGCTACGTGCTTAGTGCTGAGGCGGGAGCGCCAAGGAACACCCCCGTGTCAGCGCTAAAGCTCTGAAGCCAACGCTACTTGTAGTGTCGGCTTCAGAGCGCCAACGGAGAGCCTCCCTTGCGCCGACTGAAGCCAGTCAGAGTGAGGGAGGCTCTGTGTCGAGGCAGCACAGGGATTGGTGGCAGGGAGGGAGGCAGGGCGGGATGTAGATGGGCTCGGGAGGTGGCCAAACAGCCACATCCTAAGCCTGGCTGCGAGGCCCCGATTCGGGCCGCATGGTCTCCTCGGATCTGCGCCTGCTCTTTAGTGCACGCTCCCTTGCTGTGGGGAGGCTCCAGCCTCTCCTAAACAGCGTTGGATACGGCGCTGGCCCATCGGCCATGCCAGTCCAGCGCTGTTTAGGATTGCGCCCTGAGAAATAACCCAACTTACTGCTGCATTCTCCAGAAATCAGCAGGTTCTGGTGTCACATGGCACTTCCGGCCATGGCATCACTTCTGGTGGGTCCCAGACAGATTGTCATTCTATAACGTGGGTCCTGGTGTTAAAACATTTGAGAATCACGACCTTAGAAGGCATTCTGAGACCAGGGGAGGCCTCAGATCACCCTCCAGATACGACTAGAGCCCTGCTCTGGCTGCTTTTGGAGGGGACACAGGGCAGGACCACAGTAGGTGGGGGGCAGGGCCACTCCCAAAAGAAAGCCGCCCAGGGTGCTGCGACCCCAGTGACTCCCCCTCAGTTACACTAGTGCAGTGATGGCGAACCCCTGACATACGTGTCAATGCTGACACGCCAAGGCGTTTTGGGTGACACGCCAGGCAGCTAGAGATTGTAATTTGCGCCTCAGCCAGCAGCCTTTGTTGACAGCTGGCGGCTTCTTTTATTTCGGCCATTTAGAGCTCTTGCCAGCTGTAGGGCGAGAGCTCATGGCGGCGGGGCGCTTGGTGAGTGCCGTGGTGGCGCTGGGGATCGTCTCCAAGTCTGTGGAAGAAGCAGTGCTGGAATCTAGCTGCAAAATATAAAAATAAAAATAATGCTGCCGCTGCTCTCTTCTGCCTGCGTCCCAGCCCAGCACGGGGAAGGGTGGGAGGGAACTGCAAAGGCTGCCTGGGCTGTGGCCTGCAGGCTGCAGAGCTTGCGTCCCCTTTCTCTTTGTGAGGAAAGGGTTGCGAGTGGAGATCGGGCGCGATGGAGGTCATTCTCCCTCTGTGAAGGAAAAACGGCACCTGGGGACAGGAGGTGTTCAATGACTGGCAGAGCCAGAAATCACAGGAGGGGGCACTGCGAGGCTTGGCTCCTTAAAGGGGCTGCTCTACCTCGGTGAAAAGAAAAAACATGGTGCCCAGATGGAATAGCGCAGGAGCGCTGGGGACAGTAGGCACCCAATGAGCGGCAAAATAGGAGAGAACGTGGCGAGGCTTGGTTCCTTAAAGGGGCCGCGTTCCGAAAAGAAGTGGAGTGAACAGGAAGTCAAGGATCCAAAGAGGCGCGAGGCAAGCACAGAGAAAAATGAGCAAAACATCCAAAACAAAATCAGACCTGCCTTCAGGGCACCATTCCTGGGGCACTCCCCTTAAGAGGGAATGGCTCTTTTTCACTTTCAATGGTGGGTCACAACCCACCACTTTGATTCCCACTGCCCAAGATGCATCTCTGTCCTGATCTAGTAGGACATTTGCTCTTACCTGACCCTCGATAAACACAGGAGGCAAATGATTAGAAGCGCCCATTTGAATTATGGCCTTGGTGTGAGCAGATTGCAGGCACCCACACAGCTTTCATATGAAGGTTTCCCCCAGTGTTGTAAACCATGCCTGCCAGCCATTTCATTTCATGGTGTCACAAGCTGGTCATCCACTGTGTGTGCCTGTGCTTTGCTCTCTTGCCATCCTTTTCAGACTCAGCTCGAGAACATGACAGGCTGCAATCTTAGCTACACATACCTAGGAATAAGCCCCATTGACTATATAATGGGGCTTACTTCTAAACAGTGGCATAGGTAGGCCATTTTGCTCCTGGAGCCCATAAAATGTTGACAGCCCCCTGACAAAATGTGTGGACTCATCATGCAGGCCTGCAGGCTGTATGTTAGACACCCTTGCATAACATACTAATATTTTGGGTTGGCTTCCCCCCCCCATGACGTTTGCTATAATAAAGATATTACTCTCCAGGTTTTTTCATTGAATTCCTGGTGGAAGTCCACATCCAACAGTATGCAGCATGATGGTATTATTCCTTAAAACCACGATTTTCCAAACCATGATTTTTACAAAAAAAAAAAAGTTTTATTTTCGGTTTTTAGATGTTTGGCCATAACTTTTGCTATAATGGAGATATTACACTCTGGTTCTCTCCATTGAATTCTGGTTGAAAATCTGCATCCAATAGTATACAGCATATATTATTATTATTATTATTATTATTATTATTAT
>JAJKFI010000001.1:5151374-5162417 GCA_029204185.1 Lerista edwardsae
CCCCCCCCATGCTACGGTCCTCCTGGTCCTGTCTGGGGTGAGAAGTCCCCACCCCTACACACACACACACACACACACACACACACACAGAGAGAGAGAGAGAGAGAGAGAGAGAGAGAGAGAGAGAGGCTTTCTACTTTCATGACAACACTAGTTCTGTTTATTTGTTTCGGTTTTCTATGGGGAGCTGAACAGCTTGTTTACTTGGAGAGCTAAGTCCTTGTGATTTATTTCTGTATTTGACTTAGGAAGCTTTTTTTAAGATGGGGGGGGGATGTTAGTACAAGGTCAAACCCAAGAGCCAATGCATTTCACATCCTGCATGAAAAGCTGGTTCAAAGACACTGAGGGCAAACCGACCGAGATCCATAACAGACAAGAAACATGGACTAGGAGAGAGAGAGAGAGAGAGAGAGAGAGAGAGAGATTGTTTGCATATGGCACCTATTTTTAATGATGATTCTAAAAGGAAAAAAAGCTGACGGGTGTACTGTGCAAAACACATTTGAATGCATAAAGCATTTTTTTACGGTGCTATTTAGAGCCATCAGTAAAATGATCTACATGTGACATGTTTATTTCTTTATTGGGTACCAGGGACTTCCTGGATTTCCATTTTGAAAATGGAAAATGCGTATTTTTAACAACAGGTTTTTTTTTTAATTGAAAGGTTGGGAATTGATACTTCCAAAGCCTCGTATAAGCAGCCAATGTTTCATTCCATCGGCAATATTGCAACCTTCATCGGGTGTCCTTGGCGGGACTTCTTTGCAATTGTAATCGCTGCTGCCTGCCTGGAACTTGTTCCGTCTTGCATCTCTTTCATTCTTCCTACCAAATGTTTCCTGAGGTAGCTTCTTTTCTTGGGTCATGTCAACGTTTAATGGGTGGTGCCCTTCCCCTTTGTCATCCTGCAAACGTAGGCTGCCAAAGGGGGGGCAAGCATAGAGATCACTATTCCCAATATGAAGAATCCCTGCGGATGGCTTCACTTTGTCCACAGCAAACCTGACATGCACCCTCTTGGCCCCCTGTTCTTGGATGCTCCCATTCTCTCTTCCCCCTGTTTCCTCCACCCTCCTCATCTTTCCTCTTTAACCACCACATTCACTCATCATCCTCCCCATTCCCCTCTTCCTATTGTGCTTTCCTGTTTGAAATGCCTGCGGACAGAAAAGGTGTGCTTCGGGTCACTACCTCCTTGCCCCTTGATAGACAGGCATGTCCCAGCATCCACTGGGGTTCCGTTCCGGACCCCACTGTGGATACCTGAAACTGTGGATACTGGGGGTGCCTTTTAAAAATAGGGGAACATCAGTGGTTTTGCTGAAACAAGATTTTAAAAAAAAGAAATTTGTTTAATGTTCCCCTACAAATCTTTTTAATAGGTGTCTAAGAGTGCAATCCTATACTGGAGTTAGGCTGGCATAAACTAAGCCAGCGAAGTTTGGCCACAACAAGGGCCACCATAAAGCGTGTTTGGACTACTCTTGGAGTCAGGGGAGGATGGCGCATGGCTGTGCGCTGGCCTCTCTGACTCCGAGAGTGGTCCAAACATACTTTACGGTGTCCCTGGTGCTGGCCAAACTTTGCTGGCTTAGCTTATGCTGGCCTAACTCAGTTTAGGATTGCATCCCCAGTATCCATGGTATCTGAAACCACGGATATCAAATCAGGAGATACCAGGACATGCCTGTTTATACTTCCTGGTGAAGTAGGAAGCATAGGGAGGAGGAAGCAGCAGTTGTAGCTGTTGCTGTTGAGCCAAGGCACTCCCCTGCTCCATGGTCAAACTGGACCTGACTGAGTACGCAATCCTAACCAGGAGTTAGGCCAGCACAGTTAAGCCAGCAAAGTTTGGTCAGCACAAGAGACACCGTAAAGTATGTTTGAACCACTCTCGGAATCAGAGGCCAGCACACAAACATGCGCCATCCTCCCTGACTCTGAGAGGGGTCCAAATGTGTTTTACAGTGGTCCTTGTGCCTGCCAAACTTTGCTGGCCTAACTGTGCCAGCCTAACTCCAGGTTCGGATTGTGCCCTGAGACAGAGGACAAGTGCTTGGTGCCAGCCGGAAGTTGTGCCAGCTGCCACCGCCAGTTTATCTGCTCACTCTAGACTAGTGGTCTTCAGCCTTTTTTGTGCCACGACCCCAATAAAAAAATAAAATAATAAATGAAGTATGAGGCTGGGGACCTACTGTCTATCCCTCCCCCTATTGGGATCATAGATGCCTGCCCCCAAAACACCCTCCCAGCACTGTTCACTGTAATAAAATATTCTTATTGGAGAGAGCAGAAAAGGTTACCCTGAAGCCTGGCACTAGTGAACACTATTTTAGCACAGTTGTTAAGACCCTGAGCAGGACTGGGACACAACCTCCAGTACCAGAAGGGTTACACCAGATGCCTTCTCCCTTTACTGGTGGTGAGACCACTCTGGTCCAGTGGTCTTCAAACTTTTTCATTCTTGTAAGTTGTCGCGACCCCACAACTGAGGCTTTGTGACCCCATTGGGGTCCCCACCCCACGACTGGAGAACACTGCTCTAGACTCAGCCAAGAAAGAAGGCAAGGTGAGTGTGCAGCCTGGAGTGCCTGCTGTGGCTGCCGTCAGCCTGTGCCCTCTCCCTTCCATGGTCCAGGCATGAGCAGTCCTACAGTAGCAGACACCATCACCTCCAAGCCACTTGCAAGCACATGCTGAGAGAGACAGCAGTGGCGTTCCTAGAGGCGGGGGGGGAAACACTAAGTGTTCGCAGGAATCTGAGCACCTGTGTAATGCAGCCACTCTGGAAGAGAGGGGGAGGGTTGGGTTGCACAGGAGCTCATCTTCTGCAAACGTTTCACTTTTTGCATCCCAATAGGAATGCCACTGAGGGCTCAATCCTCACCTGGAGTTAGGCCAGCAAAGTTGGGCTGGCATAAAGGACACCGTAAAGTATGTTTGGACCACTCTCGGAGCCAGTGCACAGACGTGCGCCATCCTCCCTGACTCCGAGAGTGGTCCAAACATGCTTTATGGTATCCCAGCTAAACTTGGCTGGCCTAACTTTGCCGGCCTAACTCCAAGTTAGGATTGCACTCTGAGAGATAATGAGCCTCAGTGGGACAGGGTCAATTGTGATGCTGCTCTCCACCTTGCCTTATTTTCTGCAAACATTATTTAGAGGTTGGAGTGAAAAAAATTGAGAGAAATCTCTCTCTCTCTCTCTCTCTCTCTCTCTCTCTCTCTCTCTCTCTCTGGGTAAAACAATGCCAAAGAGGTCCACCCTTTGGAAAGTGGTCCTGACCTGTGGATTCCATTATCTTTCATTTTTGGTACCCACAGGGAGCTGGGAATGCAGCCTGCAGGTACTGATGTTCAACTGCATTATTGTTGGAGCCAGGCAAATCTCCCTGGGGGAGGCATTCCATAATCAGGGGGCCACAACTGAAAAGGCAACCTCCCCACTCCCCAACACCCTAATGTCAGAGTGTGGGTAAGCTTGAGGAGGGCCTGCAATAACGCATGTGGGGTTGAGGCAGGCCTCTGTTAACCTATTTTACTCACCAGAAACAAACACCTCTAGCCATAATCTCTGAAGTAGCTCTGTGAGCCACTTTTCAAACCATTTGGTCCACTGCAGACCAAAATATTCTGTCATTTGACATGGAGAGTTGATGAACCAATCCATGCACTGACCCAATGCTGCTCATGTATTCCCATTTCTTCCTAAATGTACCGCCATTTTAAAATTATATCTGTGGTGCAATTCTTACACCTTCTAACGTACCCCCCCCCCAAAAAAAACACCCCAGAAATAGTTAAAGTTAAATGAGCAGCATTTTTATCAGTTCTCTTCAAACCACAGATGCTAAGTTTGATTTTATTTCTAACACTGAGATTGAAATTCTATTTTAATATGCAGAACTACAGTCTAGGGAGTCATAAAATACAGAGTGTTTTCATTAGATGATAGTCCTGCTCCTCTTGTTAACAAGAAAGCTGATTCATCAAACAGCAGTGATCAAGACACTAAGGCCTGAAATGAACACAGATATTTGGGGAGAGGGATGGTGTCGGTGGTGGTGGGAGTGGTAGGAAATAGCAATGTTGCAATAGAAAGACGATGTCCTTCTCTGTCCACGTTGTCAAGGAAGCTTTGCTCTTGAATCCCATTCCAAATGCTGCAGCAATAGTAAGGCATGCATTAGCCTGATGTCTCAGAAATATTATCTTATATCACACAATTAGTATATTACTAACAGCCCAATCCTATGGTGGATTTACACTGATAGATTGTGTGATCCATCAGCATAAACCCTGGGCTGAAAAAGCAGCTTCAATGCTGCATGCCAGAGCAAATAGCCAGGGGGCCCACATGCACAACAGTGGCTCACCCAGCCACCGGAGGTAGGGGTAGGGAGGGGAAGGGACAGGAGTGACAGGGCAATTCGGGGGAGGATCATGGGCAGAACATGGCAGGAAGCAGACTTGATAGAGAACAGTCCCAGGCAGGGGATTGGAACTTAGCAGCAGCTATGCATGCTGAAACTGATCCCCCTTTTCTCAGCCCAAAACACCCCATGAGACTCCTCAGATTCACACCAGTTAAATAGCACTGTGTGCTATGGACTGTCTGGGGATACGATTGGGCGGTAACTATTATACTCAATTTTGATTTTGGGCTCTCAGCAGGCAAATTCTTGGGCAGGTGCTTTCTTCCTCACACCTATGATGGAAAAGAAAAGCAGCAGCCTTTTAACTAGAAATGTGAAACGAACAACAAACGTGCTCGGAGGGGTCGCATGTGGATTGGGTTTACAGAATAGAGTTTCTCCAGTGGAGGAAGAGTGCATTCCTGAGGGCGCAATCCTAAACTAGAGTTAGGCCAGCACAGTTAGGCCAGCAATATTTGGCTGGTACCAGGGCCCCCATAAAGCACATTTGGACTCCTCTCGGAGTCAGGAAGGCTGACTCCAAGAGTGGTCCAAACATACTTTACGGTGACTCTTGTGCCAGCCAAACTTTGCAGGCCTAATTCCATTTGGAATAGACATTGCTGCCCACAGATTATGAACTTGCCATTAGTATTGGTATCACTAAATAGATTACATTAGATTACATTAGATTGGGGTGGCCCAGCTTGCCATGAGAGCCACATACGATAAACTTCAGATGTTTGAGAGGCACAACATTTAAAAAACAAACATTTAAATTCTTAAATATATTTACTCACCATAAACATTAAACTCGTGTTTTCATCCAGTGGACTCTTGGTTTACACCTGGTTAATAATTATAATGCTTGAAAATGTCTTATTTACCCTTTATATTGCGATGCAAAAAGGAGCCCAGGCAACATATTTCTGAGGAGCACATTATATGTCAAAGAGCCTCGTGTGGCTTGTGAGTTGCGATTTGCCCACCCCTGCATTAGATGAATCTCAGGGGTTTATGTACCTTTACAATGAGAAAAAACAAAGTACAATTTGCCATGCTAGGCAAGAAGTGATAATCCATCTAGCTAAGCGTTCGGTCTACCAGCGACCAACTGGATTGATCAAGGAAGTTTACATGCCAGGTTTAATGGGAACATCAATCCCTTTTTGTTCATTTCCAGCACATGGTAGTTACATGCATAGTTTACAATTGTCCTTTTTAGATGTGCTTCCAGCAACATGATGGCCATTTATCTCTGAGCAGAGATAAATCCTGTGCGGCTGGGAGAATATTTAATATTAGCAGGAGCTAATGGAAGAAAGCCTAGAGGGGAATCTCTGCTGCTTCTTCCCCACATCTTGCTTCTAGCTGTTGCATTTCCAAAAGGCAGGGATGGGGGGAGGGAGGAGAAGTGGTAGACGGCCACTAGAGGACTCTACTTTCTGATGTAACGGTTCACTCCAAGGAAATTGGGGAAACGGCACTTCAGTGCTATCCCAGAGCCCTGGTGATGACATCAGCAGCAGAAGGGTTCAGGTGCTGCCTTTCATACTTTTAAAAAAGGCCTTAGCTTCAAAAAAGCAGCCAGTTCAGCAGGAGGCAAACTGAGAAGCTTGCTTAGGGACACAGGCACCAGTCTGCCTAACCTTCAAATGTAGACAGATCTGAAGGCATGCAGAATGATGGATAGATAAGAGGGGAGGGATGGGCTAAGGAGAGGAGAATGTGAACCTGAATCATGAGAACCAGGGAGTAAGGTATAAGGTTCATTAAATGGGGAGCCCCAGGAGACAGAAGCAGTAGAGTAAGTGGACTTCTGAGCAAAACCTGCGTAAGATTACACTCGAATACATATTTTTTTATATGTATTTAGGATTTTTTTAGAGTGTAATCCTAACCTGGAGATAGGCCAGCAAATTAGGCCAGCAAAGTTGGCAGGCACCAGGGCCACTGCAAAGCGTGTTTGGTCCACTCTCGGAGTCAGAGAACATGGCGCATGTCTGTGTGCTGGCCTCTCTGACTCTGAGAGTAGTCCAAACATATGTTACAGTGTCCCTTGTGCCAGCCCAACTTTTGCTGGCCTAACTGTGCTGGCCAAACTCTGGGTTAGGATTGTGCCCATAATCTCACCATTCAAATTTTATACATTTGGTCTCAACTGTTGCAATCCCCTCTAAAAGTTAAGGATAAAATATGCTTCCCATAAAGATGCAGCCGAATGCATTTCAAAATAGGAATAAGTGGCAAGAGAAGCAAACACGCATTTGAAAATTTGAATTGATGTTGTTGTTGTTGTTGTTGTTGTTGTTGTACAATCTTCGTGGAGTGCCGTGAAGGCAGGGGGCATCACAATGAGCTCCTGCACTTCAGGATTTTTCACGAGACCAGTGATTATGAGAATGAATTTTTAACTTCTTTTTCTGTAGTGTACATGTTGGGAGTTTTCTTTGCTTGATTTATCCTCAACTGCTTTCATTTGCTCCCTGGCATATCGTGATGAGATCAGTCGAACTTTGTATTTTTCATCATTACACACAGCTTGAAAATGAACTAATTGTGCCCATCTCATTGGTTGTTTCATTTACTGATGTGCTGGGTTTGATCAACTTTATTTTTAATAGACGCCCAGGAGAGTTTCACTTGCAAGATTCTCAAAATCAAAACATGAGGGTTTTTTCAATCCTTCTTCAAACCCTTCAAATCAGCTCATCTCAGTGGATATGAATGCAAACTCTGTAGCTATGGCTGCTGTATGAGTATTCAATCAATTCTCCCTTATTGGTTGTGTTTTTTCTAGGATGTTACTGCTACTCAAGGTCAATGCTGACAATGCTGATCAAAGGCCAGTTCTTACCTCGCCAGCCTCTCATGGTGCACATCACCCACCACCCTCGAGCTTACCAGCAATGTGCTGACTCTTTCCTTGCCTACACTCAGGTCATAGGACCAAGAAGAGTCATCTGCCTAGGATGGGAGAAGCTATATCCAAGATACTCATAAGCTTCTCCTGCTGTATCCATGGACCAATATGGAGCCACCACATTTCAGAGGCCTGGATAGAGGATTCCCATTTTAAAGGCAACGGTAGAAGGCACTCATATAATGCACTTCTTATTTCCGTCTGTGGGAGACTCGTGTTCCTGGTAAACTGCACAGCAATGCAACTCAAAGGCAAGCACCACACAGCTCAGAGCTTGGTTGAACTTGAGGTCATTGATTAGGTATGACATCATTTCCAAATGGAGGATGTTGCCACACTGCCGTGCATCAATCAATTGGGTTCCTGAGGGGTGTAGACATTTAGGGGGAATATAGTTCAGCAACTCTTCGCCTATGTCTAACTTCAAGCTTTCTACAATCACTCCAAGGGATCAGATCCACTAAATTTCAGAAGAAAGGACAAGGAGAATTCTCTTTATACGCAATTTAAAAATCATGCCTAACTACTCTCTCACGGCGCAATCCTATACTGCGCTGGAATGGCGAGGCTGGCTGGCCAATGCCATATCCAGTGCAGTATAGGAGAGGTTGGAGTCTCTCCGCGGCAAGGGAGTGTGCGCTCCCCCTTCCCGTAGGGGAGGCTCCAGCCTCCACTATGTGATCCTTGGATCTGTGCCCGCCAAATACTGAGTACAGATCTGAGGAGACCACATGGCCTGAATTGGGGCCGCGCAGCCTCCCAAACGGGTCTAGGATTCAACCTTATGGCAGAATCCTGGACTCGCCCATGTCCCGCCCACATCCCACCCTCCTCCTGCCCTTCTCCTGCCAATACCCAAGCCGCCCCGTCATGGCGTCTCCTTTGTGCCGGCTGGCTTTGGCTGATGAGAGGGAGGCGCTGCGCAGGCACAACAGGACTGACGCTGCCTGCAGCGCTGGTCCTGTTGCCTTAGTGCCAATGCGGGGGTGCCAATCGGTGCCCCATGTCAGTGCTAAGCGCGCAGCGTTGGCGCAACCCCGTTACACTGACACTGGGCGGTCCATAGGATTGTGCTGCCCCACACATATTCCTTCCTTCTGGAATCTTTCTGTGGCCTAAACAGTGTGTTTAGGCTGTTCCAAGATTCCTGACAGTTCCTACAAATACAAACAAAAAACAGAAAAAGGAATGGATTAACTTATGGAGTCCTTTGATTCCCGCTCATTGTTAAAATGAATTGGGCGTATTCGTAGCAATGGGTGTTTTAATGTTAAAAACACAAAACACCTGCCTTTGGGGGGTTAAAATAACTGAATAAAAACACAAAACACATTTTGGTGTTTAAGATATTTTCCAGACATTAAAACAATTACTTTTCCTATTAGAAATAATACTGTGGCTATCTCTGCTGACACTGTATCACCTATCTCATCTACCTAGGACACTTTTAAAGCATTTTAAATCAATAAAAAGGAGAACTTCGAATGTTTTTCCTTTCCTTTGTATATGTGTGTGTGTGTGTGTGTGTGTGCGCGCGCGCACGTCTTTTTAGTTGATTATTATTATTTATTTCTCACTAATAAAGTGTGAAAAAAATGAACACATGCTTTGCATTCAGGGTGCAATCCTAATCTGGATGAAGGTCGGCACAGTTAGGCCAGCAAAGTTTGGCTGGCACTCGGGCCACAATAAAGTGCATTTGGACCCCTCTCGGAGTCAGGGAAGATGGTATATGTCTGTGTGCTGGATTCTCTGACTCCAAGAGTGGTCCAAATGTGCTCTACGGTGGCCCTTGTGCTAACCAAACTTTGCTGGCCTAACTGTGCTGGCCTAACTCCAGGTTAGGATTGCACCCTCAGAAAGGTCCAGGTTCAGTTCCTGGCATCTTCAGTTCCAAGAATCAGGACCATGCCCTCTGCCTGAGACCAGGGCTGCTGCCCATCAGAAGAGACAGCTTGAGATAAGCTGGACCAGAGACTCTCGATCGGAAAGCTTCAGCGTGATCATACTCCACGAGTGCATAACTGCTCCAATCTATCTAAAGTTCATGACGACAAAGTTCCATTGATAGCAAAGGATCAACGTAGTTGTGACTAACTGAAATACCATTATTTCATTTCAGTGGTGCTTATTCACAAATGATAGTAGACGGATTGGGGCCAGCAGTGGTTCTAGATCTGCCTCACTTTAAACCTGAAATTTGGGACGAAACCAGTGGTGGGATTCAAATAAATTAACAACCGGTTCTATGTCCTTCAGGGTGGCCTTCAGGGCGGCCACTGCCTTTCTTCCTTCTCCCAACCTAAAATTAGGAACCGGTTCTATAGAATAGGTGAGAACCGGCTGAATTCCACCACTGGATAGAAATGCTGAAATACATTGGCAGTGTCAGAAGGATACAGATGCTCCTCCTGAACAAATAAGAACATTAGTAAATTGCGTTCAGAATAACTTCAAATAACCACTAAAAACTCTACATGTATGTAATTTTTATATTCCTTTGAGTATATTGGAGAAAGTTCCAGGGGAAAAAAAGGCACATACGGTGGACTGAGGCTACAAATGGCCAGGCTTCCAATTTCCTGCAGCAATTTATCAGTGATTATATTTTAATTGATCCCCACAGTATAAGCCAATTTAGGATATCAGCTCTGCTAGATCATTTGAAAATCCTTTGAAGTGAAAAGAACTTGTTTTTGTGCCTCCTCCTTCTCTGCGCATTAGTTAATAAATGAAAACAGATACCCAGCTCTCCATCTACCTCCCCCAATGGCAATGAATTCCCTAGATTGCTCCTAATAGTTTTTTTAAAAAAATATATAAGATATTCGGTAATGGTACCCTATTATGAATTATTTTAAAAACAAACAGCACAACTGCATATCCTTAAATGTACTTGCCGTTTACTGGGGTGGGGGGGGAACCCTCTTACATGAAAGCAGAACATGATATTTAAAAGGGCATTTGAACTCTTAGCTAGATTGTATATTGTTTTCCTGATTTTGTTTCTGCAGTGTAATGGAGGAAAAGTGATTATCTCGAAGGGGCAGAAGAAGGATTTGTATGCCTGGTGCTTCAAAGTAGGTGTTAGCAGCTGTAGACAAAAGTGAAGGAGAGATCTACAGACTGCTACACAAAGATCTGGTACAAAAAAGCTCCACCCAGTGGGGCCTGGAGGTAGGCCGGCACAGTTAGGCCAGCAAGGTTTCACCAGCACAAGGGCCACCAAATGTAACGCGCATTTGGACCACACTCAAGGCGGTTTACATGGGCAGACTTTATTCAGAAACCCGAAGGTTTTTACAATTTATACAGAAATGTTCTATCTTTCAAGAACTACACACATACAGATGGATCTTTCTGGATTTAGTCCTTCTTTCTGGCCACCCGTTTGTCTTCTTGCTGGCTGATAAATGGCGTCCCTGCTCCCACCAGAGAAGCGGCAGAACTTCGGCACAACTCCCCCTCACACAAGGCAGCTGAAGCTCAGCTGTTAATCAGCCGCAATTAACGAGGTCTACCGCTCACAGAGACTTCCGGCTGTCCCGAACTGGTGACCTTCAGCTCTTCAGCTCTTATCTTCAGGCAAACGGAGGCATTAACCCTCTCGACTAAATCTTCTGTCATCTATGAGCCATTTTTCTTTCCTTCATGTGTGTGTGTGTGTGTGTGTGTGTGTGTGTGTGTGTGTGTGTGTGT
>JAJKFI010000001.1:5162884-5174032 GCA_029204185.1 Lerista edwardsae
AAATAAATAAATAAATAAATAAATAAATAAATAAATAAATAAATAAATAATCCCAGGAAAGCACACCCAGGACCGAGAATTTCTGCTGTTCTGGCTGTGGCGGAAGCGGTTTTTCCAAGTGGGTATCCATCCACTCAAGCCCCCCACACTATCTTATTGGCACTGCTTTAAAAAAATACATATAACATGCACACACAATGGTGTGCAGGGATCCTGTGTTGAAGATAATGGCAAATTATGTACTTCTGCAAAAATTAACATGCACCAGTGTTTCCACACTATTGACAGACTTTGCTCCCTTCTTATTCTTGCTCTGACTAGATGGCTCCTGTCCATAAGCAGGGTGGACATGGGTGGACAGGCTACATCACCCTGTCCGTAAGTGGGGCAAGCAGCTACATCTCCCTGACCCCTGCTGTGCCTGCTCCTGGACTGGGCATGTCCATCCTGGAGGGAGAGACATAAGTAGCACAGTGCACCCCTCACCCAGTGCTGTATCTGAGTGGCTGAGTTGCCCCAAAATTACCCCATGTGGGTCTAGATCTTCACCTCCCCTGGTGAGGTAATGTTCTGCGGGGGCTTCCATGTTCACCCTCCCGCTGGGGTGGCTCCACTGCTCCTGAACGCCTGGCTCCTCTCATTCCCTCCTCCTTTTCTGGATGAAAGGTTTGCCCCTTGTCCTTTGGCCAGACTCCTCCTCTTCCCATCCCCTGCAGCAGCCCTTTAGTGGGCATAACTAGAAGGAGGTCAAAACATTAAGTAATGACAGTGCCACAATGTGCTGTGAAAGCAGCCCTTCCCTCTCTCCACTGGAGCCATTCCGGGCAGCGAAAGCAATGTGAAGACATCACGTGCTCTGGCCTCCAGGGATGGCTGCTTACAGGGTGTATTCAGTGGTGTCATTCAAATGATTTAGGAACAGGAACTCACTTTTGATTGGCACTTGTTGGGAACCCGGAACCAGCCACGGAGCCCGTTAGGATCCGGAACGCCCGTTCTGGTCCATTCCCCCTGAATGACATCACTGCCTTCGCCCCCCTAGGAATCCAGAGTCGCTCCCTTTAACCCTCTGAGTGCCGGCTAACCAAGAAGAAAAGCTCTTTGCAGAGGAATTGGGAGGGGGAGGAGGGAGAGTGAAGTGGGCAGAGTCAGCCCTAATTTTAACTAGTAGAACTGAGTTCCCCTACGTTCCCCCTGCATGACATCACTGGGTTTATTGCAGTGCCATCAATACTTCGCATGTTGGTTCCCTCTAACTGTACCACTGCATCTCCTTCAAACCCAAAGTCAGCCCCTTCTTTACCTTCCTCACTTTGCCTCCAATTCTCCCCCCCCGCCCTGTCCTCCTTCTATGAGCCACCCCACCTCATTTCCCAATTCTAGTTTTATGGGTGGATATCTGCCCCCGCCTTTCCCTTCAGTAGGCTATCACTCAGCTGTGATTGTGCAGCCAGTTGTGGCACCCAGAAGTGACATCACCCCCAGGGCCATTTTCATCCTGCCACACCCTCAGTGTTTCCATCCCAGCTTTCCAACTCATATCCAAAGGTCCTATGCAGAAATTGGATTACATACAACATGGAACAAACGTGCCCCTCCCAAACACATTCTGAGCCCCGTTCAGTTTTAGGGCTCTTATTTGGTTCATTTTGGGCCCAGAGCTATTTGTTTTAAGACCCATGTATTGAGCCCTAATTCAGCCTCCCACGTTTGTTTTTACTTTTTTTAAAATTTAAAAAGCGTTCCTTCAACTTGTATTTTCACACCCATCTAAACTGGTAGCTACAATATTTTTTTTAACAGGGAAGCCATTTTATTACCCATACTCCCTTGGGATGCTGCTGCATCATGCAAAAATTTTACGTATTCAAGATGCCTTCAGCTGGCAGGCAACTGGCCACTGCCGCTCCTGCTGCCACCAACACAGGTGGCTATGAAAACATTGGTTAAACTACAGTTGTTTAATTCTTTTCCCTTCCATACCCATTCATGCCCAACATCTTAATTTAGGCATGGATGGAAAGTGAATTGAATAGGCCCAGTTCAGTCTGGTTCCATTCATTCTGAAAAGCAATGCACATTCGTACTGTTTGAGGTACCCTAGTTTGGGTAGGTTTGCCTATAAATTAGGATGGTAGTATTATTCCCCAATGTAACAGACAGGGCGTGGAGGTCGAAAACCAAAGGGTGCCTGCTGCCATTCAGCTATTTCATGGCAGAAGCGATGAAATCACTGGTGGAGGCTGGGATACTCGCAACATGCTGAAGGCATGCCATAATGAAACTGATTCTTAATTATGTGAGCGGAAATGGACAAGCAGTCACTGACATACACTTAGGAATACCTACTGATGCACAGATTTGGAGCAAAATACCTGTGAACAGCCTAGTCATGGATGCAGCAAGCAATGGCCTCATTGGTTTCCTTGATAGTATTTCTTTGGAAAAAACATGGCTACCCTTTTGCCAATGGAGTGATAACCAAACAGCGTATATCATATCTTTGCTTCAGTCATCACCAATGGTTTCTTGGGGTCTTTATGTGTTGCAACATTCTAAAAAAAAACATGTTTCCTCCCCCCCCTCACTTTACTTGTTGAGAATAATATTGGGAAATGCCATAAAGGGCATGGGAGGAAATGGAGTGGGGTGGGGAGGAAATTTGAATCAGGAAACAATGGGAAGAAGTAATTGCATATTCATAGTTAGACAACGCTATTACAAATTCTGGCTGCTGTAAATCATGGTAACGGAAGAGAAAATTTGGTGCTTCTGCTAGAGACACAGTAATGCATTTTAATGATTGGAAAGAATCTACTGTGAATTACTGAGTTTTTACCAATTAGCTGGCAATAAAACAAAGACAATAAAAAGTATCAAGGGTAATCTATCACTACATGAATTTTTTTGTTCATCCAGTTGACAAATATAATTTGGTTTACATTATTTATGATAATGCAACGCATCACAATGCCTTGGTAAACGTTCTGTAATACTATCTATAAGAGAAGATGGGGTAATATTTGGTATCCCTCTTTGAAGACTTGGAGATGGGACAAAATGGTTGGGGTTAATTAATACCACGTGAAAGATTTTGAGAACATGGTATATAGACATGGGAGTGGGGTAGTATTGGCGTCGCTGGCATGCACTATACCCTATTCTCATTCCTGAGCCAGATCCACCAACACAGATCCACTTGGACTTGAACCACCCATTTAGTAGATGCAGGTCCGAATAAACCCAATGCCACAGCTGGGGCTTTCCCAGGGACAAATCTCCCCTTACATCGCGGAGACCTCCAGACTGGAAAGTTTCTCCTGGGATACACCACAAATCCTGCTAGTCTTGCTGCATTGGCTCAGGGGAATTTCAATAGGATTGGGCTGTTAGACATTAATTACTTCAGAATCCCAGGTGCAAGGGAGCGGCAACAGGATGCAGCCATCTTGTTGTGCTCCCTGAGGCATCTGGTGGGCCACTGTGAGACACAGGAATCTGGACTAGATGGTCCTTTGGCCTGATCCAGCAGGGCTCTTCTTATGTTCTTAAGGCCCAAACTGGATTGCAAGATATTATAGCTACCTCCCCACAGACAGGATAGAAAGTTCTGTTTTATTTACCTCATATTTACCTCAAAATGTTACTTCGGAAATTTACCTCAGAATGCCAGATACAAAGGAGTGGCAACAGAATGCAGGTATCTAGTTGTCTTGTGTGTTACTTGCAGCATCCGCTGGGCTACTATGAGATACAGGAAGCTGGACTAGATGGGCCTTTGGCCTGATCCAGCAGGGCTCTTCTTATGTTCTTATGATCTAATTCCATCAGTACTTGCACTATATATCTCAGAGGAGAAGAAGAGACATGAATTGGTGAACAGCACTTGGCACAGCAGAAACTGGCAAGGTACAAAAATAGTAGGAAGGGAAGAGGCTCCTGTGATTTGAACGATTTAGGCTAAAAAGAATCAGAGAACCCCTATTGACTAATTTGGGCTTGATCTGCTTTATCAAATTCTCTCAGAGTCACCCTGTGATGCATGTGGTCTTCATTTGCACTGAAGTCATTTGCCATTTGCTTTTGTAGATGCTGGAGAGGAGAAGGAAGAGTCTCACAACTGCCTCTATTACTACTCAGCACATCGAGAACTTGGAGAGAGCAAAGCAAGCAACTAAATCAAACACTTAGCTGGAGAGAAGACACAGAAAGCAAACAAAAAAAAAGGAATCCAATTACTTTATGTTTGTTTTGCTAAATGGTTTTTCTGCAAAAAAAAGAGAGGAAGGGAAAAAATCCCTATTTTTAACTTGTTTTCTTCTTCGCAACACTGCTGGGAGCAGACACTACGATATGACTAACTGTACATTGCTGCTGATCCTTCTGCTAATGCTAATTAACCTCCTGGTACAAATATCAACAACAAACAGCCTGGGCTTTGACTGCATATGAATTTTTTTTTGGCTCTCAGGGAAAAAAATCCTTTAGTCAGCCATCATTACTCTTCCTTCTGCTTGAGCTGAAAACAGTCCTAACCAAAAGTCTATCACTTCTCCCTGTGCTGAGGTGAGTCAGGGGTTCTCAAGCTGTCTTCTAAGGAAGACTTCAAGGCTTATAAGGGGGGTTCAGGAGAAGACCTATGGCAGCAGATGACCTTCTGGGAATGACAACTTGTCCACCTTGACTGATCTTCTTCTGTAAGGCACAGTCACCAGAGCATGAATTCCAGGGGAAATTCATGGGGGTCATGAGGCCCAAAGGCCTACATGAAATGAGTCTGCATCTAGGATAAATCCAGAAGCCCCTGCTCAAAATATTAGAACATGTAACCCATGGTGAACAAGAGGAAGCAGATCTTTGTAAAGGCAGAGAGTTTGAAAACTCCTATAGTAGATTAGATACCTATTGTCAGTTTCATTTAGGTATCCCAACACCAGCAGTGCCCAAACTGTGAGCCATGGCTTTCCAGGGGGCAAGCCAGGAGAGCTGCAGTATCCTCACGAAAAACCCATCTCCCTAAACAAGGTATAGCGTTGTAGCCCTAACGATGAGCCATGGCCAATGATCCAGTATGTCAAGGGACCTGCTGCTCAAAAAGTTTTGGGAAGCTGTGACCAAAACTCTTGGAATTGTGCAGCAATAAATGTTATGCTTTAAAGGCTGATCTTATGGGGGCTTCATCACAGCATGTCATGGCTGGCAGCTCTACACACCTGCCACTGATGAACCAAGGCTGTTGCAGAGCAGGTAAGGTGGGAGAGGTCATGGTCAGGATGGGGGAGAGCAAGGGGCAGTTCGGGGGCTGGAAGGTAATGGAAACGGCATGGACCAGGATCCTATCCAGGTTTTCAGCCAACATGTCCTCTGCCACTCAGACTTATGCCGGCAAAATTGCTGGTGTATGTCTTAGGAGTGAGACCCATTGGTGATCAGGAGACCTATTGACAGGTAAGTAAAAATACATCAAGCCATTAAAGGTTGTTTAATGAAGTATTTGCATCTGCAAAGCATTTTTTAGCTGTGCTGAGTTATAAAACCAAAGCAGAACTACGGTCTGGGCTTTCAGCCGTCTGTGAATGCACATAGCCACGATGTACATAACCATCATAGCTTTTCAATTGTTTTTAAACTGGGAAGACTTGAAATGCACTTTAAAGAAAGAAAAAGCACATTACCAAATTCTGCCAGAACCCCACAAAGTAGACACATCTCCTTTTGTGCGTTTGTCATGGAGTTCTTAAAACAAAAAGACTCTTACTTTTGTAAATGTAACAGTCCACAAATTCCAGTTAATTACCCTGTACACCAGTCCTCTGAACAAAACCTAATTACTTGAGCTTGGGGAGGGAGAGATGAATTTAACCCAGGTGGATCAAATGGCTAATTAAACTGTTTAAGTTTTATTAATGTTTCTAATTCATTCCTTTCTTTCAGTGGGAAAAGAACCTGTAAAATATTTGCCCACTACCAAGTTTCGGGACAGTTACATATTCAAATATTGTAGATATATTCTTTTCTCTGTTGCTTCATGGTGCTCTTTTACTGTCTGGGCTTTTGCAGGATATATTCCCATGGGGCTGGGCACCACCTCTGCATGACACAACCGAGTGAGAAGACGTAAAGCGCAACCCTAGCCTGGAGTTAGGCCGGCACAGATAGGCCAGCAAAGTTTGGCCAGTACAAGGGCCACCGTAAAGTACAGTATGTTTGGCCATTCTCGGAATTAAAGATGCCAGCACACAAACGTGCACCATCCTCCCTGACTCCGAGAGTGGTCCAAACGTGCTCTACAATGGCCCTTGTGCCGGCCAAACTTTGCTGGCCTTAACTGTGCTGGCCTAACTCCAGGTTAGGATTGCAGCACTAGTCAATCTGTGAGAAGGCATCAGCTATCTGCCCAGCACTTGGTTCCGTCATTCACCTACAGTCCACAGATGCAGATCATGGAAATCTGTGGAGTGGGAGTGAACAGAAGGTAGGCTTTGGTCCACTGAGAGATCCCTAGCCAGTTTCTGTTGGGCTGCTAGAACTAGCAGTCTTGCAAACCAAGTGAATTTTTGTCCAGCATGCTATCCTGGCATGCTATGTATCCTTAAACTAGAGTACATGCTCAGAAATACTCAAAGCAGATGACTTATGCCTGAACTATTAACAGGTATAATAATAGACTATTCTTTAGTTAATAGACTATATAGTTAATAGACTATAATAGACTATTATAATCAGTGGCGGCATTCAGCCGGTACGCTGGGCGGGAGGAACGGGTGAGCGGCAGCTCGCCCGTAGCTTTCTGCTCTGTTTCGCCGTCTTCCCCACCCCGGGGCGGGGAAGACCGCGAAACAGAGTGGAAAGCTACGGGCAAGCTGCCGCTCACCCGTTCCTCCCGCCCAGCGTACCGGCTGAATGCCGCCACTGATTATAATAGACTATAATAGACTGTGCCTTCTTACTTTGTAAAGTTGAAATATATTCTAGTCCATGGCAATAGCATAACAAGTGGGGATGGGGTGGCCCAACCCAGGTGACACAATCTGGGGTGGTGACAGGGGTGACTGTGCCATGTTTGGCAATAGGAGGGTCTCCTGCCCCTCCCCCCAAGGCTCCGAACGGCCAGAAATGGCTAGCCCAGAAGCTATTTGGTGGTATGTGCAATGATGCCATCATGTCATAACATA
The DNA here is from genome assembly GCA_029204185.1 of Lerista edwardsae. Taxonomy (NCBI): domain Eukaryota; kingdom Metazoa; phylum Chordata; class Lepidosauria; order Squamata; family Scincidae; genus Lerista; species Lerista edwardsae. Next base: position 5,170,060 of record JAJKFI010000001.1, read on the forward strand.
ACTTCTGGGTGCTGGGCATCATTCTGGGAAAGTATGGGGGTGTTTGCAGAGTAGGGGGGGAGTGATGACGTTGCTGGAGAGGGAAGCTATGACAATGTCTGGGTCATGGCCTAGGCACCAATGGTACCTGAATCAATTAAAATTGGTTCAATGAGCCTGAAGCACAAACAGTAAAATACAAGCCCAAATAGTTTGCTGATTGTCCCTTTTAGACATACTACTTATAGTATAGCAAACCTTGCGTAACAGTAAACAAATATTTTAGCACACCATGATGGAAATATGATAGGATTGACAAGGACTCTCTACCTTTCTTGAGGAGTTGTGGTTGGCTCATAGACCATCTGTTGGCCATTCTTGCCACAGTATGTGAAACAATGAAAGGATGAGAACTATCTTATTTAGAACATATGCTCAAACTGATGGACTTTCAGATTACATAGAAATGGGGGGAGGGAGGATATCTGTTTCTATGACAGAATGCAGCTTCATTTAAAAGAAGAACATTTCGCCCATCACACAGTTAAAAGGACTTGTCATTATCGTCAAGGAGAACAGCAATACTGTGTGAATTAATGATGGGTGAACTTTCAGTTGAAAATTCCAAACCCAAATTCTAAGATGTTTTCTGGGGATTAGTTCAAATACAATAATGAAGTGGGATGAAAACAGCTGTTCCCACCATTACCGAAATAGTACAGTCTGTGTTTAAAGAAAACAACAGAGATAATTCCAGTGAAATGTTTAGCGTCTCTATATGGAAATGACATTTTCAGTATTTATGTTCTTCTTCTAAGTAGGGAGTTATTCATAGACTGCCTTCTTGGAGAAGACTTAAAGCAGAGTGGAGCCCAACTAACTTTTGTTGATGTGTTCTTTTGGTTTTGCTTCTGATGTATGTGTGCTCTTCCCAGAGAGTTTGTTATACTGTATTTACAGAAGAGTCAATAGAACACATGTCAAATTGCCATAATAATAATAATGGGTTTTAGGCAAAATGTGGTATCTGATGCAGCACTGGGATTTGAAGTACCAAGAGGAAAGGCCAACATATTCCCCCCTACCTCTAAAAGCAGTGGTTCCGAAAAGCAGGGTGCCACGGGACACTCACACAGGTGCTGCACAACCTATTCTTCCCCATTCACCAGGCCCAGGTTGCACAAAATCTGATGCGAGGTTTTGCACAATGGCTCTGCCGTGGCAGGGCAACATGGGCAAAGAGCTCCGCAGCAGTGGTAAATTTGAGAACTGCTGCCTAAAAGGAATCTCTGTGCACAGATAGCCTATCAGCACCATCTGGGAGGTTGTACTCATCACACTGGTAGCACTGCTGTCATTGGGGAAAACATAACTCCTTGCCTACATTAGGAGGAGGCAACTGAGCCTTCCAAAAGTCAAAGGAAAAGTATCTGGTGGGGGGGGGGTAAAATTGCAATGGAAGGCACTGTCCTGCCCACAGTTTGTACCATTACATGTCTGCAACATGGCAGCATGTATGTGTGCATGTAGCACATTGCAGATATTTAAAACAGATATATCTGTTTTAAAATGTTTTAATCTTTGTCTGTTGTCTGTTCCTAATGTCTGTTTTTTACTGTGTAATATTTTAATTTGTTTTATATTTAATGTTCTTGGTATTGTTTATGATTTTAATATTGTTTTCTTGAGCGGGAATCCAATGGGGTTCGAATCCTGTTAGTGACGCCAAAAATATTTCAGCCTGTAGCAGCTCTCGCCGCAGGCTGGGGGTTCTTTGGGATCTCAGAAAGGAGCCAGTCCAGTCCAAGGAAGAGGGGGTAAAGCTCTATTTGTTTTATTTAAGCTAAGCAAGCAAGGCAAACAAGACAAAACTTCCAAGGTGCTGGCAGGGTGGTGTAAAGGCGTCGAGGGTCGGGGGCTACTGCTAAGTTAATGCAAGGCTATATGGGGAAGTGCCTGCTTAATTGCTGCTTAATTGGTTAAAATTCAACGAATGACAGAGACCGAGGAGTAGGGCTGTTGTGGGGGGTGATCAGGCTGCAAGCAGGTGGGAAACCAAGACATTCCCACGGCCAGGGAGAGTGGACTTTTGCCACAGGTGATGGTCATGAGGACTGGAGGATGGACTTGTTCAATCCATGTCAGCCAGGGCCTTGGTTTGTGGCCCTGCTGCCTCCCATAGCAACAGAACCATCGAGGACTCTGGTACGTTGGGAGGCGGACAGACGGTTTCTGGGCCCAGCGCAGTATGTAAGCTGCCTTGAATCCCCTTCAATGGGAAAAGGCGGGATAAAAAATGTCTAAATAAATAAAGCATGGAGTAGGTCTCCTCACCCCTTGCACATGTATTGTGAATGTCTGAGAAGTAAACCAAACATCTAATTCTATGTGCTAGGTTGGGGAAATAAAAACCCTAGATGCTGGGAATTTGAAATATTCAGGAAGAAAGGAAAGCTGGCATTCAGCTCTTTCCTTTACTTGGATACTTCTAAAAAGTACAATGACTTCTCCAGAAATATTTTAATTCATTCCCTCACAGTTCTCTGCTTTTCCATCTCTCATGTACAATGTACCCAGCTTTGGTTGCTAAGCAATTATAAAAGGTGTACTTCATGGGCTTTCTTTGCCAGCGTGTTCTGTTGCGATACCATTTTTGAAAACAGCGCGAAGGCTTCAACGGAACACATCAGAGTCTTTACAGTAACCTGTGTCTAAATAAGGAGCTCCGAAGCTTGTGCTAATGTGTCTGTCAGACATCAAGTAATTGCCAGAATCATTTTCGGACGTAAATAAAGCAAGATTTGCCTGGAGATAGTGTATACTCAAGGCGCAGAATTTGCTCTGGGAAAACAGATATCAGGCCATACTGGGTCTGTGCGATCCTGTGAAGAAATACGACATGACTAGGGCATGGTAAGAAATTAACACTTTCCAAGTTGCAATGAAATGTGAATTGGAAATGGAGTTAATTCGTTACTCAGAGAAAAGTACAAGGAAATTGGTTAAGGTTCTTATTTGTCTGCTAAAATCTATTGTTTTCCCCAGAGTGGGCCTTCAATATCTGCAGGGGTTTGGTTCCAGCCCCTGCCCCGCCCCCTCAGATACCAAAATCCACAGGTGCTGGAACCCAGGGTGGAAACAGGAAACAGGATCACAGTGCCACAACTGCTCACTTGCAGGTCATGCCAGGCCCACAGCCTACTACATTGGCTTCCCTTTACCTCAGAACAGCTTCCAGACTTGACTAGAAGCAACTTCTGGTTCATGCTCATAACTTCTGGACCTTCCCAGGAGCTGTTCTGAGGCGTGGAAAGGCCACAGGACTCCCTGCACCGAACTCCTCCCTAATGGGACTAGCAGTCACAGATATTCAGTGGAAATCAGTCTTGGTCATGGCCAGGAGTGGTGCCACAAATGTGCTTTACAGCATATTTACAACCCAGGAGCCGATGGCAACGGCTTACCACTGGGTTCAGGACGGGGCCTTTAATGTGCATGTTCCAGTTCAAATGCAGGGCATATCCCTTATGCACGGAAGATCCCATAAAGCTGCCTTGAGGTTCTGGAAAGGCGGGTTATAAATGTTTTAAAGGTATAAAGCAGAACAGAGCCCTCTTTCTCCCCTCCCTCCCTTGGAGTACAAATATGCACCTTGACAGGTCGCTGCAATGAATGGAAGATCCCACTGCGTGGGAATGAGAGGCTTATTTCCAACCCAATGCTCTCCTCTCCATGCCATCAAAGAATGTGCATACAAAGTTTGCATTTGAGAGGCGTGAAACTATATGCAACACTCATTCTCCATAATTACCTGGCATGCTAAGTGCCTATAGGCTTTAGGGTGAGGGAGGAAACAGAGCGTTATTCCACCCTGTTGGATCATTCTGCAATTCAGCTCTCAATCATGGTAGAATTGTACTGAGCATAGTGTGTTTGTATTATTCTGCCTAAACGTGGTCCGCTGGAGAAGGAAGTGGCAACCCACTCCAGTACT
>JAJKFI010000001.1:5184567-5199910 GCA_029204185.1 Lerista edwardsae
CACACACACACACACACACACACACACACACACACACACACACACACCCAAGGAAAATGTTTGTGTCAAGGGGAACGTTTGTGTCTGGGAGAGCAGAGAAGGGCGGCTGGCAGCTCTGTGGGGGGCTTCACTGGCAGTCCTGGGGCCCGCAGAGCTGGTGGATGAAGAGGCTCCCTCCCTACTCCTGCATGGACAGAGTGAGCCAGCTGGAGTGGCTCTGCTTGCCTGCCAGCCCTGCATGTTTTTTTTTAAGGTGTGGGGGTGAGAGTGATTGTGATGACACGATGAAGTCACAGCAATTATTCTGGGGGAGAGGGTGGCTGATTGGGGGGTTTGCCCCTGGGAGGGCGAACCCCCAGGAGTGCCCTTGGATAGAAGTGGGAGCCCTCACCAGTCTCACTGCCTGAGGCGACTGCTCCAAGTTGGCCCCATGGATGGGCCAGCCCTGAAGGGCAGCCTAGAAAGGCAGCTTTCCTATAGCCACGCCAAGCCCGGCCAATCCAAAATGTCAGCGTCATCCTGACAGCCCATTGCAGCAGGCAAAATGGCTTTCTCTTTTTCCCTTATGGATCTGACTCCAAGGCCTGGTAGCTCATCGGGCAGGGATGTTCCTGGTTCAACCATCAGAGGGCCTGACGCAGTTTGTTTTTAGTGCATGGAAATGGCTGCTTCCGAAGTGCTCAGTCAATCCTAACCAAAAAGGTCTAAACGGAACAGGATCTGAATGAATGTGTGCATGATTGCATGCAAGAATATGGTAGGCGTTGTTTCCTGCAGATTTTCTCTGAGTCCAGCACCCAGCTCTGATGTAAACCCTTCCTCAATTGCCAAAAGAGTCCACTTAGTTAGCGCTTTCGAATAAGCAGACCTTAATTCATAAATTAGCATGGTTTACAAGGCTGTACCCGGAAAACTGCAGAGTACAGCAAAGACCTTTTAAAATTCCCCTGTTACAGTGCCTGCATTTGCAGATACTGCAGGAAGAGGATATATGGTGAAATTCATTGCAGAGGAGGCCCAAATACATCACTAGGCAAGTCATTTGCGGGGGATGCAAAACCCACAGACACACAAATGCATCCTAATTAATTGGCCGTGAGGAATCCTAGGTGGTCCATTTGAGCAGAAAAACTAAAACAGAGGAAAATGTGATTGAATTTTTATGTAAAAATAAGACAAAACGACCCAGATGCCAGGGCTAATAAACAATTAACAATAGGAGTCGTCTGTGAGCGTTTCTCACTGCCTGTATCCTCTGAGGATGCTGCTCCCTCTCTGCAATTGTTTCCACTGTGAAGAGACAATACCTCTGATAATTTGAAGAAAACATAGCGCAGCGATTCTCAATAGGAGACATAGGGCCCCCTGGACAGCCCATATTTGAAGGGGGCCACAGACTGAAATACTGCCTGTGTATCTGTTATGTTTAGGGGGGATGTTTTGGTGATTTCCCCCTCCCAAAAATTTCTTGATTAAAATAGCAAATTGCAGAGTTATGCGTTTTTATTCTACATTCTTAATCCAAGTTCTCATTTTTATTAATTTCAAATGCTTTAAAAGTGTTCTAGGTAGGTGATACAGGTGATTCAGAGCGCAATCCTAAACTGGAGTTAGGCCGGCATAAGCTAAACCAGCAAAGTTTGGCCAGTACAAGGGCCACCATAAAGAGTTTTTGACCGACTCTCGGAGTCAGGGAGGATGGCTCACGGCTGTGTGCTGGCCTCTCTGACTCCGAGAGCGGTCCAAACATACTTTATGGTGGCCCTTGTGCTGGCCAAACTTTGCTGGCTTAGTTTATCCAGGCCTAACTCAGTTTAGGATTGCGCCCATAGTGTCAGCAGATGCAACCACATTTTTCCACATACGTGGAAAAATAGTCTATTTTAATTTCTGGAAAATATTTTAAACACCAAAATGCGTTGTTTTGTGTTTTTATTCAGATATTTTAACCACCGAAAGGTAACCACCTTTGTTTTGGTTAACACCCAAAAGGCGGTTTTCAACAACAACAACAACAACAACAACAAAGCCAGCCCTAGTTATGTTTCTGTTGTATCCTTGTTTGACCGGAGGACCCTAGAACCTGAGAAAAGCTTCTAAGGGGCTATAGTTTAAAAAAAAGAAAAAAAGAGGGGGAATAGCTGAGCTATGGCATGGGAGAAATTGGGCTCTGAGGCACACTGGGGTGGGTGGGATTGGAGCCAATTCTTCCTCCTCTCCATTGTTTAAACTGGGAGGACATTTTCCCCAAGCAATTTAAAGGAAACTGGGGTTTTTTTTGGGGGGGGGGAGAACTGGAATGTTGATAATGCATGGCCAAGGATGCATGTTCTTCAAGTCTAATTCTTTTCCGTCTGTCATGTGCATCAGGGCTTCCTGCATAGGGTTACCAGACACAAACTGGGACAGAGTGCATATACCTTTAGCCTGGAGTTAGGCCGGCACAGTTAGGCCAGGCAAGTTTGGCAGGCACAAGGAGCACCATACAGTATGTTTGGACCACTCTTTGAGTCAGAGCGGCCAGCATATAGACCTGTGCCATCCTTCCTGACTCCGAGAGTGGACCAAACACGCTTGTGCCGGCCAAACTTTGCTGGCCTAACTGTACGGACCTAACTCCAGGTTAAGATTGTGCTCTGTGTGTTGGTGAGTTTGTACACCTGCGCACATGCACATTTGTGAGTGTTAGAGAAAGAGAACTCCCCACAAGGGAAAATCTCCTACATTATAGCTGAAATGTTGAAAGAAATGAAAACGTTTTGTAAGTCTGTTCTTGAAACACTTGTAAATATGTCCACAGAGAGACATTTATTAATGATCTGTGTTATGAAGGCAGTTTGAAAAATGACTCACATGCATCCATTATTGTTTAGCTTGCTTCATAGTCAGGGGAAGTTGACAGTAAGAAAGACATGAGTGTAAGTAATGGGAAATGGCCAAAGAGCAAAGGTATGCAGATCCTGGAGGATTACTGGAGAACGGCTGACTTTAAAAGGTCAGCAGTAGGAAAGCACTGAAATATATGATGAGTTGGCTTATGTAACTTATCTGTTGTGGTTACAATTTACGACAAAGAGTTCAAGCAGGAGATTGCATGGAGGGGTGGATCTCAGCACCACCAGCCTGTGCCAAATCTTATCCCCTTATTCCAAGGCTGCTCCTGCCCCTTTTCTCTTCTCAGATTTTCATCAGCAAAGTGGCTGCTGCAGAAGTGTACCTAGAGGAGCACCCTCTTCGGAGCCATTTAGAGCCAATGTAGCCTCCATTTTGCTCTATTCATTGGGAATGGCTTCGAAGAGTGACTGCTTGCAAAACCTAGTGCTGCAAGCCCCCTCTAGGTACGCCACTGTTCCAGGGATGCCCAATGGAATGTCCTGCAGGGAATGCAGTTACCTCCCCTCAACACCATTGGGTGCAGCGTATACTCCATCAGCATGGTTGAATCGGCATCAATTGTGGGGGACAGGATTGGGCAATAACTTACATTTTTAGCCCATGAACTACAATGATGCTGGCAGGTGTAACCTATTTAATTTCAAATCACGTGCAAGGACGCAAGCTCAGTCTGAGGTGCAAATGTGCATTTCACCCCAAACTCATGGAACCGGTGGCAATCGTTCTAAAACAAGTGTATACAAATGGAAAAAATGGATTTAAAAAGTATCCCAAATAAAAATAAAAGATATAGTGCTAGCCCCACTGCACTCAGGAGGACTTATTCCTAGGTAAATTTGCATAGGACTGTAGCCTTAATGCAACTCAAGCTACAAACTGTCTTGCCCTAGCAAAAGATTACCATGTGCCCTTGGGCAATGTTCTCAGTTTCCCTCCTGCTGAGCCTGTTGCTTCTTCTTGGCTAAGATTCTTTGGCAACAGTTTCACAGGCAGCACCTGAGCATTCCAACTGATGACATCACCACTTCTGCTCTAGGAGAAGTCCTGGAATGCTGCTCCCCCTGCTCTCCCCCACTCCCCTTTGACTATACCCCTGCTCTAAAAGATAATGCTGGACAGATGTTTGCAGAGTCAATGTACGCAAAATACAGCAGCCAGGGATGAAATCTTCAGCAAAGTAGAATGGAAGAAGTTTGGGGAATTATTACTCTCCCCCCCCCTAATGTATCAAATATGTGGAGACACAAGTAGAACACTGACTAGTCCCTGCCTGGGGACTGGTGCACTCTGTCTCTGCCCCAACAGCAAGACATTCAGCAGCAAGTCTGAGATGGAGATCTACATGCATATAACTCTATACACATGTATTCCTCTTTTAGATCTTCAGTAAATGTGCTACAATTGGGAGCAGGGTTGGTGGGAACGATGCCATTCTCCACCTATGACTTCCCTGAATGCATGGGGAGAGAAGCCGTGACAAAGACTTGGTTGTTACAAATACACAAGTATCCCTATTTGTGTTTGGGATGTTGGAGAATACGTTGGAGTATACGTGACAGCAGTTATTGTGTTGCAGTCTGTGTCATGTGTGTTCTTGGGACAAAAGACACGAATGGCCTCCCCAGGAGAGGTGCTTTCCATCCGCTCCACTGCCGACTGATTGACGGACTTCTTTCCGTTCTTTTTTTCATCTGTGTTCCCCATCTGCATCGGGAATCGCTGACTGTCCTGATTTCTAGCAGAAATGCTTCCCTTGCCTAGTAGCTGAAGCACAGCTTAAGGACATCTCCAGGCCCGGCTTGCCCCTCTTGATTTTGTTGTCGTCGTAAAAGTTTCCTCGTGTCGCAATCCTATTCATTTTTATTTGAAATGTGTTGTGCTTACCATTGCGCCTGCCTGGCGGCTGAGACCGATGGGTAATGCTTTTCATTTGTCAACGGGACCTCCTCATTTGCCAACTGTCAGCCTCATCCCCCCGAAGAGGCTGGAGCCATTTGGAATTCTGCTAGCTGCTCACTGTGTGGTTCCCGAGTCCTCAGAGGATTCCTTTTCTTTTGCTTTTTTAAGTCATCAGCAACTTTTAATTAATTTACTGTCATGCCATTATTTGCCATTATTTTATAACTGTGAGTCTGATGACCCAGGCTCCGTACAAAAGGCATTTAAAATAGCTGTTGTTAATGCGTGGAAGGGAGGCGCACCACAACATAAGCTCTTTTTTTTAATACAGTAAAATGGTGATCTAATTTAATTATGACTCTGTCACTGCGCTAATGACTTTTTTGCCCTTACAAATGAGGATCTACACTAAAATGTGCTGCTGACCCATGTTTTTAATTCCTTTTTCTCTTTCGTACTCATTGCAATCACAAGGGGAAATGGTAAGTAATGTTATTGCTCAACGGCTGGGCTATTCATGCTGGTTACATTATACAAATGTATATTGTATGCTCTTGCAAGTTTTCCAATTACTTATTTGAAAAGTCAACGCAGGCATTGGACCTCTCAAGTGGTCATGTGTGCTACCGTACACAACTTGAATGTAACATGTGAATAACTGTATGAGCATACAGATCAATAACCATTTCTATAGAGAACACTGATTGTGCACACACATTTAACATAATGTATGAATAGGAATATAGATTTTTTTTTTTTTAGGAATATAGATTTTTTTATTTGAAAATATTTCTTACTACTTCTTTGTTTTACATCCCTGAGCGCGAAAAACCGTCACATTTCGGATTTTCTTTACTCATCTGACTAATACAAAATCTCTTACCTCTCTATCCTACCACTAATACATTTTTTTAACACCCTACTGCTATATTGTTGTTCAAGTCCAAGATATCATTCACGTGATTGGTGGAGTGGTTCCTTGGTCCCAGGGCCAAAATTTGGCCCATCTCATTTTAGATAACCTTTCTTTTTCAAATCTGCTAATGTATGAATAGGGCCATAGAGAATGCGCTTTCAGCCTTTAAGCATTTGAAATAAAGTACTTGGGAATCAGGTACTTGTGGAGGGACATTTTTGTACACATTTACAGCCTAAGCCTATGCATCTCTACTCAGAAGTAAGCCCCATTACATAAAAGGGGCTTACTCCCAGGACAGTGTGAATAGGGCCCCAGTCCTAGAGTGTCATGCTATAATCTGAATATTCAACAGGGTGCCATCAAACCAGTTGGCAAGGCCAGTGGCATAGCCAACCGAAGTGCCGCCCTGGGTCATGATGGTCAACCTGCCACCCCCAACCCTCAAAGTAATTCCCATGACAAGACGATGTCCGCAATTACTACCCCAGAGCTATGCAGATGAAGGCTCCAGGGGAGAGCAGAACCCATCCACAGAGTCTTACTTGACCAATCAGTAGGGATGGTTTTTTTTCCAGTGATCAACACAGAACGCTAAATAATGAGAATTTCTACTGAAAACGCTACATAAAACCAAATTTAGGTCAAAACGTAAAAAAAAACACCACTGCTTTTGCTTAATTCTGACAGAGTTTGACCCAAATTTAGATCAATTTCACAAAAAAATAACACCACTTTTGTTTATTTTTGTCACAGTTTTGAGGAATCCACAAATAGTTTTCAGTAAGGGATCAGGAGGAGTGGCAGAAACAGGAGGAAGCTTGCTTAAATTTGCATGAACACACATGTTCATAGTTCACAGTGCATGCTGGGGCAATGTGAATGGAATGTGGAAGTAGTAAGTAGGAGTTTCTTGACTCTCCAAGCAGCAATCACAGTGCAGCTTGGGAATTTTTGAGCAGGCTATTTCAGGTTGGGGTGTGTGTGCCAGTGATTGCTTGCCTTTGCAGGGTCATTCACCCTTATTTATTGCACTGAAAATAAAGATTTGGATAACATAACGCTGCAATTTGCTATTTCAATCAAGAAATTTGGAAAAAATATCACCCACCCCTACCAATCAGCTGTACTGAGAAAGGCCCCACTGGCATCTTCTGCCTGCCTGAAAAATCTTTCTCAGCACCACTGGAGTCAAACTTCACACCGCCAAGGAAGCAGCTGGCTCTGCTCTAGCTGGGCCAAGAAAGGCTCTGCGGATGGGTTCTGCCCTCCTCTAGAGCCTTAGTTGGTGCAGCCGATTGGCCGCAATTACCTCTGTTGCAGCCAATCGGCCAAGCTGACAAATGCTCAATGGGAGGGAAGAACCTGCCCACGGAGTCTTTCTTAGCCAATCAGCTGTACCAAACATTAATGCACATTAATACCTCAGTAATAGAACAGTTTGGTCTCTGTGCATTTCCTGTAGGGTAGGGGCAAGAGCTGGAAAAAGTCTCAGAGGGAATTCTTATAAGACAGGGTGGAAATAAAAACATTACTGCTTCCCCAAACATAATCAATTATTTTACTTTCCTTCTTGCTTACTTCTACAGTCCATGCTAGAAAAGCAACAACTAGATGCACAGAAAATATTGTTATAGAATCTCACTGACTGCATTGTGAATCTTGCTTAGTCCCAATAAAGGTATTATTTGACCAATTCGGCAACTTTATATATAATAGGTGAGATTTCAGCCATAAAAATATAGAAGCCGAGAAAAATAATATATGCTCTTTCCCTGTGAACTTCATATGGAAAGCAATAGGAACAAGATGAAGATAGAATCAATTTTCTTTTAAAGCACGAGATAACTGGGACTTGCTTTTAGTACTCTAATTTATGCACACAACTTTATTACCTAAGCAGGCCACCCAGTACATAGAAGAAATTGAGCACAGGTCTTCATTAAAAGGGTGATGGCCACAGCAGGAGAATGTTTTAGAAGTTCATTGTGGGAAGACAAACCAAACAACAACAACAACAACAACAAAATGGAGTCCTAATCTATAGCCATTCCGAATTCTAACAGCATTGCTCAAACATTTTAGTGCCTTATTAATCTGCTGGCTTTATGCTGGCTTTAAATGCACACAGGGGAAAAAAGATGTGTGATAGATGTGTTAAAAGATCTGGACTTTTTTTCCCTTTGCATTTCTGTTAACTATAAAACATGCACTGTTTTAATTAAGTTGCTTCCAACTAATTCAGGTGCTCTATAAAAATATAATGAAGCAATTAAGATGTGTTCCATGTGACTGAGACACCCTTTTCCCCCTCTGCAAAATGCAAAAGAGAAGTGTAAAAATACTCTTTCCCCTTCCCCCCCCACCCATTAAAAAAAGCTGTAGTGGAGAGCAGGACAGTGAAGGATCGGAGAGAGGCCTGTGGGAGGTAAATAGCATCTTATTACAGGAGTTCCTAATGTCTTTCGTAAAAAGTGACAAAAAGAAATCACTTGAGCTCTTGTTTTACAAAGAATTTAGAGGAGTTTGTTGTTCCCCAAAAGTGTTTCCCAGCATTTGTGTCATTGGATGGGGCCTTGCTTAGGGCTCCATGTTTGCAAAGGGCTCCATGGGGCTCATTAAGAGAGCAACCCTAAGCTGCGTTGGAATAGTGAGGCCAGCAGGCCTGTGCTATATCCAGCACAACTGTGGTATTCGCACCCTTGTTCCAGGCTCAGGCTCATAAGAACATAAGAAGAGCCCTGCTGGATCAGGCCAAAGGCCCATCTAGTCCAGCTTCCTGTATCTCACAGTGGCCCACCAGGTGCCCCAGGGAGGCATGAGACTATGGTTTTCTTAGATCTGCGCCTGCCAAATAGCAGGCACAAAGCCAAGGAAGTTGCTCAGCCTGAGGATGGAGGTTTGGATGTGGCCTAATGGCCACATCCAGTGATGTCATGCAGGGGGAACGCGGGGGAACTCAGTTCCACTAGTTAAAATTAGGGCTGACTCCGCCCACTTCACTCTCCCTCCGCCCCCTCCCAATTCCTCTGCAAAGAGCTTTTCTTCTTGGTTGGCCGGCACTCAGAGGGTTAAAGGGAGCGATTCCGGATTCCTAGGGGGGCGAAGGCAGTGATGTCATTCAGGGGGAACGGCCCAGAACAGGCGTTCCGGATCCTAACAGGCTCCGTGGCTGGTTCCAGGTTCCCGACAAGTGCCAATCAAAAGTGAGTTCCTGTTCCTAAATCATTTGAATGACACCCCTGGCCACATCCCATCTTCACCCCCTCCCCAGGCCTGCACATCTACTGGCCCACCCACCCCCGCCCAGTTCCTCCCTCTCGCACACCATCCCCACGCCCAGAACCGCTCTTGCACCAATCAAGTTTGGCGGGGGCAGGAGCTGCATTACAGCGCCTCTGTCCGGTGTCCTTGGGCCAACGCCGCTACTAGCATCGGCCCAACTGCACTAGTGCAACATGGGGGTGCTGGTTGGTGCTCCAGCATCGGCGCTAGTGACGTTGGGCTGGAGCAAGCATGTGTGTCGGCCCAATATGTAGTATAGGGTTTCCCCCTAAACGTACCCATCGCTCTGCCCATATGCAATGACAAATGAGCTGTAAAGTGCTGCCTTGTGTGAGGGGGAGTTGTGCCGAAGTTCAGCCGCTTCTCTGGTGGGAGCAGGGAAGCCGTTTATCAGCCAGCAAGAAGACAAATGGGTGGCCAGAAAGAAGGACTAAATCCAGAAAGATCCATCTGTATGTGTGTAGTTCTTGGAAGATAGAACATTTCTGTAAAAATTGTAAAAACCTTCGGGTTTCTGAATGAAGTCTGCCTATGTAAACCGCCTTGAGTTATAGTCATTAGAGAAATCTGGTGACCTAAGAAAGGCGGTATATAAATTAAAAAAAAAAGTGCCCAGGCGCACAATGGAAAGGCTGGAGCTTTCCTGCTGGCATGGGCAGAGTGGGCAGGAAAGAACAGCTACACCCAGCACAGGGGCAGAGGGAGGAAGCCAGGAAGGACCTGAATGGGGCGGGTAGAATGGGGAAGCAGTGGAGGTGGGTGGATTGGGCCCAGGAGGAGGGTGGGATCAGAGGTGTCAGCACATGCCTTATCCAAATCCCCTTCCCAGGCCTGATCTGCCTGTATGGATCTGCAATTTTGCTAGTGCAAGTTGGAGTTGACCCTTCGTGGTTTCTGGGGCTTAGCCAGCGGCAAGGAGACACATGTCCCCTTACCCCAAGGACATATCCCCCATGCAGCACTGCATCGCCCATGCCAGCTCCATTGCATCACTGCGTGGGAATGTAGGTAGGATTGGGCTGTTACTGCTCATTTTTGTTCTCCTCATTTGGGCAACACTTACACCTTCTGAAGGAAGTCTTCCTGCATCTTATAGCTTCTTCAATTCCACTTGTGAGCCATGCTGTCTTTCTTCTTGGATGTGGTGGTGCCTTTCTCATTTAGCAGTGCACATGCTAGTTGAGTGTGTTATTGTGGTTTTAAATAACCTCCACTCACTCTGAAGAAATTTACCCTCTTGATTTTCCCTTCCTCGACTTTTTACTAGTCCTCTCATCTTTGAGAATTCCCCTCTTTTGAAGCCAATTTAAATATGTTTGCTTTATTGTTCGGTTAATGACAGAGACTTATGACCAGCATAGATGAAAAGAAAAAGAATATGTTGTTTTTTTTTCATTAGACACAAGAAACAGAGATGGTGTTTTTGCTTTGGAAACATAAGCAAAGCAGCGATGCCAACTGCCCTCTGAAGTTCCCGACTCCTTCCCACACAGCTTCTGTTGTGTCAGCATCCTTGGTGAGTGCAGTGGCTGAACCGTAGAAAATAATTCTATTATATGGCAGATAAAACAAGGAGATATGCATCAGATTATAAATAATTTAATTTTCCACAGGAATTTTACATCTTAATCTGCTGGACTATCACTTTCACTTAGGCTCTGAAACAAAATTATGTTATTGTATTCCCGGGAGTAATTCAATCACTCACCCATAAGGAAATGTCAGGTCGTATTTGCAACAATTCAGGGGCCATTAAGCGAGATCGGAAGGTCATTCTGTTTGAGCATTGTAAATGAACCTGTCCAAGAAAGTTTGGGTTAGGGACAGCCAAGGACTCATTAGATAATCAGTTTGCCCGACCATCGGCAACAGCAACACGATGGCTGTAGCTTTGAAGTCTAGGAGAGCACTGAGCTGAGCAGATGTATCTTTTTTAAAAAAAACAATCCTTTTCTTTTGTTCCGATTGGAGAAGAAATTGCATTTTAAAACATCCTGCCTTTACTTTCTAAAAGCCTAATCATATCACATGACTTTTATGAAAAATAGATGCAGGCACAGGAAGGTGCTGTGACAACGGCATCCAGCGCTCATCTGCGCATACTGATTATGTGCATTATAGTAGATTCTAATTGCACCATAGCACATGCTTATTAGAGTCAGCTGATGATGTTATACTCAACAAGGAAGATGGCAGTGTTATTCCCCCAATACAACCAAGACTTAAACATTAACACTCATGACTGCCACATAGTAGGGACTACGCTAGTCCCAAGCCTAGATTTCTGAAGAAAAGGGATCTGCCTATTTGAATTTTGAATGGTTCTGCCCGTGCTGCCATTCTGTCAGTGTTGCCAGCTACTTAGTTCAATGAAAGGCCTGCAGTGATTTTACTTATGCGTTTCTGGGCGCAGTCCTAACCAAATTTCCAGCACTGGCTTAGCTGTGGAAATGGGGCCTGTGCTGCATCCTGCAGCTGGGGGAGGGGCAGTCGTGGAGGCCTCCTCAAGGTAAGGGAACGCTTGTTCTCAGAGCGGCATTACCTTTACCCCAGTGCTGGAACGTTGGCTAGGATGATGTCATGTGTTGCATAGTGTGTGATCTTAATAAGGATGCATAAATATTTAATCTCCAGAATGGATAAGTTTGGTTTGTTGGGTTTTTTGTTTTTGTTTTGCTCTGCTACACTATATAATTATCACTGTATTGTGGGTTTTGTAGTCTTAGAACAGTGAAACTCCTTTGGATGAGCTATTCCCTCTGTGAGCAGGTCCCATGAGTAGAAAATTGCTCTCAGGCTCAATCGAGTCCTGTTTCCTCCCCTACTCCTCCACATAGAGGGCAGAATCCATTTCTCATACTGGCCTGTTACTCTTTCTATGTGCATATCAAAGCGGGAAAAAAGGAACCAAAAGAAAATCTGTGTGCAGAAGCTGTACCTGTGGTGTGACTGAAGCATTCCTGTACATGGATATTTTTTCTCTAGATCATCCTTTATGAGGTTGCAACAGACAGGTTGGAGTGGAAAAAATAATAATGAAAATCTCTATACTCTTGGATTAGAGCCGTGATGGTGTGAAATCGTGAAACTACTCCAAGATTGCAGGAGTAGCTTGAAAACACAAAGGAGTAGCATGATGACAATGAAATGTTTTTGGCCAAGATGAGTCTGCTGCAAGCGCATTCTACCAGTGACATATTTCAGTATGGCCACTAGACCTGTCTGAAAGTATCAGAATTCATTTGGGGGTGGGGTGGGGTCTGTGAATGGGTCAAGTAATGAAAGAATATCAGTCTTGCGTATTCTTGTGTCGACCAGGCCACTGGTATTTACATACAACTAACATACATTACCATACAACTAACACTACATTAGTATTTATATTCTCCCTTTCTTCTGTCAAGGACCTCAAGACAGCATACATGGGGTTCTAGTCAGACACAAACCAGAAGGAGATCACCTTAGCTTCAACAATGTGATTGTATCATGTACACTCAATCCACACCCAGAAGACTTCACTGAGAACATCAGTATTGGCAGGAAAGCTTCCTAGAGTTTATTCATCATTATAGACATTCACAGGCATGCACAGGCATGGCAAGTTAAATGTATTATAGGATACACTCCCCAATGTACCTTGGGCAATGGCGTGGCCACGCAACCAAACCAATAGCCCACATAAACTGAGGCCATACCACTGAATACTGTACATCCCAAATTCTCTGAAACAGGTATGAGTTTTCCTCTAACAGGGTCTTCAATAGACAAACGGATATATAAGTAGTTTCCTGAGCACAGAAAGTTTGACATTTGTGTCAAACGTCGGTCTCTAGAAAGTCTGCAATATGCACCAATTCAAAAAAATAACCAAGACATGTACGTTGTTACCTAAAAAGGATAAAGTCGGCAAAACTCCTTTTCCTTAGATGCCCTTGATCCCCAAGTGCTCTAATTGTCCTTCAAAGGTTTGTTGTTGCTTTTTAATTTGATGTGATGACATTCTTAATTTCATTTTTTTATGATTTTGTTTTTGTAATTAGTCTTTTCTTTTGACATTTTAAAATAAAAAAATCTGGCCAGACAAATCCCTTGTTAGCATCTATTTGTTTAGATGATCTTTCATGTACAGTAGTCTTTGGACTGATTTAGTGCACAAACGTTTCCAATTTGGCCCTAGTCTGGGAACTGTGCTGGTAACATTGTACCCTGTGGTTAAATAGTGGTCTAATCAGTATTTATGAATAGGGTTTTGGAAGTCCCTAAAGAACAGCACTTGGACAACAGCGCAAAAAAAAGTGTTGCCTACTTTCGTAAAACCCCAGTGTCGCTAAGCTTCAAGAATCTGTATGGTACATTAAGGTGGAATAATAGCTGTTTTCTTTTTTTTTTCCCCAGTTGTGTTTCAAAAATGTGTAATGAAAATGCTGACAGTAATTTAAATGGAGTATACGTTTCTTATAGACATTAAAGCTATTTGTTAAACTTTGTAATTACTATGCAAATCAAGTGCCAGACTTAAAAAATGGCAGTGTAGTGAGCAAAGAGGGGGAAAAAATCCAGCTTGAAATATAAACTAATGTGAAAGAAAGTTTTTTAACTTACAAGATTTATCCCCCCCCCCCACTTCCAATGACAAGGCACTGCAAAGGGCACTGTAATCATTGGAAGAGAACCTGCTCTGCATACAGAAGATGATATACTTTATCCCTACCACCCACTGGTGTAGCTAATGGAAGTGTAGCCCACTGCAGAGGGCAAAATGATGGCCCGGAAGTGACATCACAACAGGAAATGACATCACAGTTGTATTCTCATTTTCTTGGTTTTTGGGCTATAACTTTTAGTAGAATGAAGATATTACACACTGGTTTGTTTCATTGAATTCTGCATTAAATTCTGCCTCGAATGATTTATAACATGATGGTATTATTCATACAGACCAAGGTTTTCACAATGTTGGCCACTAGTGTCAAGCTCAGTTTGTTGCCCCCCCCTAAAGCTTGTTGCCCAGTGCAATTGCAACCCCTCCTGCACTTCTTTAGCTATGCCTCTGTTAGCACCTGCGGGTAGGGTTAGGAAAGACCTCTGTCTGAGACCTGGAGAGCCAGGATCAATCAGAGCAAATGATGGTTTTGTGGTTTGACTCAGTATGGCAGCTTCCTCTAATCCAGCGGTCTCCAAACTGGAAACCCACTGCTGCAGTATAAAGCTTCCCTGGTGTGACCAGTGCTGACCATTCTGCTCGGGAAGCTCTGTAAAGCCCCTACTACAGCCCCCAAGAGTTGCCGCAGCCAGCTGCGTCTGCCCGGAACTCTGGGCGGGAAGCACACTGAGGCAGCAGAACCCAGAAGCAGGTGGCCATGTAACTCTTGGGCAACTCGGGATGATTGGCTAATTAATGGGCCCAATCTGATAGGGTCCCTATGCTAGAACTTTGTTCTTGCTTGGTGTTGTCTGAGTGATTCTACAGTTGGATGATGAACCTGAGACACACACCCCCTTTGAGGTCTAACCCTAGGAAAGGGCTCTGCCAAATGTAAGAAATGGATTGTACCAGTTTTCTCAGACTGTGGGGTGTGACCCACTAGGTGGGTTACGAGCCAATTTCAGGTGGGTCCCCATTCATTTCATTATGTTGCCAGTCTACCCAGAGGCATCATGCCCATAGAGTGCAGTGTAGCGACTGCCATGGGTACTGGCAAGGGAGCTGGACATGCTGGGGAAGAAAGTGGTGCAGAGCTGGGACCCCCATCTGCCCCTGCCTCTGTTACACACCAAAATGGAGAGATTCCAGAAGCAAGTGGTGTGGCGAGGCTGCGCAGAGGGTGCAGTGACATCTTCCGTCACTGCCCCACCCCTGGCGCAATCAGATCCTGCTCCAGCTCTGAGTATACCTGCATCAGTCTGCTCCTGCTCTGGGCTTCATGGTTCCACTTCCCTTCTAGGTCTCTCTGTTTACATATGACCAGACCAATCACTGTGCAGAGTTGTTGGAGGCTTTTTGATTGTACGGTTCCCAACGCCAAGGCGGACAGGTCAGTTACATCCAAAATGCTGAGAATTGCCTCAAAGGGAAGGAGCCTAGTGGTGTCACCAGGTAGAGCCCAGTGATGTCACAAGGCTACCCATCCTTAAAAATGGTGGAGGGGAGGGAAATGGGGTACTGGGATTTCCAGAAGCAGGCCAGAAGTGGGCTGAGATTGCCATTCCCCCATCTACCTGCTGGAGAAACAACATCATTTTAGGAAAACTGGCAACTCTATGAACACTCATCATTTTGGGTAAAAAAAAAAACCACCCATCCTCCTCCTCCTCCTCCTCCTCCTCCTCCTCCTCCTCCTCCTCCTC